>LPNX011195989.1:191142-214103 GCA_001517045.1 Pseudotsuga menziesii
CACGAGGAGACCTCACTTATGATTATTGATTATTTTGGGAGCACTTGGATAGCAGCACAGCGTGCAGCACAGCAGTTGGGGTTGGAGACGGAGTTTTCAGCTAACAGGATTTCGGCAGTGAAACATCTATCCTAGTCTTATTCCGGGTAAGCCATACTGGTTCACCACTTGTTCTTCATTTCATTCATCAGTTATATAGCACAGGGTATAGATTGTTGCAGAGGCACGGTGCAGCCGTAAGAGGGGGTTTTCAACCAAAAAGCCCTAATCAGCTATTGGGCCTTCAGATCTCAGTTTCCTTCCGAAACTCAGGCATCATTCTCACCAGCAGTTTCATACTCCGGTACCCAGTGACTATCAGCTCCATCTAAGCTCATCCGAAGGAGTTATCAGCATTTCCAGACCACCAGGGGCGTGAGCAGCTGCCTCAGAGAACCAAGTCGCTATCATACATAGAGGGTTCAGAACTGCAGTATTTTCCAGCCAATCTCTCCGTCACAGCAAGGCTATCAGCCCTGCAAATCGGCAGATCCATCGGGCCCCTACTTCCTAGAGGGCGTCACCTTTTTCTCTGCTTGGGCGTCTTATTGCGGGAGCATTCACCGGAGACGGGAGAGATCAGTTCCTCTCCGATCTAGATCTCAGTACTTGCAGACTTTATCTGCAGCAGTTCAGCCAGTTATCAGTGGTAAGTGTGTATCCTATCTCACAAACCCTAACCCTAATTTTTCCTATAAAATAGGGATTTTTGCCTGGCAGTTTGTAAGCCCAGTTGTATCCGCATAATTGTTTAGAAATAGAAAATATCGGGATTTGGGATATTTCACAGATGGAGTGTTTCCTAGAGTGACATGTGGAAGCTGCTTGAAGGGTTTTCTTTTATGTGAGATCCTATATTACCCTTGTCCTAAACCCCTGATTTGCCTTGCTATGCTTGACATTGCTTTCCATAATTTGTCTTATTAATTTTGTCAAGCCAAAACCAAACTTTCTTGGTTGGTCTCTTATTGTCTTTCCTTATTTCTACCAAGCAAAAAATCCTCAAATGAAATTGCTTTGCTATGGAAAATCCTAGGTCGATTCCTTATGGCTATCATGCTTATTATTCATCCTCACCCACCTTGCTAGCTTTACATTCCAATTTTTCCAATTTTATCAGACCTAGCCCAATGTGATTGTCTTATCTGATATTTTATATGCTTGCTAATCAAATCCCAGCCTCCATTCTAATTAGGACAAGATATTGCTATTATTCCTAGGCTGTGGGTTAACTTGGGTTATTTCGAGAATAAATAGCAGTGCCTTCTTAAGGAAACAGCACTCAGCAGGCTAGTATTTAGTGCAGAGTTGAAGTATTACATAGTAGCATAATTCGAGAATGAATACAGATACAAATACGATTCTATATGGAAAAAATACGTAACTGAAAATTCCAATACGAATAAAATATGGGAGTAGACTTCTTGTATATAATACTTTTATTTATATACCTTAAATGTACATCTCACACATGTTATTTACAACCAAAATTACTATTTAAAATACAAAAATATTGTGAGAGACGCCATTTAGTTATTAATAATTATTTTAATAAGAATGTAAAAACGTATTTACTGGAGAAAGATTAATGGTTAGGAAGTATAAAACTAAATGTTATTTATATTTTATAGTGTTTAAATCTAAGTAGCCATGGTACCCGTACCGGGGGGTCGGGCATATGTACCAGTACTGGGTACCTGTACCGCCGTACCGGGTACCTCTAGGAGTACCCTGGAAGTACCGGGTACTTCACCCAAGCACTGGGTACTTGGTTAATGGACCGTGGGTACTGGTACTTCATAAAAGCCCAAGTACCATGATTGTGGGTACTGGTACTCCATAAAAGCCCAAGTACCATGATTTTGGGTACTCCGCGGGTACTTCCAGGCTTGCATTTGACCCTGCGGACTTGAAAACAAATATTGTTTTCTTTTTGGAGCACGCTGTCACGTTTGCAGGCCGATATCCATTTGCCACGATTAAGTTTGCAGGCCGCTATCTATCCACCAATGTTTATTAAATTATTTCAATTTGTGACTTATGAGGCCGCTGTAAGACATTTGTCGAGGCAGAATCGCTAACTCAGGAACAGTGGTAATTTACTAATTTGTAAATCTGAATCGGGTTGATGGAATTATAGCTCGGGAGTCATAAGTCATCAAAGATTTGTTTTTGGCATTACAGGTACTCAAACTAACTTTCAAATTTTAAACAGGAAGCCCAAGTTTCAGTTTAGCATGTGGATTCCGATTTAAGAACCAGTTATAATTTGTTTTCATTTGACATTTTCATTTTAAATATTACACAGTGAATAATTATTAATATTGCACAGTGAATAATTGAACCAATGAACAATGAATACTATGAATTATAGTTTATTCAATTTAAATTATTAAATATCAGTTATCAACTTATAGCTAAATTATTAAATATAATTTTAGAACTTTAAATATCATGGTCTTAAGAGTTATAGTTATAACTTTTCCATTGAGCCTGTAATATAAGTTTTAAAATTTATAAATTAAAATTATAATATATTAAAATTTACAAATTATACTGACACACACATTCTGAAATGGTTTAAAAATTCAAATTGTGAATGCTAATTTCCAATTGTCCACTGTCTATTTCAGGAATTTTCAACTAAGTTGATTTGTGACTCTGTGAGGGGTGTATCACAGTCACTATATAGCTGTTAGAGGTGTCAAAAGAATGGAGTCCAGCAGATCAGCAGTGAGGGGAAAGGTAGACAGTGAAGGGAAATTAAACAAAGGTTGAAAAGACCAAAAGGTAGCAAAAAAGATCGTACCAATGTCAAATGTGTGTTACTTGTTGAACAATGAAACCTTAATTTTAATATATATATATATGTGTGTGTGTGTGTGTGTGTGTGTTCAGTACCTCGACGTACCCAAGTACCCTATTTCAAAAAATGGCGTACCCGTACCCGTACCCGTACCTGTCCCAGTACCCGAGTACCCTGGCTACTTAGGTTTAAATGATTAAAATTTGATTTTCAAAATTTAATTGCCCACTAGTAGGAACCTGTATTCATATTACACCTACACCGAATATTCGACGAATTCCGAATTGTTTGAAACTTTAGTATACGAAAGTTTAATACGGCCGAATCATGCTACTATGAAGTATTATTGGTAAACAACAGGTTGAGTGCTGTAATAATTGGAAGAAAGTAGGTTTGGTGGTCAAATTAGGGAACGGAAGTTACATTTAGCAGCAGGTAGCGCTGTGAGGAGGTGACTTTGGCAGATTTGGCATTTACATGATACAAAGAGCCAGATTTAGTGATGGGCTGACTTGTTCTGGCAATATTTTAAAGGCAACCTTTATGTTAGAAATTGTGTTTGGGCCGACATTGTTTAGTGGGTGCAGAAATTACCATTTCTAATACTCTCATGGTATGCCTTCTTAAAGGTCGCATGGCTGATCTGAGGTATTGGTTGTGCCGTAGTTACATATGTTCACAGAAATTGCTGCAAGGAACCTAATTTTGGGCAAATTCCTATAGTATACATCCAGTAGGAAGGCACAGGTCTTGAGGAGAATATACCCACCAATATTTCTCATGCTTTCAAGCCCAACTTGAGCGGTATACAGGAAGCTCTAAATTCATCCAGTAATGAGGGCGCATTATATCTAATCTGGGGCAGCAATTTGGGCACTAATCAAAAGGCAGTCTGGGAAGCACTAAGAAGGCACATTGCAGATCCAAGGCAACCCTTCGACTAGGCCAAACAAGGCACATTACTTTCCAATCAGATTTGAAAGCACGCAGTTGAAAAGGTTGTGTGAAACGTTATGGGGTAAATTTGAAGATAAAACAATGTTATTGTGAAGTTAAAATCGACTTCCTTTGGACAGTGACAACTAGCATAACAAAAGTCAATCTATGACTGTCATGAAGCACTTTTGACAGCAAGGATGTTAGGATTATTAATCCTCCCTTGTCCAATTTTGTCATATGTCTAAATCAGGAGTCATGTCTAAATCGGGAGTCCATCCAGTCTATTTTAGTCACTAGCACCATTGGGTCCACTTGGCCTAATTGGGTCACATGTTCCAGTTACTAAAGTGTGGGGAACACTAATTGAGGCCTACTACCACTGATTGCACTTGCATGCATCAGTTTAGGAGCCTTCTAGATCAATTCCTACAAGGTAGGATCCACTGGGAGTGCCGATACCAACCTTCATCAGTTGAGTTCAGTTAGTGACTAGTCAAGTTGAGTTAGGAGTTGGTTACATTCAGTTCTAGTCCTCTACATTCAGTTAGCGCTAGGTTTGCATGGCCGCATGTAGGAGAGTCGCATTTCACCTACCACAGTCAATAGCCTCAGTCAACATTGAAGTAGACACTTGAGTTGTGTTTTAGAACTCCGTTGAACTTCGGTAATGGTTTAGACAAGGTCATTTAACTATTGAGTCCTTCGACAGTAATTTAGACAAGGTCTTAGTTACCTAAAATCAAGTAGAGTCTAATCAATTTGAATTTCCTCATGTGGATTCGAATTGCATGTGGCTATTTAAGCCATTATACTTCATTGTAATTTCTATCAAATTACTCATTGATTAATGAAAATCATTCACAGATGCAAGCCATTTTTGCACTGTTTCATTCTTCAATAACTAAGTAAATTGTGTGATCTATCTTGTGAGTTGTGTGTTTGTCCACATATTTATGTGTTCAATTTAATATGGTATCAGAGCCTCGGTGAACAAGGCAGTTCTTGTCCTCAGATCTCCTACTGGATCATTTTTGAGCAAAATTGCTCCTTTCAGCTCTGCACCAGAAGCAGAAGGTTTACCACTTAATACCCCAAGTTAAGGAATTGTTGATCAAGCTTGATCAACTACGCTGGGTGTGATGAAAACTTGAAATGTGCAGGTTGTCCGACCTTACGGTGCCCTTTTTTTTTGTTTTGCAGGTACAACTTCGAAACGAATTCATCAGTGCCTCTTCTCACTCGATCCTCAGACCATTTTTAATGGAAGGTGAAGATGTTTGTATTTATGAATGGACAAGATCTCTATATGGTGTCTGATGGATTTAGTAGAGAGTCTTTTGAGATTGAGAATGACTGGCTAAATGCCAAGGATGCAAGTTTTGAAATAATGAAACTGGCTCTTTCTCCTAGCTTGCGCTACCTGAGTAGATCTATTAAAGATCCATAGGAACTCTGGACAAGATTGGACGGAACCTTTTGGAATGATTGATGAGGATCATAATAGAACTTTGGAGAGGACATCCAGCACCATAAGCATCCTTGATCCAAAACTCTCAGCCTCCACTCTCTCTGATGAAGTTGTTCAAGATGAAGAAGAAGCAGAATCTTCTACACAGTCAATTCAAATTGAAGACAGTCTCCTTGCGGTGACTCCTTCTCTGGATGCTCCGGAAGTTTATGAGATCTCTGATATCTCATCTCCTCATATGGCTAAAACAAAAGAAGACATTCAAATCTCTGATATTGAAGAAAAATACTGCTACACTTCCATGCAAACATTCACCGATGATTTTCCTTTGAATTCTGTGCAAAATTTTCCAGTAATTGCTTTCGAAAGTGAAGAGAAATTTGATTTTTCTCCCTCTAATGTTGCTGTTGGTGTGCAAATATGTAATACCTTGGATATTTTGGAAGAAATATCAGATTACCAGAGTGATCCATTTGCTCCCCTTGATCTAGATCTTCCAACAAATTCCTGCAAGATTGCATGCACCAAAATTTAGAATTTTGAAGAAGAAGAAAGTTGTGCATCCACCGTTTCGGTTGACCATTTCTTTGGATCTGATATGAACCTTATTAGATCTAATATGATCTTATTTGGATCTGATATGATATTTCTTGGTTTAATATTTCAAATTCATAATCTTTCAGTACTGCTTGTAGTTGTTCTCATCAACGGTGTGAAGAAACAAGTACTGCAAGTCTCCTACAAAACTACTGCTGGGGATTTGATTTCATTTCACAGTTTTAGATTTGTTGTGAACCTATTTAGATTTGATTTATTTTCTGATCTGATATTTTTTGGTTCAAATTTTAAAATCCAAGAGCTTCTAGTCATGCTTGTAGCTGCTCTCACCAATTCCGGTGTGAAAAATCAAGTACCGCAATTTCTCTTGAAAACTGCTACTGGGATTTGGTGTTAGTTTTCTCTTATGAGGTTGTTGATATTTTATTTTGTGAATCATTATATATTTTTGAAGCTATATCAGACTATGGAGCTCAAGCATTCGTTCTCCACAGTCCCAGTGCTTCTCTACCATTGATCACATGCTCATCTCTTCACATAACTAGTAAAGAGGAAGACATTCTGCATCCTCCTGAACACTTGCTCCTAACACTTGGGGCTGATTTTACCACTCATGGTTTGCTGTTCATGGATGCAACATATCAGTTTCTTGAGTGTTCCTCAAATGTTCTGAATCCTCAAGAACCTTTTCTCACTTATCAGTTGCTCTACATGGGTCCAGTCTTGATCCAGCAGCTGTCTATATTTCTGATTTAGTTGAGCATATCATTCTTCTTCCAAAGAGGAAGATTCCTCCAGAGATAATGATGGAGAGGTTTACATGCCAGGCTCCAGGATACCTGTGCACAGAAGAACCGGATTGATCCTGATTCTACCTGTTTAATTAGAGGGGGGGTTTTTTCCCATGTGTTTTTTCCCCAGCTCCTTGTATTGAGTAGTTACTTTACTTTACTTGATGTAATGGGTGACCTATGGTCTTAGCTACCAGGGCCCACAGATTGTCCAAGTTAGCATTCAGGGGGGTGTTAGGATTATTAATCCTCCCTTGTCCAATTTGGTCATATGTCTAAATCAGGAGTCATGTCTAAATCGGGAGTCCATCCAGTCTATTTTAGTCGCTAGCACCATTGGGTCCACTTGGCCTAATTGGGGCACATGTTCTGGTTCCTAAAGTGTGGGGAACACTAATTGAGGCCTACTGCCACTAATTGCACTTGCATGCATCAATTTAGGAGCCTCCTAAATCAATTCCTACAATTTAGGAGCCACTGGGAGTGCCGATACCAACCTTCATCAGTTGAGTTCAGTTAGTGACTAGTCAAGCTGAGTTAGGAGTCAGTTACATTTAGTTCTAGTCCTCTACTTTCAGTTAGCGCTAGGTTTGCATGGCTGCATTCAATAGAGGCGCATTTCTCACCTACCACAGTTGGTTAGCCTCAGTCAACATTGAAGTAGAAACTTAAGTTGTGTTTTAGAACTCCGTTGAACTCCAGTAAAGGTTTAGACAAGGTCAATTAACTTTTGAGTCCTCCGACAGTGATTTAAACAAGGTCTTAGTTACCTACAGTCAAGTAGAGTCTAATCAATTCGAATTTCCTCATGTGGATTCAAATTGCATGTGGCTATTTAAGCCATTATGCTTCATTGTAATTTTTATCAAATTACTCTTTGATTAATGAAAAACATTCACAGCTGCAAGCCATTTTTGCATTGTTTCATTCTTCAATAACTGAGTAAATTGTGTGATCTATCTTGTGAGTTATGTGTTTGTCCACAGATCTATGTGCTCAATTTAATAAAGGACAACCTCCAAAACCTGCATTAGAAAGTCCAAAAAACAGTTTGAGATGAGTACATGTGTAAGGGCACATGCATCACTATTGGAAAGGCTAGAAGAGGGGCACACTGGAAAGAGGTGAAGGGCACATTTAAAGAAGTTAAAGACCATGAGTTAGGGGAGGAACTGATCCTTTTTGGAGTTGTGTGTTCACGCATGAGAAGGTTACTTAATTTAACTTGTCGGTGCATGCATGGAGCAAATGTGTTGTTTTGTGTCAGTCAACAGGCAGGGCACATTGGCTCAGTCAACTAGCTGTGCTATTTCACTTCAGATACAAATGACTGAAACAGTAGTTTAGCTTGTAGCTCAGATGACATAAACATGAGAGGAGGGTGCTTAGCACACATGCACCGAGGAGTCTTACACCAGATTACAATAGTAGTTAGAGCTCGACCTGCATGAGGCCCTTCTTAGAGACCTTTATATTTAGAGTTGAGCAGATCGACATGGTTAACCATTAGACCATCATTTTGGGAGCATTATTGGCTGCAGTGGAACAACTCTTCACTTCTCCATCCACCATTCTTTGCTCACCACTCTCATTTGTTGGTGAGGAGACCATTGGCAGCTTGTTACATGTCGGCCACTATGGTGCAAACAGTCTCTTTTTAACATGTGATAGATTCATTTATGCTTTATACTAGCTCTTTGTTTCATAGGATACCAATGGTCTGATTGTTGGTAAATGTTTGGTGGTTTTTCCTTTGTTCTTGTTTTGATTCTATCTAATCGCTGAAGAGGCAAATTCTTTCATTTGTTTTCTGGTCATAATCTCTTTTAAAACTTGCTCTCAACCTTCCAAACTTAATATTTTGAAATAACTCTTGTTCAACTGTTCTAGGATAGTTGAAGAGGGAGCTTTATCACGTTGTTTTCTCTAACTTGTTTACGTAAATTTGCAGATCAAAATAACAGTGTGTGGCCTTTAGGGACACTTCCTTTAGACTGGAAAAGTACCAACCAGAAACGGAGAGACATCTAGCTGTGACCAGACTAGGTGGCCTACAATTTTGTTGTGAATTCATAGGTGCAGATCTGCGTGATAACATTGCTTAAAGACAAACAAAAGCAAGGATGCATTCTTTACCAAAAAAGAAAATAGGTGCAGAAAAGACATTGTTACAATGATTTCAATGAGGAACATTTGACAAAGAATTCTGTACACAAACAATCTTACAACCAAAGTGTCTCTTTCAATAGTATGGCCAACAATGGCTTCTTATTAAGAAATCTGTGAAGAAGTTTATATAAATGCAACAAGCCAAAAGCACATCCATTCCTCCTTTATTTATAGATATCCTATGAGTTTTCAGTTACCAGAAGCTGAACAGTTTCTTGGATAATTTGAAACATCAGGGTTTTGTGTAACTGCTTCGTCTTCGATATGGATATCTTTATAATGTGTCCATTCCCCAAAAGTTCCATTAATGAGTTTGGCATAAAGAAATGTATGTTGTTCCACCAGAACCCTGAGTATGGCAAGGTTCCACTTCAATTTAAAAATAGCTTTACCCAATTTTCCAGTGACAACTTTTTACTATCCCTATTTGCCTTATTGGACCCTCCACGTGTGGCTTCAGCTGTGGGATGTTTACCTTAGAGATATTAAGGATAAGCTGGTCCATTGCTTTGATGTAGTTTTCCGCTGGTCTACTCACTTCATTCTGTGATAGAAACTGCCACCATGCCTGCAAATTACACTGGCTGGTGGTCTTCTCCACTTCTTCCCACAATCCATGTTTGTTGCCAAATTCCCTATCTAAATTTTCCTAGGTTTCTTCACTATAGGTTTCCCAAGCATTCAATCCGATTTGGATGTTGAACATCCGACTTTTTGGCAATGGAGGAAGTTTTGCAGTGTTCCACGGGGACGCGTTCCCTAGGGTGGGGAACGGGCCCCCTCTCTCCCCCACGCTTCCGGGACGGGGAAACGTTTCCCCACGTCCCCGTTTTGGGGGAAACTCAGGGAAACGCGTTCCCCCACGTTTTCCCAAGTGTGGAACATGTTTTCCTCTAGGGGGGCTTCTATGCACCCCCCCGTCCCCCGGTTCCCATCAAAATTTCATTTTTCACAATAAAAATAAATGCAAATTAAAATATTAAAAAAGTGTTTAAAAAATTAAAACATAATTAAATGAAATTTAAATTAAATCCTAAGACTAACCTAAGAGTCTAAGACCTTCCTAAATGCTATCCTCTCACGATTTCATTTCATAATCATATTGCAACTAAACTTGGAGCAGTCATCACTGTTCTAAGTTCTAACATTTTTGTGTTCATTGTTTGGTATCTATTTGACTATTTCAAACTTTAGCATTTGTTGCATTATCTTTTACAAATTTGAAATTTTAATTTAGATATACTTTGCATAATGATATTTAGTTTTTAGTTTTTACATGGGTATAGTTATTAGTAACATAGTTCAGTATCATTTACAAATTTGAAATTTGATATGCTAATAAGTAATAGATGTACACCCGATAATGATGAATTTAGTTTTTAGTTTTTACATGGGTATAGTTATTAGTAACATAGTTCAGTATCATTTACAAATTTGAAATTTGATATGCTAATAAGTAATAGATGTACACCCGATAATGATGAATTTAGTTTTTAGTTTTACTTTTTACATGGTAATAGTAACTGTTGGGATTTATCATTTTTATATTTTAAATTAATTTTTTTGACTCCAATGTCCCCCTGTTTCCCTGAAATTTCCCTAAAATTTGGGGTAGCTTCCACACGTCCCCCTTGTGCGTTTCCCCACTCCCATGCTCCCTCGCCTCGGAAACTCCGTGGAACATTGAAGTTTTGGCAGAATGTCCCGGAATTCCCTTTGCCATCGAATAAGTGTGTCAAACTTGATCTGTAGTTCTTGTTCCTTTATCCTCCATATATAAGTCTGATTATAGATGTTGACAAGATCATGACAAACATTTTGAAAATCTTGTGCCTCCCTATAGAAATCTTTCGCTGCAACATTCAATTCACTTTGTAACCTTAGAGCATAAGATGTGAATTGTGTAGGAGCTTCCCCAACTTCTTTGTAGTAGACTACTTGATTCTCTAATAGCTAAATTTTCTACCTACTTTCTTCCAACTCTTTTTTCATTTTTTGGATGCCACATAATGTGGCCTCGGAAAAGGTAACTCCGGTAGTGGTTGTTAATTCTGGATTAGTCTCATTAATATTCGTGATCACTACCTCGGTAGAGATGACCAAATCTTGGCTTCCACTGAGTTTCCTTTATCATACAATTGCTTTATAACCTTCTGAGTCTTTTGGTCAAACCTAAAAACAGTTATAGGCTAGTCACCTGCTTGAAACTTGTGTAGGATCATGTGAAATGCTGTAGATTGGAAATAATGGGAGAGGGCATATATCCTCTAGTGAGCATTCATATCTCTTAGGGGTTTTTTGGATCTTCACATGTATGCACTACTTGCATCGTTTATGTACTTTTAGGTGCCCGACATTCTGTTTGAAGCTCTTCATCTTCTGTTACTGCTCGTACATCCACCATTTGTTCCACTTCATTATTCTCTTCTTCCTCTAGCTGTACCTCCCTGTCCTCTTGTTTCCTTTCCAGAACGACTGACACATTCATGCTTTGCTTGCTTTCAAGTTCTTATTTAACCTTTCTAACTTTTGTTGCTTGTTCTGTTGTTTTTGTTTCTCTTCTTTTGTCTAGGAACATAAACTGTTATATAAAAAATATAACATAATGTAAATTAATTATTAATATTAATATAAATTAATATTAATAATTATTAAATGATAAATAATTAATCAAATAATTATGAAAAGTCAAAAGACATGACTTATATTGAAAAGGTGCAAAATGGCTAATAAAGCCCAAGGCAATGTAATTGTAAAATATCATCTTATATTTTTTATCAATTTACATTATAATTCATTCATGGAATATTTATATTATTTACATTGGGTTTTCCGGTAAGAAACAATTTTACTATTTCAGTGGTATCAGAGCCGCGTTCTGGTCCAGCCTTTGGCTAAAGATTCAGACCTTGTCTGGTTATTTTCAAAATTTATGAATTTTGAGGTCTTTGACCTTAAATCAACTCCTCTTGCTCACACTCATCCCTCCCATTTTTACTCATCTCCATCCACCCTCCATGTTGCCCTAAAATTTAATAATACTTTATTATTAATATTTTACACTTGGTGAAAATTGATTTTAACCATTATCCTAGGGTTTCCTAAAATTGTGGTTGTATAAACAAGTCATAAAATAAAAAAAAGTAAAAATAAGAAGGATAAGAAGAAGAAAAGGGAAAAAAAAACCATTGTATTACTAAACCACACTTGGTTTTTAAAGAAAAAAATCATTACATTAATAAAGATAGGTTTTATGATAGAGTGAATGAAAAATAATTAAATTATAGAGGGAACGATCAATCATATTTTTAGGATTAAAGTGCTTTACAAGTCTATTTAAGAAAATACTTATTTTTTATAAAATTAATCCCCAAGATTTGAACTTGGGTGGGGAGGGTAACATTCATTCTTCCCAACCACCCAATCTACATTTAATATACAAGAAGTCTTAAAGGAAAAACATTATTTATTGAAGAGTATAGTATACTATACAAGATAAAATAAGTCTTTCCTTGTTATATCTTGGGATAAGAAGCATAATAAAATGGAGTCTCATAACAAAAAACAAGGAAGATTTCCTTGCACTTTAAAAACTTTTGTTTCAATGCTACTCCAAATAAAATGAACAATTAGAGGGAAAGAGATTACTATTTCTATTGCTCTCGGTGAATGCAATAATTATATTAGTGATGAATTTGCTAATGAGTTAGCGATTCCGGAGTCAAATATAGGTGAAAGGCTAGACTTTTGGAATAACAAAGAATATGCAATAAAGGATTTACAATAGAACATTGGAGATTATACCGACGTCTCGCAGTTTATAGTTAGATCCTTGTGGAGTTGTGACGGTGACCTAATTTTGGGATCACCGTTGATAGAAAAACATTGGGGACTTTTATCTTAAATGCTAAAAAGAAATTTCTAATATTTCCCAGCAAAAAGAAGAAAATCACATTACAAGACATTCACATGAAGTCAAAATCAGAAGTCGCATCATTTGAAGACTTCAAACAAATATCAAAGATGTTATCGTAGGGAAATGAGAAATCAATACAGACGATACAAAAGGATTTTGACAAGGTTATTGCAGGTAAAGAAGAAGAGATCTCTTGTTTAAGAGATCATAATCATAAATTACTTCTGCAAATCAAGAAGGCAAAAGATAAAGTTCAATGCAGTCAAAAGTTAGAAGAGAAGATTCAAGCTCTCCAACAAAAATGATGAGGAAATGACGAAGAAAATTCCGCCATGAAGAAGGTTAATCAAGAACTAGAAGAACAAATTGAGAAGTTAAAAGAGGACAAACAATCGCAAGACGAAAGGTTTGAGAAGATTCAGAATAATAATAATCTATTAGAGAACAAATTAGTTCCAATCCAAAAGGAAGCATCCAGACTATTAGGAAAACTAATTGCAAATGAGGAAGAAGAAACGAATATAAATTTGGTTCCCATCATAGTTAAAAAGGAAGTCAATCTAGCAGAAAAAAAAGCAACAAAAACTCCTTACCGACACCCAAACTACAAAAAACATTTTGACCAACGACAGGGTCAAAATGAACACAAACAAAGGGGTTATAAATTCAGAAACAAAAGAACACAAAATCTGCAACCTAAGCAGAAAATAGGAATATTTATCCAACAAGACGATCAACAATCACCTCCGATGAAAATAGATCTCGGATGGGCCACCTCACAGACGATGCGACATTTTTCCTTGGAATTTGTAACTCGTATCGTCTCGTTTCTTCAAATGTCAAAATAAAGGGTCGAGAGATGACATTACAACCAATAAATCCGATGTAAGCCTTGTCTTCTTTAAGTTTTGAGAACAAATCTTCTCTAACAGGAATGTAATGTTATATAAAAAATTATAACATAACATAAATTAATTATTAAATTAATATTAATAATTAATAATTATTAAATAATAAATAATTAATCAAATAATTATGAAAAGTCAAAAGACATGACTTATATTGAAAAGGTGCAAAATGGCTTATAAAGCCCAAGGCAATGTAATTGTAAAATATCATCTTATATCTTTTATCAATTTACATTATATTTCATTCATGGAATATTTATATTATTTACATTGGGTTTTTCGGTAAGAAACGATTTACTGTTTCATAAACATTTTCTGATTATGACTTCCTCTTAAGTCTTGGCTGTCTTGTAAAATTCCTCTTCTTGCCATCTTTCATGTTTGTAGGGCCATTGGTACTGAATTGCCATGGCATGTTTGGATCATGTCGCCAAAACCTTTCGTCTCTAAAATGACAAGATGCTACTATTTCTCCTTTTGCGTTGGCTGCCTTTGTACTACTCACATTGTATGCTTTGACATATAATGGAAGAGGAGGACGGGGTCCTTTCTTCGCCATTTTGAGATAAGCTCCAAATCCTGAAGATAGGACTGGTAAATAACTTTGGGAAGGACTAATTTATTTGGCAACTTTGGCAATAAATGTGAGGGTTTCGTGGCCCCAAACACCTTGATGTATGCGGCTTCATTCTTGACATACCGGTCTCCTAATGTCCCTACCACTTTCATTGCTCCTTCTGTCATGCATGGGATCATTTTATAAAAAATAAGCTTGTACATCAGAGCCATGAATTGATAATAAATTTGTTGATGTTTTTCCAAGTTGCAACATCGGTCAGACATTCACTTACAAGAATCGACCATGTAATTTGGGTAGTAGTGAATGATACATTCACTCACAGGAAATGGCCATGTAATTTGGCTATCGGTGAATGACCCAAGTAGGGGTAGTTCTTCTCCCAGGTCATATGGTGTGGAGATGGGCCCTAGGGTGCTATCACATTGCCTGCTCCATGATGGAGTGATCTATTCTATATTAGAGTGAGGTGACTTGTTTATTTGATAGGAGATTTCATCCACTTGTGGAATATAGAAATCTAATTCAATGTTGAATTTGACAGACTCTAAAAAGTGTTTGGGACTTCTTAGTGTGGGCCAAATAAACATTAGAGCTCTATGTGTGAATAGATGTTCATGTGAGGAGATGATTATTAGCATGGACAACTTTTCTAGTGAAGAAATAACCAAGAAGACAAGTCATACCAGTGAAGAAGTCCCATATAGCATTGAAGAAATTCCAAAGAAGATTGAAGATAAGAAGACAAGTCGACCCTACACAAGAAGACGAGTCGGCCTCACCAAAAGTAAAAGTCGGTCCAAAGAGAAAAAATCAAAGTTAACTCAAGAATATAAATAAAGTGCTACAACATTTCATTTTCATCATCATTACAACATCTCTTCTCTGCTACATTGGTGTGCACTTTCCAAGGAGGGCTAGTGAAGGTCACAAGGAGTAAATTTTTAGGTTTCTTATTGTCTCTAGAGGTTTGCTACCCTTCCTAAGGGTTTCCTGTCTGCTAGGGTTTCTCTTCATGGTTGGTGTTGTACTTGAATTGGACTGATTTCTTCTGCAGAAAAGTTGTTGGGTTTTCTCCCTTATTGGGTTTCCAGCGTAAACATCTGTGTTTATTGTGCATGGCTATCTTTCTATGATTATTTGTTTTTCTTGCAATTTAAGTTGAAATTTTTAGTGTGCAATTATTCAATGAAAACTATGGGATAAAATGAATGCTTCAAATCATTAAGAAATAGTTGTCAAGTTTTGAAAATTGTACTTATACTGCTATAAGAGAAAAGTTCAACATGGTATTAGAGTAGTTTTGAAAGATATACATTGATAAGCCTTTTTTCCTAAAAGTCTAGAAACTAAGGATTCCAAGTTTCAACCTTTCTAGCCCAAAATTGAATTCGATCCTAGTGTTTTGGAGGTCGCCTTGGCAGGGCGTATCTATATGTGGTGTTAGTTTTCAGTTTTGACAAAATTCAATTTTGACCTAATTTTTGCTGACACTAGGATTTTTGGATCAGATTTCATAAATCTGTCAAGATGGTGTCCAATCTTAGAATAGAAGATTGGATGGTGCAGCTCCGGTTCAAGAACACAAGAATGATCTTTTAAAGGCAAAATGCTTTAGTTGTAACAAATTTGGCCACTCAATGTCCTCATAATAAACGAGAAGGAAGAATAAATTTTGGGAAGGAAAATACAAGCAGAGGACCAACTCTAGGTCAAGAACAGAAAAAGAAGGATCTTTCAAGGATTATGTGCTACAATTGCCATACATTTGGTCACTATGTTTCTCAGTGTCCTCAAAGAGAAGGAAGGGAAAGCAACATGCATCAACAACTGATGTTGATGGGCATCCACCACAAAAGAAGATTAAACTTGATGTTGAGGCATCTTGATTGATAAATGAGAAGAAGTCTTGACAGGAAAGACAATTATGAAGATTGAGAATTGTACACCAGCTATCACACTAAGGAACACTTCATAAAGGGGTCTTCCATAGCTACAGGAAGAGCATGAGAATGTTTTACATGTGGCAATAATGCAAGGGATCTTTTCTAAGCAGTGATAGTAGATCCAAGGGGGGATCTTGGATCTAATCCATTCAGATCAGGTTTCAGGAGTTCAAGGCTCATGCAGAGAACTTGACGGGGAAGAATATTAAGGATTTGGAGGAGAAGTGTACCTCCAAGGACTTTGGTGATTTCTGCAAGGAGGCAGGGATCAAGAGGGAGTCAAGAAGACAGGTCCATTGTGGAGGCTGTCAAGGCAATGATACATGATCAAGATTTACCCATGTTCTTGTGGGTAGAGGCATCTGGTACAACAGGTTATGCTCAGAACACGAGTCCTCACTGGATATTGGGGAGAAGACTCCTTAGGAGGCATTCATAGGAGTGAAGCTAGAGGTCATTCATTTGAGGTTCTTTGGTTGTCCACTATGTCACAGGCTTTGTCAGACTTGAACTTTGGAATTTGAAATTCGATGAACCTTAAGAAAAAACGGAGTTTGTCAAGGTTTGGCTTGAGGTTCGATAATGAAGCTTGTCGGGGGTAACAAAGTTCACGGATTTACAAGGGTGATTCCACGATTTGGCAATGAGTATTTTTTATTCATTTTCGACTCTCTGCCACTATGCGACAAACTTGACAGAAATTGTTGTTGGCTCAGCCGAGTCGGGTTGAGCCATGCTGAGTTGCTCCTCTCCAAACCTCCCCCACAATTGAGTGATTGGGTAGCGGGTGGCTGCGAAACGAATCAAACTATGGCTTCTCGTCCCTTGACCTGCTATGGGTGGTGAATTCCCCTGGGGATTGGTGTAATTGTTCGTACGGGATTAACTGGCGAATAATCTTTTATATGGGTTCTGTGCCACTATGTATTCGCTCACGCCTGTTGTGTTGTCTTGTATTAAGTTCCCTTTGTGTGCGCAGGTGTGAGTATGTCAACTGCCAACTGATTTTTTTTTTCTTAAATGTGAGCTTTAGGTTTAAGCATTGATGTATTTATTAAATACATAAATGATCATATGTTATTTTTATCATATACTAGCTTTTAGGTATTATATTATATGTTGAATGTAATTGTGTTATATATTGAATGTAAAAAGCAGAAGATTACAAAAAATGGCACAAGGTCATAGCTTTTAGGTATATATTATATATGTATTATACTTTATAATTTAGTATATATTATATATATAATATGTAAATATATTATAGAATATAATTTATATTTTGAAAATATACATGGACGAACCTAATGTTGAACCTCATTTTGAATCTCATTCAAAAAGCTGAATTCGAACTCGAATCTCATGGTTGTCGAACTTGATTTCGAACCTGAATCAGCGCTCAAGGAGAGGTGGACGAAGTTAGAAGCTTCTGGGAAGAAGGGTACTTTTGTGGGATACAACGAGACTTCGAAGGCTTATAGAATCTACATTCCAGGATAACGTCAGATTGAGGTTAGTCGGGATGTTACTTTTGATGATGAGGTAGCCTTTAGGATGTCCAAAGAGTCTCACATGGAGATTGATAATGAGGAGCAGGAGGCTTCGAAGGATGAGGGTACATATCCCTCTAGTACAATTATTCATCCTTCAGACTATCAAGAGGAGTTAGTAGAGCCAACAGAGCCAATGGATCTACCTAAAGATGTTGTCGTAACTAGGAATAGGCCAACATGGCTTCGTGATACTTTGCAGGATGTAGAGAGGCATGCAACTCCCAGTGGTACTTTCAGGGAGAGAGTAAATGACCTCAGAGGTTCTCGAGTTATATGGCATTAATGAGTCATATCATTGATTTCGAGCCTTCCAGTTATGCAGAGGAAGCAATGTAATGTCCTCTTCTACTTAGGCATTGAGGACCAGCCTGCTAACCTATATGATTCTCATAGGTTCGAGCGGGCACTGACAGTCAAGGAATCAATTGTGGACTGATGCCATATAAGAAGATCTAGGGCATAAATATTATATCATCATTGGGTAGACGGGGGCCACCAGAGCCAAAGGCCACCTGCATGCATGACATCTGAGCATTATTTCATGATGCATGCACCTGATTGAGTCTCCATGCACCCGCATGCAAGTCAACTGCAAATTAGAAGTTAAAGTGACCTAATTAGGTCAAAAGTTAGGTTATTCGCAGTTGGAAGTTATAAAAGAAAGGTAACGTGAATGGAGAAACACACATATATGATTATTGATTTCAAGAGTCGAATTGGAGAGCTCGACGAGCTAAGTTGGGGTTGAGTGCATGCTCAGCTAGCTGGTGGATTTTGGCAGCGAAATCTATCTGCCCTAGTTCATCATCAGGTTGTATCATCCAGATTCAACACTACTTCATCATCAGGTTCTATTCAGCAGTTACTTCAAGAGATTGATTATTCATCCAGTTGGAGGGGTTCACCATCATACCGTGGTATAGTGGTCAGAGACATATCTATTCGTTTTCTTCTCTACAGAGTGCAAAACTTCTGCATGCTGCTTCTATTCCTCTCAGAACACCCTCATCACCCTTCCCTTGGAAGAAGGACCTCCAAGCTTGAGTATCAAGCAAGTTATCAGCAGTTAACACTATCTGGAGGGCGTCTTTTTGCATGGGCGAATTCCATTGAGGAGGATACTTACGTTTTAGGCTATTGAGCCACCATTTCTTCTGCATGTTGCTTCCATCACTTCCAGAGGGGTACTATAACCCTAGTGCACATCATCTGGGTCTTCATTAGTGGAATATTTTATTATTGAGGAGCATCCACAGCTTTGGAGAAGGGCGCATTCACTTGTGGAGGATGATTTGGCTTATCTCCATATTTCTCCCTTAGAATTCTTGAATGCAGGGACCATCCTCTTCATCATCAGCAACTCTACATACTGGTATGTACATGCATTAATTTCTCCTATTTTCTAGCATTTCAATATTATCTAGGGCACATATCTGCATGCATGTGGAGATCAGGGTTTGCTTTCATATTCTATTGAGGCATAAGCCTACTAGCCATCTACAGTACACAAAGAAAAAGAAAAATATCAGTTTGGGATATTACAGTGGTATCAGAGCTATTTTCCTTGCCAGATGTGGGCATGCAAAAGTATAAATGAATTTAGAAGATCCATAAAACATTACTTATCAGATACAGAGGTGTAGAGACATTGATAGAGGAGAAGAGGAGTTAGAGGACAAAGTTGGGGGATAGAGAGTATCAGTTTGGAAAGGGCAAAGAAACAATGGTCGAGGATGATAAAACAACTTTCAATAATCTCATATCAGCCATAAAAGAACTCACTACTGGGCAAAAAGAAATGATGAGTACCTTCAGGCAAATGACAGAGAAAAATGGGCCCACCGCACATAGTCCCTTGTTTTCCAATAGTGACAGGGTATCCACGAGTAGTAGTACGGAGCACCTACATACCAACATGCAGAGCCATCCCGATATATACAACAAGCCTTCCTGACCTACCATGCCTCAATTCTTAGATAGTCTAGCTGCAGTGTCTCTAGCACAAGTAGAACCTGAAGAATCAATGAGTGCCTATCTGAGAGAGTGTAGAGCTTTAGGAGATGACTTCCATTTAGCCATGACCTTCATTGACTTCTGCCACTTTAAAAGTAAGAACAAACCTAGAGCTTACAATAAGCCATTCACCCAGAACTATGAGTTACAGCGCACCGTAGGGAAACTGACTATCCCTACCTTTGAGGGTACCTGGGGTGGCCCAACCCAGAATTGGGTGCAGAAATTGGATACATACTTCCAGCTCAACCCCATGATTGAGACAGATGCCATTAAATTGGCTACTTTGCATTTGGATGGAGAAGCCCATGAATGGTGGTACCATGGGTTAGTGACACTGGGTCACAATATCATCACATCGTAGCAAGATTTTACATAGAGGAGCGGTTTGATCGGAAGGACCTTGAGGTACACTTTAGAGAGCTGGCACAGCTCAAGTAGACATGTAGTGCAGATGCATTTATTTCAGAGTTTAAGAAAATAGCAGTCATGGTGACAGATATATCAGAGAGCAAGTTGATTATGTTGTTTTCAGAGGCCCTCACTGAACCCTTACGGGGATGGGTCAAGTCCTATAGGCCCACCACCCTAGCAGATGCCATCAGCCGGACTAGAGATTTGCAGGATGCAGTACCCAAAAATAGGTTTCCTTCCAGAACCAATTTCCCTATTAAAGATAAAGAGAGGAAACCCTTCCAAAAAGAATGGCCCAAGAAAGAATGGATGGACAATGATACTCGATAGGACCTTAGAAGAAAAAAGTTATGTTTCACTTGCCAGGAACCATGGGTACCAGGTCATAGATGTCCAGGAAAGGGAAAGGCCTACTACATAGAGGCCTATTCCGACAGTGGAGATGATGAGGATTATCAGGATCAGCAGAAAGGAGAGACACTAGAGGCAGTTGATGAGGGACAACCCTCAGGAGGTACCATTGCTACCATGACAGGGGTTCCTAGATTCCACATCCTTCGGATCAAAGGTACCGTACAGGGCCACAGAGTGGGAGTGCTAATAGATGGTGGGGCATCCCACAACTTTATTGATGCTGCATGGGTTAAAAAGAGAGGCATTCAGACTGAGAGTTTTGATGGGTTTTCAGTAGCTGCAGCAGGTCACACCATGGAGTGTGGTCAGAGGATTCCTAAATTAAAAGTAACACTTGAGAATTATACAGCGATAGAGACATTCTATGTGGTAGATGTACCCGACATGAATGTGGTATTAGGAGTTCAGTGGCTGTATTCCATAGGGAAGTATTCCACGAACTACCAGACCATGGAGATGGAGTTCACAGGAGCAGAGTGACAGAAGGTAGTATTGAGAGGAATGAATATGTACCTTCCCACAACAGTGACATCACACAGGATGGAAGCAGTACTCTGACAGGGAGATATTGAGTGGGCAACAGAGTGTTTGGTTACCTTCAGGAAACCACCAGATAAGGCCACACAACATCCAACAGATATAGAGGCCTTACTGCAGAAGCACAAGGTAGTATTCGGAGACCTTCCAGCAGGTCGACCTCTAGATAGGGGATTTGAGCACATTATTGAGTTAGAGGAGGGGACTCAAGCAGTTATCACCATTCCTTACAGACATCCCAAAAGGTACAAGGATGAGATAGAAAGTACAATCAAGGAACTACTCAAGCTAGGGTACATCAAACCTAGCTCCAGTCCATTTGCATCCTCAGTAGTGCTAGTAAAGAAAAAGGATGGAACCCTACGCATGTGCATTGATTACAGGGCACTCAACGAGAAGACCATAAAAAAAAGGTATCCCATCCCCAAGATTGATGAGTTGATGGATGAACTACAGGGGGCAAAGTACTTATCCAAGATTGACCTCCGCTCAGGTTACCATCAGATTCGGGTCAGGGAACAAGATGTTCCAAAGACCGCCTTTCGTTGCTACTATGCACATTATGAGTTTCTAGTGATGCCATTCGGGGGCTCACTAATGCACCAACTACTTTCCAGTCATGCATGAACCATATCTTCAAGGCTCAGTTACGTAAGTATCTTCTGGTATTCTTCGACGACATATTGATATATAATAGAACTTGGGAAGAACATTTGAGACGTCTTGATGAAGTACTTGGCATTCTACAGGAGCAGTCACTATATGCCAAAATGTCCAAGTGTGAGTTTGGCATGCAGGAGATGTTATACTTGGGGCATGTGATAGGGGCCAACGGGGTCCAAGTGTTGATGAAATTGTCATTGATGCCAACATGGATGCCACCATTTTGCTTGAAGTCTTTGGAGCCTCTGTATGCCTGATGGTATCATTGATCACTCCGTGAAGCCTTGCACATGATTGAGATGCTCTTGTGCTCTTATAGATTGTGGATATCTTGGACATGTTCTCCTTATCTCTTGAAGAAGCATTTGATGGACCAAATGACCCATTCTGTGGTCATTTGTGGGTTGGTGAGCCCATGGACATGGTGCGGTTTGAAGCCTTCTTACACTTGTTGATTATGTGGAGCTTTTGCTCATCTTATGGTATTGTTCCCCCTTTGCTCTTGGAACCCATGGATATGGGTTGAGTCATGGATATGGATATGGGTTGGCACATAAAAGCATATGCATAAGAGGACAAAGCATGGTACATGGGAAGTCTAAAGGACATATACACGATAGTGCAATCAAACCAATAATGGGTGGAGATGGTACTTTTGTATTTTTAAATGGGGTGAAATGTAGTCAAATAAAAAGAAGGGATGGTTTTAAAATAAAATAATTTAAAAAAAATAAAAATAAAAAAGGGGGATGGTACTTTTGTATTTTTAAATGAGGTGAAATGTAATCAAATAAAAAGAAGGGATGATTAAAATAAAATAAAAAAAGGTAAACATTCCTTATTTTATGGATATTGAGCACCTAAAAGGTGTATTTAAAAACCCAAGCTAACATTATTTTGGAGATAGGCGTGGATTCTTTTTCAGCACTTTCAGCGTGGAAATTTTGGCTCATTCGCTCACTCAAGATTGTATGTTCTAAGGCAGCAGTTGGAGGACAGAACAGTCCAGAATATGCTTTTCTACCGGAAATATGAGATGTTGGGCTTAATGACAGGATATTGAGATCGAAACTCAAACTAATCCCAGCGGCAATGGATATGTAGGTGGCGGAGGCAGTGGCAACGCTGCCAACCTTGGCAATGCCAATGGATTAGAGGTGATTAGGGACGCTTTGCTAAGTGGGGATGGAGTTACTGAGCATTTTGGCAATGGCAACGAGAAGCACCTAGGGCGAGCAGGTTGGGCACCT
>LPNX011195989.1:216152-267958 GCA_001517045.1 Pseudotsuga menziesii
AATTCATATGATGTGTTCTTCTGTGTTATGATGGTTTAACTGCTTTTTGATTTATGAATGATGATCTGGAAGATGTTTTGTTTATGATAGAGTAATGAGCTAACCCTGATAAACTGTGAAAAGTTGTAAAATTGACTGCACACTGATTCACCCCCCCCCTCTCAGTGTCTACACCAAGTGCACCTAGAGAAGATTCAGGCCATATTGAATTGGCCTACAGCTAAAAATGTGACAGAACTAAAGGGATTTTTGGGCCTTTGCACCTACTATAGGAGGTATGTCAGTGGATTCTCATAGATGACCGCACCCCTCACCAATCTTACCAAGAAGGGGGCATTTAGTTAGTCGGAGACAACACAACAGACATTCGAGATAATGAAAAAGGTAATGAGTTCATGCCCAGTATTAGCTCTACCAGACTTTTCTCAACCCTTCGTGTTAGAATGTGATGCTCCAGGAGAAGGAATTGGGGCAGTTTTGATGCAGAACAACCACCCCATTGCATTTGAGAGCAGGAAGCTCGAAGACTATGAGCACCACTATTCGATATATGACAAAGAGATGTTAGCCATTCTCCATGCGCTAACCAAGTTCGGGCAATACTTAGTGGGTGGTAGATTCAAGGTTAAGACAAATCACAATGGCTTGAAATACTTCCTAGAGCAGAAAGAGCTAAATGAGAGGCAGCAGAAATGGGTAAGCAAAATTCAGGCCTATGACTTCGAGATTAAGTATGTAAAGGGAAAGAACAATGTAGTGGCCGATGCACTTTCCAGACGACCAACTACTTTATCCCTTATGAGCATCTCATCAAATTGGAGATCTCATCTTTTGGTTGAGTACTCCAAAGATAAGTTTGCTTGCGAGCTATTGGATGGACAGATTCAGGATGATAGGTACCGCGTAATTGATGACATCATATACTACAAGAACAAAATCTTCTTAGTTCCAGAGTCTTCCCTCAAGAAGAAGATTGTGCAGGCATTGCATGATTCACCATTAGCAGGGCATCAGGGGTTTCTCAAGACCTATAGACAGATTAGAGAAAGGTTCTCATGGAAGGGCTTCAAGAATGATGTGATACCACATGTGAGAGAGTGCAGCTTGTGCCAACAAAACAAAATAGAGAACACCCACCCGGCTGGTTTACTACAACCCTTACCTATTCCTGAGTAGAAGTGGGAGAGCATCTCTATGGACTTCATTACTGGGTTGCCCAAGGTTCAGGGCAGAGACTGCTTGTACGTAGTGGTGGACAGATTGATCAAGTTCACTCACTTCTTTGCCATTCCTTCAGATTATTCAGTAGCATAGGTAGCAAAACTATTTTTCAGAGAGGTATTTAGACTCCACAGGTTACCCAAGACCATTTTCAATGACAGGGACAACAAATTCACAGGGGCCTTTTGGCAAGAGCTTTTTCGCTTAGTGGGGACCAAGTTAGCCATGAGCACAAGTTATCATCCACAGAATGACGGGCATACAGAGATTGTCAACAAGTGGATTGAGGGATACTTGAGAAATTACGTAGCAACTCAACAGAGGACATGGATCAAATGGCTACACTTGGGTGAACATTGTTACAACACCACCCACCATATGACCATTGGGATGATCCCTTTCCGAGCTCTGTATGGGTATGATGCTTCCACTTTCGCAGACCGAATATTCGACGATAGCAGGGCCCCCAAGGTCAAAGAGTGGATTCAGGAGGATAAAGATACTCAAGGAGAACATACAGGTTGCTCAGAATCAGGAGAAGATATATGCGAACAGGCACAGGGTTGAGCGCATTTTTGAGGTAGGAGACTTCATTTATTTACGCCTCCAACCTTACCGACAGTCATCTCTTAAAAAGAAAAGAGTAGAAAAACTCAAATCTTGCTTCTATGGTCCATACAAGATAACCCGGAAGTTTGGAGAGGTAGCATACGAGCTAGAACTACCCGCAGAGAGCAAGATTCACAACGTATTTCATGTCTCCAACCTCAAGAAGGCAGTCGGTCAATAGATTGTTACATCTTTCGAGCTGACCCCCCTCGATGATGACGGGCAATTGATTATGATTCCTACGCATCCTAGAGGTGCGAGAGCGGTAACTGAGGAACATAATCATCAGAGGCTACATGGTTTAGTGGGAAGATCTGTCTATAGAGGAGGCCACTTGGGAGGGAGAACATGTTTTACAGCACCCAACTTTAGAGTTGCTTGAGGATAAGGAAATTCGAGCGGGGAGGACTGTAATGTCCTCTTCTACTTAGGCATTGGGGACTAGCCCACTAACCTATATGATTCCCATAGGTTTGAGCGGGCACTGACAGTCAGGGAATCAACTGTGGACTGATGCCATATAAGAAGATCTAGGGCATCAATATTATAGCATCATTTGGAAGACAGGGACTACCAGAGCCAAAGGCCACCTGCATGCATGACATCTGAGCATTATTTCATGATGCATGCACCCGATTGAGTCTTCATGCACCTGCATGCAAGTCAACTGCAAATTAGAAGTTAAAGTGACCTAGTTAGGTTATTCGCAGTTGGAAGTTATAAAAGAACGGTAAAGTGAATGGAGAAGCACACATATATGATTATTCATTTGAGGAGTCGAGTTGGAGAGCTCGACGAGCTAAGTTGGGGTTGAGTGCATGCTCAACTAACTGATGTATTTCGGCAGCGAAATCTATCTGCCCTAGTTCATCATTAGGTTGGATCATCCAGATTCAGCACTACTTCATCGTCAGGTTCTATTCAGCAGTTGCTTCGAGAGAGTAATTATTCATCCAGTTGGAGGGGTTCGCCGTCATACCGTGGTATCGTGGTCAGAGACATATCTATTCGTTTTCTTCTCTACAGAGGGCAGAACTTCTGCATGCTACTTCTATTCCTCTCAGAACAACCTCATCACCCTTCCCCTAGAAGAAGGACCTCTCAGCTTGAGTATCAAGCAAGTTATCAACAATTATCACTATTTGGAGGGTGTCTTTTTGCATGGGCAAATTCCATTGAGGAGGATACTTACGTTTTAGGCTATTGAGCCACCATTTCTTCTGCATGTTGCTTCCATCACTTCCAGAGGGGTACTATAACTCTAGTGCACATCATCTGGGTATTCATCAGTGGATTATTTATTATTGAGGAGCATCCACAGCTTTGGAGGAGGGCGCATTAAGTTGTGGAGGACGATTTGGCTTATCTCCTTATTTCTCCCTCAAAATTCTTGCATGCGGGACCATCCTCTTCATCATCAACAGATCTACGTACTGGTATGTACATGCGTTAATTACTCCTATTTTCTAGCATTTCAGTATTATCTAGGGCACAGATCTGCATGCATGCAGAGATCAGGGTTTGCTTTCATATTCTATTGAGGCATAAGCCTACTAGCCATCTACAGTACACAAAGAAAAAGAAAAATATCAATTTGGGATATTACAAGCAGGCCAACAGATTCGGAAGGATGGCATCAATCCATCATGAAGAATGATGTGTGGGATGTTGATTAAATTTTCATTGATGCCAACATAGGACTTGTAGTGGCCCCTCAGGTTGTCATTGATGCGACCAAGGTCCCCTATAGTGGACAAGCTTAATGAATAGGTATGAGTTGATCATGGACACACTTGCACAGGTTTGGCATGGGTTTGATCACCCTTTACCCACATATAATGTCGAACTAGATGATAGGATTGATGGCTGCACATGCTCATGTTGTTGTAGAATGGGCTTTGGAGCCCATTCATTAATGGTGTGCTCCTTGTAGCACACGGTGGTACAAATGACACATTTTGTGGTCATTTGTTGAAGAGGCGATGACTTGATGGGGTCATGAAGCCCACACACTTGGTATGTGCCACTTGATGTTCTTGGAGCCCACTTCTTGCATTTAATGAAGACCTTGATGCCCTTTTACCCTTGAAGACGTCCTTCAAGTCTTTGGAGCCCCTACTTATTGGTCTTGATGATGATGTATGGTCCTCCTTATGGTTAGATGGTCTCGGATGTTGTATCTTTGTGATCATGGAGGTAGATCCCATGGGCATGCTTTGATATGTTGAAGAAGACCTTGAAGAAGTCCTTGGAACTCTCGCAATTTATGCTATGGTCTTTGACACCCTTATCTTTGGGGTTCTTAATGTTCTTACGGTTTGGGGATTGACACTCCCATAGAAGATGGTATGATGGACCTTGGCATTTGCATTTGCATATGGTGGCTTGATGATGCATTTGGCCCACTTGCATAAGGAGACTTGGGTCTTTTGTGGATTGATGGGGTCATGGAACCTTTGGATATGGTCAGAATAATGACAAGGCTTGGTATATACACCCTTGATGACAATTTGGAGCACACCCTTGCATGTGGTGACCCACACAAGTGGTTGTTTGAGCTTGCAATGTTGAAAAAGTCGGCAAGGGTGTCGAATACAACTTCTTGGCAACATCGGTGAAAAAATCGGGAAAAATCGGCAAAAGTCGAAAAACATTAAAAAAAAGAAAATACATTCATCTTTTTTAGAATTTTAAACATATAAAGCAACAATAACATCAGAAAAACATATCGGAACATAAATATGAAGAAAACATTGATATATATCATCACGATGTAGTCATGCCAAATATAAAACGATACATCAAAGTCGATACTAATAGTTTGAAACTTTATAGTTGTCCAATCAAGGATTCAAAAGTGTATAAAGTTTAAACAATACAAAATGACATCACATATATAAATGTATATGAGGAAAACTAGCATCTAGCTATCTAATATCAATGCCCTCTTCCCCTTTTACAGGAAATATCATGGGCCTTTTGTCAGGCCTACCCCTAGCACTAGAAGTGGCAGTATAAGGCCCCGATCCTGCATCTAATACTAGACGCTGAGTGATGGATGGAGGACTAGATGTATCAAGTGGTGCAGAAGGTGGTGGCGATGCTAGCACATCACCCTCCATGGTGCCTCCAACCACCTCCTCCTCCTCCTCCTCTTCCTCCTCCTCCTCCACTTGCCCCTCCTCTTGCCCCTCCTCTAGCCATGCAGGTGACTCCTCCATGATAGGAGTCTCAATCTCCACCCTCCTCTTAGACAATATATCAATATTGTCCAAGGAGATGGCATTTGCATCCGGTTCTTTTTGTATCTGTACCATCCATAAGCGGAGGTTGTAATGGACATACGCCAAGTCATTAAGACATGTGAACTCCAACCTGTAAGAGGGTAATAAAAAATTTTTATTAGTCTAGAGGGTAAGAAATTAATAAATTATAATATCTTAGAGGATCGTAGATTCATAAATTGCATTAAACATTTAAATGCAATTGCTTTGTTGAAATTCTAAGTTTTAAGTTTCTAACCTTCTGCGTCTCTTTGCATTTATTTTTTCAAATACACTCCAATTTTGCTCACATCCCGAAGCTGTACAAGTTTGGCTAAGGATTCTGATGGCAAATTTCCGTAAATTTGGTGTCCTCACACCATAGGTTCGCCAGCATGTGGCTACACCAAACAAGAAACAAAGATAACTAAATTATATTTCATTACATTCAACTTTGGAAAACTAAAATAGGAAATAAATATAAAATTTAAATAAATCATAATTCATCTTTCAAATAAAGGTGAAAACTTAAAACGGTCTAATAAGTTAATAACTTACCTGGCATGAATTCGGTCCTGTGACAAATAGCATCAACAAAGCTAAATACTCCAGTACCATCCCGATACACCTCTATCTCGCAATTGACTGCATTGCGAGTGTCATAATCAGGTATCATCCTCTGAATACAAGTGAGAAGCCCCTCCAAAACCTCACCATCAAAATCAAAATTGCATTTGTAGGAAAATGCGGGGTTGAGGAAGAGTCCTGCTGCATGAATGGGTCGATGAAGCATCCCAGTCCATCGAGTATCAATCAACTCCCATAACAACATGTGCCTATCATGCCTTGGGGTACCCTTTCCCACATAGAAATTCTGAATGGTCTCTTTGGCCCTATCCATGGCCTCATATAAATAGCCCATTGTGAGCTTATCACCTTCAACAAGTCGCAGAACCCTCACTAAAGGTTCACTAACCGAGCACACTTCCTCCATTCCTTCCCAGAAGGCGTCAGTGTACACCAGCTTGGCAATGGTTTTCCCATCCTCTCTCCTGCTGTAAGCACAATCACGCCACTCATCACAAACAAACATTTGCTTCAACTCAAACTGACATTGAAGCAAAGACTAAAGACTAATAAATGTGGTGGCAAAACGCGTGATTGCAGGATGCTTCAGCTCCTTGTTTTTGGTGTGCCTCCTCATGAGACTAAGAACAAAACCATGCTTGTAAATGAACTTGGGGATGGCCCTAGCTTGATCAATCACCACCTTGATAAAGGGAATTTTCCCCATATCCTCCAACATTAAATCAATGTAATGAGTTGCGCATGGAGTCCAAAACAAAGAGGGGTACCTATCCATAAGCATCCTACCAGCAGCCACATAATTAGTTGCATTATCTGTAATAACTTGCACAACATTGTGCACCCCAATATCCTGAATGAACCCATCCATCAACTTGCATAAAAGTGTTGCATCTTTTACATGTGCCGATGCATGAACTGATTTTACAAACATGGTACCTCTAGGACAATGTACCAAGAAGTTGAAAAGGCTTCTACCCTTACCATCTGTCCACCCATCTGACATGACTGTGCATCCAATGCTCTCCCATGACTGCGTAAACTCTGTCAATCTAGCACCGATGTCCATCTTTTCTACTTGAAGGATTGGGCCTCGCAACTCCTCAAAGGTGGCCCTTTTATACCCTGGGCCGACTACTGCAATGGCATCACACATCAGCTGCCAAAATGGATTGTTTTTAATAATGTTGAGAGGTATGTGACTCCAGTAAAGACACCTTCCCATTACCCTGTCTGCTTCTACCTTTTCCGATTTCTTTATAATTGACTTGATAGAAGGTTGTGATCTTAGTGCAAAAAAATGGGATGTGATCCCCGCCCTCCCAAGAGGTGAAGCTGTGGAGCCCCTCCCACTACCCCACCGATAGTGGTAGATAGAGATGCACCTACACTTCTTGCTTGGCCAAAAGCTGCAAGCTCAGCTCTGTTTGCAGTGATCTCATCCTTCTTTCTCATTTTTTCATGGATGGCGTCATGGGCAGATCTCATGATTTCTGGGGTAACTGCAGTACAAAGGCCAACATCATGGCCAGGTAGTTTGGCTAGATGGTATTTCAACCTGTTAACCCCTCCCGACATGTGATGCCCACATAATTTGCAACTTGAATTTTGCCTATTGATGCCATCCTCGGGCTCACCCTACTGCCAAAATGGGTCCAATATCTTTGGCATTTTTGCAATTGGAATGCTTCAACTCAAATGCATCCCTAGGGCACAAAAACAAAAAAAAAACATTAAACTCAATTGGAAAAAAATAGCAACATTCTAGCTGAAAAAATCAGACCTCCAAATTTAGATTTTAATCCATGAAAGATAAGAAGAGGGTGGCTAAGAACTAAAAAACCAAGCATGCTATTTTCTATTCTAATTTTTAAAAACCCCCATTTATATTGGGACTGTTTTTCATTTTTTTGGGCATGGAAATCAATGGAAAAATAGTAAAAACAAATAGCAAAGAAATATGCAAGAAATATGCAAAGAAATAGTCAAAGAAATCTTTCAAACAGTCCATGGAAAAGATAGAAAAACAATGGGATAAAATGCACATACTTGTGAAGAATCTTGAACACTTGCTCCACAAAACTCCTTGGTTGAGATGCTAAATGGTGTTTGAAAGCCTCCAAAGGTGTTGGTGGTCTCCTCAGGCCCTTCTCCTCGACTTCCAACAAACTGATTTGCCAAATGACATTAAAAAAAACCATTTTTTCCTTTTGTAAGCCGTGGATTGGTTGCCTGGGCGACTTTTTCCTTCAACCTGCAAGTTTTCCTAAAAAAGCGCGTTTTTACTAAAAAGTCGTGACTTGGCGATTTTTAAAAAATCGTGACTTTTGCTCGCCGAAAAATTGGCTTGCAACAAAAGTCGCAACTTTTGCGATTTCTCGCGAGAAGTCGGCGAGGTTTTCAACACTTGGGGTCCCTTGATTGGTCATGTGATAGTTTGGTTCTTGTTACCCTTACTCTTGGGGTCCTTGATACTCTTGTGCTATGATGGCAGCCCTCCTAAGTCCACACACAAGGAAGAATAAGTTAAATAAAAAAACTAGGGGATTTAATGATTATTCAAAAACTAAAATGTAAGTTGAAAATGTTTTGAGAAGTCGGCTCCACAAAATACTCCAAAATATTTTTAAAATTAAAAACTTCAATAGAGATAGGTCGGCCAGTAAAAATCTTAGAAAATATGTATTAATACCAAGTCACGTCCTTATTTTTAGGGGTGCAAAAAGTGAAAATTTAGCTCTGATTTTCGGCTGTCTCCAAGGCAAAATTCACAGCAGCAGTAAGGGTAGCAGCAGATGACAATAGCAGCAAACTTGACCTTTTTAGGTCTGTTTTTGGCAGCAGCAATGCATAATTTTAAAGTTCGATTTCTCTCTAAAATTCGGGTAAAAAAAGTGGAATGAGGCAGCCGCAGTTCACTTGAAGAGCAGCAGCGAGATGGAGGGCTAGATATCAGAGTAAAAAGACTAGGACCAGCGAAGAGTTGAAGGTCATCTTAGCACATTTTTGGACCAGAACAGTAGGATACTCTTGCAGATCTGAGGGTTGTTAATAAGGCATTTCTAAAGTGGTTTTGGCAACTGATTAAAGCAGATTTCAGGGGTGTGATGTCACATGTTTTGTGGCAGACCCGAGCTGACACTTGAAGGACTGTTCAAAGGCACAGTTAGAGCCTTGAAGGAGTCACCACGGTTGATTAGTCTCGAGTTTTCCTTACTGCTGACAGTCTGATCTTTTGGAGAAGATTCCATTTATCACCAGTCTGAGCCTTGAGAAGTTACCAGCAGTCACAGTCTCATGTTTTGGAAGTTAGGAATTAACAGTTTGAAGGTTTGTGACAGAACCGAGCTTGGTGAGGTATGTTAACTAATGTCTATAAAGTACAGATGATATAAAGTATAGATGATGTAAAATGCAGATGATATAAAGTGTAGATGATATAAAGAGAAGCATAAATGTGAAGTAAAATGTTAAGTGATCTTAGTTTGGGACAACCCTATTACAAATTTTGATGAAACATATGACAACGCTGTTGACTTAACAATGACAGTGTTGAAGTGACTTGTGACAACTGTAATTTAATGACAATGATGTGCATGATAGTGACAGTCTGATGATAGTAAATTGACCAAGCAGTTGAACAAATTGGCAAGAGCTTATAAGCAGTATATGAGAAGATCTCTTGATGATTGGCATGAACAACAGTTTGATTTTACTGTTGACAAGATAGTGACAGCAGTGACGGTCCTTGAAGTACTCTTCTACATGACAGTGACTGTGAAGTGATGTGACAAAGACAGCTTGATAATGACATGGCAGTGGTTGATGTGATAATGAAAGCAAAATGATTATGACAGGAATAATAGTTGCTTTGACAGTGATAGCAGATGTGATGTGACATTGACAGAAGTATTCTTCATTGCAAGCTAACCCTTGCAACCCTGGTGATTGGATTCCTCAACCATTCTTAGTTGGAGCTAAGAAAACTAGGTTGGGTCCTGTTGTTAGAGTTGGTGCTCTTTGTATCAATTGGTGCTGATTGTAATAGCGAAGATTGTTGTCTTCCATGTACAATACATAAACAAGTTTACCATACAAATCTTGTCTCCTTTTGTGTTGTGATTCAGTGATCTAGTGATAACATGTTTATGATTCATTGTTGAATTAGTTGATGAATGCTTATGTAATAATGAAGTACTTAGTAGCATAATATATTGATGAACTCTGTTAAATTGGTTGAAGAACAGAAAGAGGTTAAATTTCCTTCACACTAATTCACCCCCCGCTCTCAGTTTGACCATTGTGTCCAACATGGGAGATTGTACCAAGACCTAAGGGGAAGTCAATGGTGACTTCCAAGTGGGTCTATAAGATCATTGGGTTGCGGTGGAGCATGTGTTGAGGTACCTGTGTGGTATAGCTGGATATGGTCTGAGATATGTCTCAGGTGGTGAAGTGAGGCAACAACGTTATGGAAATTTTGACTGGGTAGAGAATGTAGTGGACAAAAAGAGCACCTCGAAGTGTTGCTTTAGCTTAGGATCGGCTATGGTATCCTATTTGAGCAGGGAGCAGACGCTTGTAGCACTTAGTACAACAAATGTAGAGTATATCGCAACCAATATCACAAAGTAATGTGGCTTCAGAAGCTTCTTGCAAGACTATTCGGTCAGGAGATCAAATATCACTTCATCTGAGACATGGTGCAGAAGGGAGCAATGAAGCTTTAGTGCATATCCACAATGAGCAGATAGTTGACATTCTCACCAAGTCTTTATCCAAGGAGAAGTTTGTATACTTCAGAGACAAGCTTGGCATGTGGAGAATCTCTTCCTCAGTGAGAGGGTGTTGATGATTCTATAGTATGGGGTAGACATTCACTCACAGAAAATGGCCATGTGATTTGGCTAGTGGTGAATGGCCCAGACATACAAATGAGCAGTCTGGGGCAGACATTCACTCCTGAGAAATGGCCATGTGATTTGGGTAGTGGTGAATGGTCAGACATACAGATGAGTAACATAGGGCAGTCATTCACTCACAGGAAATGGCCATGTTGATTCAAAGAGAAGTTTGTATACTTCAGAGACAATCTTGGCATGTGGAGAATCTCTCCCTCAGTGAGAGGGTGTTGATGATTCTATAGTATCGGGTAGACATTCACTCACAGAAAATGGCCATGTGATTTGGCTAGTGGTGAATGGCCCAAACATACAAATGAGCAGTATGGGGCAGACATTCACTCCTGAGAAATGGCCATGTGATTTGGCTAGTGGTGAATGGTCAGACATACAGATGAGCAGCATAGGGCAGTCATTCACTCACGGGAAATGGCCATGTTGATTTGTCTAGTGGTGAATGGACCAAGCGCGGTCTTTATCCAGATAGCCATGCTGATTTGGCTAGGAGTGGAAGACTCGAGATGCAGATTGTGGACATTCTCACCAAGGAAGCTTGGCATGATGCAGAATGTCTCCCTAACTAAGAGGGAGAGTTGATGTTTTTCTAGGTTGCAACATCAGGCAGGCATTCACTTACGGGAAATGACCATGTAATTTGACTAGTAGTGGTTGATACATTCACTCACGAGAAATGGCCATGTAATTTGGCTAGTGGTGAATGGCCCATGCAGGGGCAGTGCTTCTCCCAAGTCATATGGTGTGGAGATGGGCCTCAGGGTGCTATCACATTGCCTGCTCCGTGATGGAGTGATATATTATGTATGAGAGTGAGTTGACTTGTTTATTTGATAGGGGATTTCATCCCCTAGTGGAATATACAAGTCTAATCTAATGTTGAATTTGTCATAGACTCTAAGAAGTGTCCAAGACTTCTTAGTGTGGGTCAAATCAACATTAGAGCTCTATGCGTGAATAGACATGCATGTGAAGAGATGATTATCAACATGGAAAACATTTCTCGTGAAGAAGAAATAACCAAGAAGACACGTCATACCATGGAAGAAGTCCCAGATAGCATTAAAGAAATTCCAAAGAAGATTGAAGACAAGAAGACAAGCTGACCATAGACAAGAAGACATGTCAGCCTCACCAAAAGTACAAGTCGGCCCCAAGAAGAAATATCAGAGTGAACTGAAGAATATAATTAAAGTGTTCCAACATTTCATTTTCATCATCATCACAACATCTCTTCTTTGCTACATTGGTGCGCACTTTCCAAGGAGGGCTAGTGAAGGTCACAAGAAGTAATTTTTTGGGCTTATTATTGCCTCTTATTTCTTTCTCTGAAAGACCTATTGAGAGCACCATACTTTTATACACCCTGGATTGTGTTCTGGAGCCATGCTGGTCTCTTCTTAAAGACTGCCATCTCTTTAGGTGGATCTACCGTTGCTTGTAGCTCTACTTGTTACGATTATTAATCCTCCCTTGGTCAAATGTCTATTAGATTAATTATTTCCTAACTTAGGAACCTTAAATTAATTAAATGGGTCCACTAGTGCAATCGGGTCCATTTGGCCCAATGGGGCCACATGTACCAGTCATTGAAGTGTGGGGAACACTACTAGAGGTTAACTGCCACTTACTGCATGTGCATGCATTAGTTAGGGCACCTCCTAGACCAATCCATACATTTTAGGAGCCACTGGGAATCTCGACACCAACCTACTTCAATCAGTTGGTGTTAGCACTAGTTAGTCTTAGTTAGCCCCCAGTTACAATGAATTACTTCACAGTCAGTTAGGCTAGCGCTACTAATGCATGGATAATGCATGGTTGCATGGGGAGGAGCGGTTTTCCTACCTACCACACCCAGTTGCACTGAGTTAACTAGTTGTTACTGGTTGGTGGAGTTATTGGTCATCGGGGAGTTGTCTATTTGGACTCCGATATTGATTGGGAGACCTTGAGTTAGAGATTCAGTTAGATACAGTCTTATCCACTTGGAGGATTCGAATTCATTACTCATGCATTCGAATTTTACCTATGTAAACTACATTGTAACACCGGATATTATTATGATGAATATACTGTAAATTCCTGAGCAATACTTGTCTGTTTCCTGTGTGGTTTGTTTTGCTTAGTTTGTATGTTCATTCTCCATTCAATTGCTGCAACATTATTAGAACTCTCTGCTTGAAGATCTTAATGGCATTCAAATTCTAATATGGTATCAGAGCCTTCTCAGGCAAGTTTCATGCTTGTTTTTCCCCATCGAACATAAGAAGCAGCTGGGTTTCCACAGAAGTCCCCTATAATGATTTGCTAGCTCCGGATTTATTCAGAGCAGCGGAGAGGGCGTGACGGACCCTGAAAACATGTTCATGTCGGGAGGAAAAGCATGATTCTAACAGTTCATATGTTTTAGTGTTATTTGCATTGAAATTGGCAGGTGCTATGTAGCTTGAAAGAAGTATTTTCAGTCTCCCTGCCGGAGCAATTATGAGTTCTCAAACTCCTGAACCACGGATCCTCATAACTTCCAATTGCCTTGATTGGAGGATTGATATGCAGCTGGCCTTGCGCAAGCATGGCTACCACAGGATCATACATGGATGGGAGGCTGATCCTCATTAGCCGGTAGAGCGAAACAAGTTCCTAAACCGTTGTGATGAAGCATTCGGGTACTTATGTACTTATATTTCCAGAGATCTCCTCTTTCATCTAGAAGGATTGAGGACTCCTAGAGAAGCCTAGGAGAAGCTTGATAGCTTGTTTAACAAACAAGATGAGCTTCGGGGACACATTCTGGTGAATGAGTTGGTATCTTTACATCCCAACAGTTCGAAACTATTGAGCAATTCTTCTCCAAATTCAAGTCTCTAGTGCTACAATGCAGACAGTGCGGGATAGAGCAGAAGGATGAGCAGAATGTCCTTTCCATACTCAGCAAACTAGGTCCTGAGTACTCTGTCTATGTCTCTATGTTTCATTCCAAGTGGGAAAGCTTTCCTGATTGGAAACTTCCTTCTTTAGATTCATTTTCTGAGTCCTTAATCAAGGAACAAGACAAATTGATTCGAATGGGAGTCATCCAAACTTCCAAAGATCAAGCCCTCTTGGTTACTGACTCTTCCAAAGCGCAAGCAAAGGGGAAATCAAAGAAGGAGCCAAAGGCAGCTAATTCGAAGCCGAAACAAAATCAACAAACTTCTGAAGGGGCCTCCAGCTCTAAGAAGAAGAAATTTGAAAAGAAGTTATGTCTGTATTGTGAAAAGGGATACCATCTTGAAGAACATTGTATGAGGAAGCAACTTGATGAGATGTCCGCTCTTCTCAAGCAGCACAACATTGCTCCTCCAAGAGCAAAGAAGCTTGATCAGCACCGACAGAAGATGCCGAAAGGTGTCATGCTTTGAAAGCAACTCTCTCTCCATCCTCAGCATACATTATAGATTCTGGAGCCTCCAACCACATGGTTGCCTCCAAAGAATCCTTCTCTACTCTTTCACTATCAAAGGGGCCTAATATTCACATGGGATATGATTCTTAGATTCCAACAGAAGGGGCTCAGTCAGAGCGAAGCATGGTGAGTTCAAGAATGTCTTATATGTGCCCTCCCTTGCTACTAACCTGTTATTTGTTTACCAGATGACTCATACAGGCTCTCCCAAGAGGGTCACATTCGATTTAGACTCAGTTGAGATTACAGAAAAAGCCACTGGAAAGCTTGTAGCGAAAGGTATTGCAAATCACTCTACCAAAGCTTATGAGTTTTCACATTTCTTACCTATTTCTCCTCCTATAGCTTTATTGTCTCATGCTAACAACACCAACAAGATTTGGCATGAGAGATTTGGCCATCTCAATTTCAAATATCTGAAGCAGCTCCACAATGATAACATGGTTGAAGGTTTGCCCTCCATCCAAACTTCCGATGGAGTATGCGTTGGGTGCTTGGTAGGTAAGCATCCAGAAAAGAAGTATGATGTTGGGAAGGCTCATAGAGCTGTCTCTACACTTGATTTGATATATAGTGATGTAGCTGGACCTATGCTCACAAACTCCATTAATGGTTGCAAGTATTTCCTGACCTTTGTTGATGATTGTTCTAGGTACTGCTGGATCTACTTCATGAAACTAAAATCAGAAGTTTTTGAGACTTTTAAAAGTTTTAAAGCTATGGTTGAGAACATTTTCGATAAGAAGATCAAGTCAATAAGATCCGATGGAGGAGGAGAATATGTCAAAAGAGATTTCCATAATTTATGTGAATTAGAGGGGATTCGAATGGAATACTCAGTTCCATACACACCATAGCAAAATCGTGTGGCTGAGAGGAAGAACAGATCACTGAAAGAGATGGCAACATGCCTTCTCCATGGCAAGCATCTACCTCCTTCTCTTTGGGCAGAAGCAGTAAACTGTGCTTCATATTTGCAGAATAGGGTACCCCACAAGTAAGTGGTTGGGGTCACACCATTCGAAGCACTACATGGTTATAAGCCCAATGTCTCTCATCTGAGAGTTTTTGGTTCCAAAGCTTGGGCCAGGATACCACTTGACAAGAGAAAGGCCTTCCAAGCCCAAAGTAGCGAATGCATTTTGTTGGGATATGCAGATGATGCAAAAGCTTACAAACTGATGGAGGTTGCTACCAGAACATGCTTCATTGAAAGAAGTGTCCAGGTCGAAGAAGATCAGTTGCATGATACTCCTCCAGCAGCACAGGAAGGTATAACTATTTCTCCTCCTATTTTTGATGATGATGATGTGCTACAGGTTTCAGATTTAGATGAAGAAGATCACATATAACATGATCCTGTTATTGAGACTGAATCTCAAGAGATTCTAGATTCAGATCCAGTACCCATTTCTAATCAAAAGCCTAAACCCTAGATGGGCTCAAAATCTTCTTGATGCAGCTGGAAGTGGTGCTGGAGTTCCAGAAGACAAAAGAAGAACTAGGTCCCAGTATCAGAATGAGCATGTTGCACTATCTCTCACAGATTCGCTCTCTACAGAATGGTGCAGCAAAGTTCTAGGTTGTTGCTACTTGATGATGGCGAATGATGAGCTACATGGCCCACAGAAGTAGAGATTTGATCATTCCCTACCTTCACCATCTAGCAGAACCAAACAAAGTCATCAGTTCAGAAGTACATTGAGAGGTCCATTGATGGACCATGCTGTTGCATAGAGCTGCAATTATTTTGCAGCAGTGTTTTGCTCAAGTTATTTTTCTAAGGAGGAAGCTTCTTTCTTCTAAAGATAGCTTGCAGATTGCTATTTTCCTGCTTATTTTTGAGGGGGGGGTTTTCCCCTGTTTCCTCAATTGTACTAAGCAATATTTTTTATTATCTTCTAGATTGTATTTGGGTGACCTATGGTCTTGTTACCAGGGTCCACAGTTGTCCAAGTTAGGATTTAGGGGGGGTGTTAGGATTATTAATCCTCCCTTGGTCAAATGTCTATTAGATTAATTATTGCCTAACTTAGGAACCTTAAATTAATTAAATGGGTCCACTAGTGCAATTGGGTCCACTTGGCCCAATGGGGCCACATGTACCAGTCATTGAAGTGTGGAGAACACTACTAGAGGTAAACTGCCCCTTACTACATGTGCATGCATCAGTTAGGGCGCCTCCTAGACCAATCCCTACATTTTAGGAGCCACTGGGAGTCTCGACACCAATCTACTTCAGTCAGTTAGTGTTAGCACTAGTTAGTCTTATTTAGCCCCCAGTTACAATCAGTGACTTCACAGTCAGTTAGGCTAGCACTACTAATGCATGGATAATGCATGGTTGCATGGGGAGGAGCACTTTTCCTACCTACCACACCCAGTTGCATTGGGTTAACTAATTGTTACTGCTTGTTGGAGTTATTGGTCATCGAGGAGTTGTCTATTTGGACTCCGATATTGATTGGGAAACCTTGAGTTAGAGATTCAGTTAGATACAATCTTATCCACTTGGAGGATTCGAATTCATTACTCATGCATTCGAATTCTACCTATGTAAACTACATTGTAACACCAGATATTATTATGATGAATATACTGTAAATTCCTGAGCAATACTTGTTCGTTTCTTGTGTGGTTTGTTTTTCTTAGTTTGTATGTTCATTCTCCATTCAATTGTTGCAACATTATCAGAACTCTCTCCTTGAAGATCTTAATGGCATTCAAATTCTAATACTACTATCTCATCATGATCTTCTGGAATATGTCCCTCCGAAGTAGTCTTTTGCACTTGTTTGCTTTGGAACTATTATCACACAAAGTGTAGCTACCCACTAAATATATCCTATCCGAGACGGTAGAGGTGAGGTAGCTAACCGGTGACACCGCAAGGGCCTCGTCCACTACGTGTAAAGGGTAGTTGTCACACTAGAGGGGCTCTTGTCACTTTAGATCAAACCGGAGGATGATCAAGGAGGAGACCCTACTAACCTAAGAAGGCTAGCGCACCTACTCAAGAGACTCCTAGGGTTTGGTAATGGATAAAAGAGGAGGGATAATGAGTGGACGAAACTAGATCTATGGAATAAGTGTGGTATAGAAGTTAGGGCCAAGTTGGGGAGGCTTAATTAAGGTAGGAAATAACCACACTTGATTGAAATTGTACCACAAATAGTTTAAAGGAGTAGATCTAGTGAGATCTAGCCAAATGAATGAAAACCCTAAAGGGACCCACCTAGGGTCTTGCAAAAGTGGACAAAGTAGACCCAAAAGAGTAGATCGAGGCATACGATTACTAGATTGGGGTGCTTGAAGATTGGATCTATGATTTTGAGGCAGGTCCAAGCATACCCATGTGACAAATCTGAAGAAATGGCCACCCACCCAAGAAGGGCGCCCCCACCTAGAGTGACTAGTGCTAGATCCCAGGGCAAAAGGAGTCTGATTTTTATGAAACTTGAGATCTAGGGTTTATTCATTAATCTCCAAGTGGGTTTTGATGGCCGTCATAAAAAACTCATCTAATCTATGAGATCTACAAAACTAGGGTTTTAAGAAAGAGGGTTTGGTTGTGACAATTAGATCAAAGCCCCCAAAAATAAAATATATGCAGATGTACTTGGAAATACTTGCTACTAACCTTGTATGACGATGATCTTGCCTTTCCGATCAATTACGAGCGTTTTCTATGCCTCTCCAAGTGAAATCGCTACCTCCTCTCAGATGCCAAGTGCTCCCTCCTCTTGCAAAAGAGATCTTCTATGAGAATTGCTTTACAAAAAGATAGATGAAATGATGAAGAAAGATGAATCAAAGAACATCAAGATGGTCGTAAGACACAATAAAGATACTCCCTGAATCCAAGACGATTTGAGAGGACGATATGGAGCCCAGTCACAATAGCGCCCCTACCCAAACGCTTCCTTCACCAGATGGATGGCAACCTGCAAAAATATTAGAAATGCATAGATCCGCAAGAATGCTAGAGAGAACAAGACTCTCCACTTTCCATACGAGACATTCGACAAAGCTTCCAAGAGTTTCTGCAAAATATTTTATTAATCCAAGAGTTTTTGCAAAATATTTTATTAATCCAAGTGTTTGAGAGCCAAAAAGTCCCTTTAGAAATGAGAGAGCATGTCAATATATAGATCTCACAAGTACATAATACCTAGATCCAAAAAGATCAAGGGGCAAGATCATAAGATAAAATCATTCTAATCTACAACTAAGATTAGCCAAATACATCTCACATGGATCAACTCACAACTAGAAGGGGGCACATTACTAGAAATGCCTGATGAGGGGGAACACCAGATAGAATATGACTAATGACCACAAAGTAGCACATGGTGGCGCTAGGAGGTTATGTTATCCTTCACTAGCATGACCCCATAGCACAATAACAATATGTAGTGGCAAATAATATAGAGGAGTGATAAAAATCTCTAGGGGATCTCCCTCAAAATACATCAAAACTGCATAAATCAAGGATGTGTGGACCCTGAATGAAGTGAAGCTGATGTCAGAGGATGAATGTGACCCAAACACTGCACCTTGGACCATATCCATGCCATTCCCTTGCCTCAATTGCCCAAATTGATTTCCTCGTTAGCCATTTTTAATTATTAAAATGCTGCCTTGGGAACATAAAACAACCAATATCTCACCCGGGAGGAGTCTACGCAAAACAATAACTGAACAGATGTGCCTGGCACCCCAGGTATTTACAAACGACTGGCTGCACCCCACAAATCCACTCAAGCGTTCCAAGAGATCTCCTCAACATCTGTAAAGTGTTTTATTTTCATTTTCCCAGGGCAAATCTGTTGTAAAAGCCCAAGAGATCCATATTTGTCCTGTCCCCTCCTAAAACTGAAAACCAGCTGCACCAATGGACTCAGAATATCCAAATCAACTAGGAATGAGTACTCGTACACCATATGCCCATCATAAAGGTACATCAGAGGTCCCATCAATGTCAGAACAATAATAATAATAATAAAGCTTGTAAATGCTGATAATCATGAAAATAATACAAGCCATCATAACAAATCACCATCTGAAGTATGAATATGCCTAATGGACACTTGTAGACCATAATTGATCAACCACAAACATCTGCCTATAACTCATCCTAGATCCTGCTCATGGCCTGGTCAACACTGGGTTAACCAAGTCAAGACTGATCAAATGATGACCCAAGTGCTAAACTCTAATGCTGCAAAGTACAAGTGGACATGCATGCTTAATTATCTATGCTAGCAGTGACGCTCTAGTACAATTAGATTTTGTTGGCAAGTATAAACACAATACATATATAATAATCCAAATCAAAATGATTAGTTGCTTCAGAACAAGAACCTCTAGTGTATACTCATTTATAGATTTAGCCCTTCTGCTAATTAGGGGTGAAGGGATCATAAACAACAGGTAAGGAGAAGGGATGACTTGATGACTCAACACTGTAAGCGTCTGGGCTAAAGGACAAGGGGATCCACACAACACATAAGTTGGACTAGGTAAACAATAGGTCATGGCGGTATCTCACAAATGGGTGGAATGATGAGAAGGATCCACTAGACTCTAGACAAGCAACCTGGGCTAAAGGACAAGGGGATCCACACAACACATAAGTTGGACTAGGTAAACAATAGGGCATGGCGGTATCTCACAAATGGGTGGAATGATGAGAAGGATCCACTAGACTCTAGACAAGCAACCTTTTTAATACTTTATTTGCTCAGCATTTATTTCACTAGTTGACCTCTAAAAGCAGGTGCCATGGTAGGCCTTCTGGGCTTCCATATAATGACAAAGACATCACCTTCTTGGGCCAGCCTCACCTTGTTGCCCTATGGAGGCAAATGAGTCGTACATTATACAAAGAATGAGTGCTCATCCTCTAGCCATCAACTTTATTTTTCATTGATAACTTGCCAACCTCCAAGAGCAGGTGCCTTGGAAAGCCTTTTGGGCTTCCAGAAAATGACTAAGGCTCAGCCTTGAGGGGCTTGCCTCCCTGATACCCTGTGGGGATAAATGAGCCTTACACCATACAATGGATGAGTGCTCATCTCTTGGCCAAGCTAGTTTTATTTTTATATTTCCAGTAGTGTCTAAAGACACTTTTATTTTGCTGCTAGGGCATCCATTTAGAATAACTTTAAACTTCGATGACAATTTTGTCTGTAGTGCCTTGATCCGAACTTTAAAGTGGGGCCTCAAGTTGGTCGACGGCTTGGGGTGGATGTTGAGGACTCAAGAGCTTATCATATAAGGTGCCTGTATGGACAGTGAAGACATGGTAAACTGGATTGCAGCTGGCTCAATGAATGTTTAATGCAGGCCCCTCTATAGTATGCAACTGCAAACAAGGAAAAATACAGAGGACTCAATTTTAAGATATATTGATGCTATACAAGAAATATATTCAATTGAAACTTTTGATATTACAACCATTGTTAATGACACCACAATTTGTTTTTCTTGGATGCCTGGAACCAAGTAATTCATATAGACTGTACCTATGTTGAGGAATGCAAGAAAGTGATTTTAAACAAAATGCTTGCAAATTGTGCACTCAAAGTTGTGGTCCGTTGGTAGATTACAGAAATCACATATTTTTAGAAATAGGTTGATATTTTTATAGAGAAGGTGTAGATGGACAAGAAAATGGAAGCAAAAAGGTGGGCATGGACAACAAAAGGGAAGTGAAAAGGTGGGCATGGACAACAAGGGAGGCAACAGTCTGAAAGTGAAAGGAACTAAGAAGTTGGTGAACGTTTGTTTTGATAAACAAAATAAAAAGCTATTTAATAGTTGCTGCATTATAATAAATACATGACCTCAGTTTTTCATAGAAAATAACGTGGTGTTAACAGACAGTGCACTTGGAAATACTTTGGAACTCAGCACTCAAAAATTGGAGAAGGGTATCTCTGCTGGAAATCTCTGCCAGTCTAAAAGGTTTGATTGTGTTCTAACACCATTTCGTCCTTGTGTTTCTCTCACCATTGTTTTTCAGCTTGATTAAATGTTGCCACCAGGATGCAGCTAATATATGCTTAATTTTATGTTGAAGACTGTCTAATATTACAAAATTACAAAAAAAAACACATCAATCACTGTACAAGGCTTTGCTTCCTTTTCCATCCTTCATGCTAGAAGAGCCAACATATCAGTCTGAATGCCATAATCTGAGTATCTTGTGTAATTTAGAATGCAGGTTTTCACAGTTTATCATCATAGTGGTTGTGAATTTTTCTGGAATTGAACTGTATTGGAGTAGCTACCAATTGCAAGTTCGTCTATTATCCTATGAAACACGAAGCTCCAATATGAACTCTTGTTTACCTTTGAATATGTTTACTGCAATTTAGTCCTGATGAAGGTGAGTGGTGCAGTATAAGCGATGGCCTGATGGTTCAATAAAATTCTGTATACAAGGCTGAGCCACCGAGGACCACTTTCCAGTGTTGAGGGAAGACAAACAAAATATTGTGTGATGAGGTATCACTCCAGAGAGATCTGGCAAAGTGGCACTCATAAAGCTATGCTACAAACCCTCCTTTCTTCTACTGTTAGTACTTTCAGTGAGACCTGGTCTGGCCAGCCTGTGTTTGCTTGGGAAGGCATGCAAAAGAATGAGTCTGCCTGTAAGTCTAATCACTAATGTACACTTTCTGCTTCAATGAATTATCTTCAAGTACATGACTAAGTTTATTGGAACAATATACTTCTAATGCTTTGTGGGCTAACAAAAGTGGTAGCTTAGATAGACTCTAGTTGGATTGCATGCTTCCCAATCTAAATAAGGTCTTGTCTTGATGAAAGAAAGAGAACCTGAATGATAATTCTGATCAGTAGTTCAATACAGGTCATTGTTCTCTCTATATTGTGTTAATAAATTTTATGGTGTTGAATCAATGAATAAATGTCTCTATGTATTTGTGTATATCATACCTTAATAATGTGATCAGATCAGTTGATAATACAGGTTAGTTTTCAAAGATGGAAAACAGGAATTTGTCCCAAGATTCTTGACTGTGAAGTATCAAAGAGCAAATAGTTCAATACAGGAAACATAACATTCTTGTTATTTTGAAAGGGACGACTTTGTGGTTTGGCTGGAAGTTGCACATCATAGTTCATAAATTGATGGATACAAATCATGAACGACCAAGAAAAGAGCATGACAATAAGATCAAAGTTGATAGAATCTGTTGGATAGAAATCATACATGTTTTTAGGCTAAAATGTTTTCATCAAATATTCATGGTTATGGCCCATAAGGTGCTGTCTATCCTTTTTCTGTGTCTTAGACATCATATCTAGTTGTGTATGCATTCTCTTCCAGGTATTGGTTCCTTGCAGAAAGAAAATGTCTTAAAAAATTTGCACACAAGAAAAAAGTTGGGAGAATGTAGAGCTAGTTTTGAGGTGATTAATATGCACCAAAATAAACCACAATAGGAAAAAACCCTTGAGAAAAAACGTTTGTAAATTGGGTATGTCTACATAGGTCAAACACCTAACATCTTAAGATAGATGCTTACAGATGTAGAACAAAGATTAGTACATTAGTGATTATGTGATTAAAACCTGTGAAGAGAGAAACAATGCATGGCCGCTTGAGACAATTGATTAATGCATTTTTTTTTCTTTTTCTTTTCTTTTATGAATGTTTCTTATAATCAATCATTGCAAAATGGCCCTCCATGCTCTTTAAATAGAGACAATGGCAGCTCATATTGTGGAGCGGGTTAGGGATATTATGCTTCTGGATCGATCAAAGATGTCTGATGACCATTTTGTAGATGATTTCATCCTCTCTGAGGGTCGATCAGTCTACGATTGACATAACTCTAACTTGCTTGGACATGCTTTGTATTGCTTCAAGTGTTGTGGTCAGTTCTCACAAAACTGATTTTTGGGTTCTTCGGTTGGATTCACCTCTTGGGTGGATTTCTGTTGCTTGGTCTGATATTTTCCTTGGGATGATTGCCATATGGGGTTGGGTTGTCGCCCGTAGCCATATGGTACCTGTCTTTAAAAGTTGAGGGAAAGCTCCATGTTCAACATCATAAGGTCAATCCCTTTGTAGGCATGCTGACAATTGTGGGTTGCAATCTAGGAGTTCCATATTTATTATGCCCCTTTTTGGTTCCCTCACAGAGCTTAGTTTCGTCGGCTTAAGTAGATCTTGAGAATGTACTTGTGGTCCAAGTATGGTGGTGATAGAGGTCTTCCTTTGGTTGCTTGGGATGTTTGTACTATGCCTAAGGACTACGGAGGCTTTGGTTTGATAGAGTTGCAACTTAGGGTTAGTATTTTGGCAGCTAATTGGGTGGTGATATGTTTAGAGTGTTCAACACCATTACATGTTTTGTTTTTTCACTAGTTCTTTCAGCATAGCATCTTGGTAGAGTTTTGGGAGATTCTGGTTTATGTGACACCATATCGCCGCTTGATCTCTTTTAGGTCACCGGTTTGATCCTTTTTAGGAGTATTACTACCCATTTTTTATGTAATTGGAAAAGATACCAACCCACTAGGGCAACCTAGGAGGAAACAAATGTTGCTCGTCACTGTCGCTCAACTCACAACCTCTTACTTCAGATTTTCTTTTTAAACCTAAACCTAGGGGGTATCCCAATTAGATTGATTATTTATTCAAGTCTGGATAAAATATAGGACTATATTAAAGTTAATCTAGACTATTGCTCAGCACAATATGCAGTGTAAATTTAGCTCATTTACTTAGAGAAAACTCAAACAACATGTAAGATAATAATTAGTAATAGGTGTTTAAACTTAGCCAATGAATTTACTTATGACATTAAATAGCAATGATAAACTCAATATTAATGCTTCTCAAGATATCAATACGAATGATAATGAATTTAATAAGACAATATACCAAATCCACAATTTAAGATAATAAATATTAGCTATATGATTTTGTAATGTGTCTTGATTATTCAACTGAATCAATATTATCATATCATTTAGGCACAATATCCATTGACTTAGCAAGAATGACAATAATCAATTATGTTAGATAAATTTAAACGCTTAGACACAATTCATAACACTTAAATTTGAAAATATAGAAAACTAAATTAAATTATGCAACCAAAAAAGCTAGTAAAAACATAAATAATAATAATACTTTAACTTGATTATTTTTTTCAATTAGTTGCTGCAAAGTATGAGTTATTGTTGAAAAATTGCAAAAAATTACAACAACATAGTTCTTTCAAAGCTAAAATAAAACAATGATTCTCTTAGTATTACTAAATCTTTTCAATTGCAGAAATTGCAATAACACCTCTACAAAAAAATCAGTAAAACCTTATAGTTGTGAGATAAATTCAAATTTTCTTAATCTAGATGATATTCAATGGAATGTAAAATTTATTTTATTTTTTATGAAAAATAAATATGAAAATAAAAGGTAAACAACAACAATGATTTCCAGTTTTTTATTCTATGATAATTTTTCAAAATGAAATTTATTTAAGCTATTACCAAGGGACAAAAATGATTTATTCAATATATTCAAGACTTACTAATAGATCCAAGTGAAATCTAACATATTTATCTATTTATTCTCTTAGGGTTAGATTTCACCAACTAAAACAAAGAAAGGAAAGAGATTTCATTTTGTTTTTATGAATGGTTGCAAGAGAAATAGAAGACACGTGCCTTACATTTTCAGGAGCTATGGAATCACCAAGGAAAATCTCCGATGGAGTTGTTCCTCAAAAATCACCTAGGAAGTATAGGTACTCAAAACCTCCAACCCTTCATAAAGGTATTAGAAGCTATAACATGCAAATCACAAAGCGGGATGTACGCCTCTACTTCTTGCTTGAGTAGAAGTGTATGTGAGAAGGGGTTAAATTTGCAAAATCTTGAGGATTAGTACAAAGAAAATTATTTCTTTATGGAAGAAATTCAATTGATTATAGAATAAAACCTTACCATAGATCCAATCCTAAGTGGAAGGAAATGCAAGTTTGGCACCCGTTTCATCCTCATAAACACACTGAAACTCCAAAACACATATGGTAGTTGACAAAAACACATTTCTGTTCGTACGCATGCATTTGCCATATGGGAAACACGTTTTGTATGGACGAAAATGTGTTTCTATCGTGTTTCCTCTCGTGCATGGCTTGTTTCCCCTCAAATAAAAGCTCATCACTTAAAAAACTGCCCCGTCACTTGAAAGTGAAATTGTAAATACTTCTTCCACTACATTCTGTTGCTAAGTGTGCTTCTTGCTCTATTTTTTAGGAAGACTATGAATATGAGAATGACTATTAGCCTGAGCTTATATTTTGCTTTTATTTATATGTTAGTATGTTCATTGTTCACAGTTTGATACATTGTACTTGTAGCCTCATACATAAAGGCTAATTTTGGATATATACTATATATTAATAATTAGACACACCAGGCACACACAGAGGGGGGGGTGAGTCTGTGTGTGCAATCTTTATTTCTTTTTCAATTTTAACAATCAACAACTAATTCATCAGTGCATTATTCTACCATTTGCGTAATCATTTCATAAGCATCTATCACTTCATCATTTATAAATCATGAAGGCATAACAAGAACCATAGCACAAGAAAACACAACACCATATGATTTTGTAATCTTTTTGTATTTGTTTTGGAACGGCTACAACCATGAGGTAAAATCAGTACCTATTGATACCAAGAGCACCTAATCTTCAACCAAGACCTTGGTTTTATTAGACCCTGCTAAGAAGGGTTTGAGGTATCCTAACCTCAAAAGCAAAACAAGCTTGTTTTTACAATACAAAATACTTGTGTTACCATACTCATGTCATCATACACAAGCAATCTCTGTCACATCAGCGTTCTGTCCACCAACATCATGTCTTCATCATAAGCAATCTTTGTCACATCATTAACACTGCTCATCACATCAACTCTGCTCTAACACTGCTTATCAGTCATCTTGTTCATTTGTTCACTGTTTCTCAACAACCTTTGTTCATCAATCCTGTTGGTCAAGTCTGTTCATCAATGCTTGCTTATCAACCTTTGCTCATTACTCCTCACTATTGTTGCTGCCATCAACTTGTCTTGTTCTATTCACTTATCACCCAATACTTCTTTAGAACTATTCTTCAAACATCTCACTGCATAAGCTTATTGTTTGTGTAACATTGTCAATACACTAGGGCCTCATCTAATCATGTCATCTTGTCATTGTTTGTACTGTATACTTGGCTGTATCGTCACACACCATTGTTCACTCATTCATGCAAAGGTCTCATCTGTCAAGCTTGTATATGTATGTTGCTGTACAAGTGGACAGTTTGCAATGGCTAGTAAAGACTTCAAACCAGAACTATCTCTATGGGTCTGCAATTTGATCTGGGATTGTTTATGTGCGTCAATACTGTAGTTTACATGCACCATCGTCAACAACATAAGTCCTGTAGCACATTTTACACAGACATTATCATTGTATCAAGTCATCAAGCATCTTCACAAATCATCCACATCATAGGGTATGTATGACAAGGCATAGGAGTACATGTATCATTTACCACTCCTGTACATACCACTTAGTATAGATCATTGTTCATCACAAATACTTTTGGTATATTCATTACTGGAAAAGCATCATCCAAGCCTTATCATCAGAGTATGCATTATTCATTCAATATTGTATTTACTTCATAAACCTCATCATATTCATTATTGCTAGGGTTTTCATCATCATCTTCATATCATCCTACAATAGTATGCATCACTGCTTTATCCTTCACAGTTTATACACCATCATTATTTTATACTTACTTGGATCTCTGCTACTGCTGAGTAGTATGAAAAATCCTTCAACACTGGATCAAATTTGGCATCAATTCATCTTTAGAAGTACCATCATTTCACTTCTTATTTCAGACTGTCAAAACTTACATAAAAACTGAGACCACTTTTCCCTCAGACTGTGTATGCTTCAAAAAGAGAAAAGATCTAGGGTTTGTGCATGAATCCTCCACCAAATTTTTTCCTCAGTCCAACGTCTGCCTACTGCTGCTGCCCCCAAACCTTTAGTCCACCAAAACTCAGCCCAAAAGAAAAGTTTGTCTGCTGCAAAAAAAATCAGAATGTAAAAAGAACTTCGACTGCTACAAAAATCAGACTGTAAAAAGAACTTTGACTGCTACAAAAATCAGACTGTGGAAAAAATGGGTGTCTCCTACTGCTGCCACCTCAGTCTGCAAATTCGAGCCTGTTGCTGTAACCCTTTTCTCTGCAATTTCGGGTCTGCAAAAATTGCAGACACTTCTCCTTCGTTGCCTTAGTCCAGCCTTAGTCAAACGAAAAATCATAGAGCTAAAATACTCCACGAAATTGTTATACATTTGAATGATTCTTCATTGGTATTTATACTAGTTTTACCACCATAAATTCTGGAGCCGACCTTCCAAAAAATTAATTTTATTTTTTATTTTTTATAATTTGAATTTGAAATTTAATTTTTATTTAACTTTTGTAGGTTGGCCGACTTGTTGTTGTATTTTATTTTTATTTGCACATCTTTTGGATGTGACTTGTTTGCAAATGAGGAGAATGACCATAGCATGGGTCATTGACCATAGCATGGATCATTGACCTTCTTATCTCTTCAACGTTGACTACTTTCTTGCCATGTAAGTATTGTTTCAAGTGCATGGAAGTTCCTAGTTCAGTATTTGCATTCATTATGGAGTTATCTTCATGCACATGTGGGCTTCTTCATGGTACAAGGTTTGTGTCCAACATATGTGTGGGATCAAGAGTCAATACCCAAACCTTCATTACAAGGGTGTCTCAAACTCCCTTACCAACCATCAAGGGTTTCATCATCAAGACCAAGAGTGTAACAAGCCACAAGGGATTCATTAGGGATCCCACCATCAAGGTGCCATATCGCCGTCCATAATCAACCAAGTGTGTCAAAATAAAGAGTCGAAATGTCATCACATGTGTGTGGGTGCCTTCATCATGCCATCATGCAAGCAATGTGCTTCATGACCTTTGCAAGGGAATCAAGCTCTTCATCAGGGGTTCCATGGCATGTCAGTGACCATACATGGTCATCATTAACATACAAGAGCTCCATGACCCAACAAGGGTTGCAAGATCATCAAACCACTAAGAGTGGGTCCCAGGACTTCTTCAACAACATCAACCACACCAGGAGGCCTCCAGGGGTCAAGATATCACCTGTGGGGTAACTCGGCCTTCTTCTGGGGTACCATGACACCATTAGAGCATGAATGACCACAGCATGGGTCATTAATGCTTCTCCAAGCCATCTAGGGATTCTCCATCGTTTACCAAGGATTCAGGACCATTTCCAAGGTCTTTAATGTCTTCAGCAAGGTGGTGATTTCAAGATCCAAGCTTGTGGGTACATGGACCTTGTCAACCGGGTACAAGGTGCTTCAAGGCACAAACCCACTCTGTAAGGGATCCAAGGCACTGTAAGATGCAAACCCACTCTGTAAGGGGTCAAGGCACTGCACGTGGGACTTGGTGGCATCAATGACATCCCGTGGGGCCACTGCAAGTCCATGTTGGCATCAATGACAATTTCATCAACAATCTCCCCCTTTGTCATTGATGAAAACAACTCATGCTCCCCTTGTGAGCGTGCTCCCATTTTGTCGTCATCTCTCCCTTTGTCTTCATCTCTCTCCCTTTGGCATCAATGGCAAAGGGTGACCACATAACTGCATATGAAGGTATTTATCACTGATCATTGCTCCCCCTGTCAATATGCACAATCCTAGGACTTGTCTGTATACTTGGAATAACCATCTTTTCTCCTTTCAGTTCATCCTCCAGCCTCATGAACTCAAGGTGTGCTAGGGGCTTTGAGATACCTTACACTTGGCTTTCCATCTGGCAGACATCCTCCCTGCTCTGATCAAGCTCTCCTATCTGCAACTGCTCGGTCTTCTTCATCCATATTTGCTTCTTGGCATCTGTCCTTTCAACATTTGTTCCTTCATTTGTTCCTTCATTTGTACTGTCCTTCCTTGATGAGTTGTATAGGAAACTTCTCATGGGTTGTTTCCGTGTACTCCAATAATCTTAAGCTTTGTGCCCAAGGCCACTGCAACTATAACACCTCATCGTACGACAGTATGCAGCGATGTGACCAACAAGGTTGCATGTCTAGCACCTGACTGAGCTATTGGAACTTCCAACACTTCTTTGATCAGCTTCATTTCTCCATGCCTGAGCGTATCCCTAACTGTAGACATTTGTCTTCCGATCTTCAAATCTTCTTGCTGATGTATATGAAGGACTCCTTCTTGACTGACTTCTTTGACTTGGGATTTGTGACCAAACCCACTGCATGTGTAGCATCTCAATGTGTGACATTTGGCAGCAACATGTCCAACTTGATTACATGTCCAACATCTGATTGAGTCATTGGGGCTTCCACCACTTCTTCTTCCGTAGAGTCTACAATCCACAGCTTTATGACCAAAGTTAGAACAAAAATAACAATAACCATTGAATCCACTTTCATACCTGGGACTTTGGTTCCATATTGGAGCTGTTTCTTTTCTGAACTTGCCTTGAGGAATATATCTCTCTCCTTGATGCATTCTTGAACTACCAGGGTCTTTGTTGTCATGTGTAGGTGCATGTGGAGCAACTCTGGGTTGGCTAAGCTTGGTCTTTTGGATGGCCTCTACCTACTGTGCTAGTCATCAGAGATTGTCAAACATTTTTTAGGTGTTAGGATATTTAGACACTTAAGAGTTCGTTAAGATCAAATTGTTATAATATATCCAATAGGTAAAGTGTGTTTCTTTAATATGCATTTGTATGCATTTGTATATATGTAATCTGGCAATAACAATATGATCTTGACATAGAGTGATTCGACGATTCAACTTCTCATCAATCTTAACAACCATTGATTTATGGCTTAGCACCTGATTGGTCCATGATCTCTATTTAAATAGTATGGAGGGTCATTTGCTAGTTGATTGATTATGAGAAACTCATTTGTAACATTTTTTCTTTTGCATAATAATGTTGCATCAAGTTGTTGGTTGGGGTCATGGAGTGTTTCCCTTTCGAGGGTTTAAACCACATGAAAACATTGTTGTGTTGATGTGTGATTTGTTTGTGTGAGTGGCTACTCAAGGTGTTTGATCTTTTGAAAGTTCTTGTGATAGTTGAACATGGTATCAAAGCTCTTATGAATCACCCCTTTCGTTGGTGATCTAGATCTTGAACCGGCGTTGCCAAAGTCGTGGATTGACTTCTATTTTTTTATATCTTTCAGTGCATTTCTAGGTTGTGAGAGGTGTTCCATTGCATTTGGAGCATCATTTTCAATTGGAAACCTTTTTGTTTCAGCAAAAAATGTATTTGTTTGCCCAAGGTACGACTATTTTACCAAATCTGGAGGTATACAATTTACAGTTACACATTTTTTAATTTTTTCTCTTATTTGTTCAGATTTCCGCCTAAATTTTTGTTTTATTTATGATCTGCTACCTTTTTAATCAGCATATGCTCTTTGTCGTGTACTCTGTGTGAACTCAACAAATAAAAAACAAAGTGGAAATTGATTTCTTTATGTTAAAAAGTGGCAACAAGGAAGGTCTTCTATCATTTGCACGTGTCCTTACTTGATGAAAGACATAACACAGGAAGCCATATTGATCATTGCCTTTATCCTAAGTTTATACTTAGGAAAAGTGCATTATGTGGTCTATTTTTAATTTGACTTAATGGAGGCACTTTTATAAAGTTTAAGTGAAAAATAATTTAAGTGATGGCTAATCTAATCTTGGCCATTGATCTCACCGAAGGAGCTCATCCATTGATCCATAGTGAGAGTTAGGGTTTTCGTTTGGCCATTGAGTTAAAAGGAAATTGATTTGGTGGAGAGGACACACAGACACAGTTGCTTTGACACACATTGTCAGAGAGAGATTTCTTGCTCATAGCTTTCAACCAAAGAGTGAGAAGTAAAGTTTGCAGGAGAATTTTGCAGAGGGTGATACTAAGAAACTTCTATCTAGAGATTTATAGGGCAACACATGCAAATTGTAGAGGCCGTACAGGAACACACAGAGGGGTTGTACAATCTTACGTAGAGGTCGTACACAGTGATGCAGGGGGTCGCACGATAAGACGCAGAGTAGTCGTACGCTTACGTGGGCGACCGCACGGGTGACGTAGGTAGACATACATGTTGACACATGGGTCGTACACGCTGACGCAGGGGTTGTACATGCTGACGTAGGGGTCATACGATCTTGTTGGGGTTTTTCAGTGATTTTTGGTTGTACGATTTTTCCATGTTGGGTAAAATCGATTTCTAGATTGTACTATTCTATATCTTGCTAATAAAAATATTTTCTCAGACTGTTGCATCGATTTTCCCATCTTGAGTTTTTTCGGTGGTTTTCATACCCAAAAATATTGGTGTCTCTGTTAATGTGATTGATGTTCTATTTTTCTCAGTATTTATTTTTCGCTGGAATATTTGTGAAGAAATTCATTTGTGGTTGCCAATAATTTATTTGGGATATATATATATATATATATATACTATGTATCCCAAGATTGGATTTTAAAGAAATTTACATGGTATCAGAGCTCTTCTGAGCAGATCTGGGAGAAAGCAGTAGTATTGGATTGATTGGGGGCAGATCTATTGAAGGCACAAACCTAGGGTTTCAGATATAGGGTTTCAAAGGTACACTTCATTATGGTCGTACATTTGAGAGTCGAGACTAGACTCCAAGAGGCACAGAACTTTCTTACTTGGAAAGAGAGGATCATGAGGATCCTGGATGTTAGTGATGCAGATAAACACATTGACTCAAAGAAGGTTGCACCCATAGATCCGACAGAGTTGGCTAAATGGAAGAAGGTGGATTCTAGGGCCATGTTGATTATCTTGGATGGGTTGAATGATCACATAGTCCCTCACCTTTCTGGGAAGAAGACCGCATTAAACATGTGGACGAATCTGGAAAGATGGTGCTACAGGAGAAACTGCGAAGCACCAAGATGGCCAAGGCTGAAGGACTGGTGCCTTCTCTCAGAAGGCTTACATAGATCAGGGATGAACTTGGAGCAATGGGTTTTATGACTGAAGATGAGGAGCTAGTTCAGATAGCCCTTAATTGATTTTGTAAGCCGTGGGACATCTTTCTCAAAGTTGTGGTGGCTAGGGAGAATTTCCCTGACTGGAAGAGATCTGTATGGGTCAAGTTTCAGGTTCATCCAGCAGTGCCCTATAGATCGTGGATGAAGAGGCTCTAGCCCTAGCAAGTAAGGGCAATGGCAAGGCAAAGAAAATCAAGGGTGGTAAGAAGAACATTGGCATGTCCAAGGTCAAATGTTTTATCTCATGCCATACGCCAGGACACTTTGCCCCCTAGTGCTCAGACATGAAGAAGAAGAACAATACACATATGGCAGGTTCTACAGAGATGGAAGAGTTCGGTAAGAATTTTGATGATTATTTTTGTTTGATAGCTTGCATGGCAAGCACCACATGCAGCAACATTTGGTACATTGACAGGGAAGCATCTTATCACGTGACACGACATAAAAGGTTCTTCAGAAGCTTGCAAAAGGGTGGATTAAATCTCCACATTGAGTTGGGAGATGATGCATAGTATCAGGTGCAAGGAGTTGGTACTATTTTGTTTCAAAGGGAGTCTAGAAAACCCCTCAATTTTGTTGACATATTATACGTTATGGGGTTGACAAAGAACCTCATATATGTTTCCACCTTGGAGGACAAGATTTTTCAAGTGAAGTTTCAAGATAGGAAAGTGTATATCAGGCCAAAGGGGTCAAATGGGAGTTTGGATCGAGTAATTGAGATTCGGAGCGGGAGGGTATATAAACTACGCTTCGATTCTGCAAAGGCTCTGGTCAACATCATCATTAGTGAGAGTGAGTTGTGGCATAGGAGAATGGCACACTTGCACCATGGAGCACCGAGGCATTTGAGATAGGCAGCTACTGGAGTTCCTCCGATACATGAGGAGAAGCATAACCACTGCATTAGTTGTGCGTTGGGGAAGAACATCATGAGGCCTTTCCCACAAAGTGAGCACAAGTCTAAGGGGACCTTGGACTTGCATTTGGATGTTTTAAGACCCATGAGTATCCAATCTTTCAGCGGCTACAATTATTCTGTACATTCATTAATGACTATTCTAGGAAGACTTGTATCTATTTCCTGAAGGCCAAGTTAGAGGTCTTCGAGCGGTTTCGAGAGTTCAAGAATCGTGGAAAACTAGATAGAAAGGAAGATTCGAGTATTGAGGATGGACAAAGGGGGTGAGTACACCTCCAAGGAGTTCTTGGATTTTTGTTCATCGAAGAGGATGAAAAGGAGCATACAATTCCTCATACCCCATGGCAGAATGGAGTGGTAGGGAGGAAGAACGGGACACTGGTAGGAGCATCCAAGGCTATGCTATTTGATCAGGGATTGCCACTATTCCTATGGGACGAGGCATACAGGACTGCAGTCTACATTCATAACATGTGTCCCCACACAACTTAGGGTAGGAAGACACTCGATGAGGTCTTCACAGGAACTAGGCAAGATGTGAGTCATCTACGCATATTTGGAGTGTTTGTTATTGTCACATTGATGTTGACACTAGGAAGAAGATGGACCATTCCTGTGAGAAGGGGATACTAGTTGGTTACAACGACACTTATAAGGAATACATGGTATATATTTTGGCTTGCAAGAGGATCATTGTGAGCAGGGATGTCCAGTTTGACGAGGACAGAGCATTACGAAGATCTATGGACTTACCAACACAGGAGAAGCCAACATAGGACTCGACAGTTAAGTTGGAGCAGCCACAGGTACAGACACAGGACACAAGTTCTGGTAGTCGGAGGGAGTCAGGTGGACAAGATCCTTTGGTCATTGACTTAGAGGATGAGCCACAACAGGAGGAGGATATCCAACAGCTGAAGCAGGTAGACACTAGGCCATGACCTAAGTGGCATAAGTCCACAGTTCAGGATTCCAGGAAGCTCCATGAGGCAGAGCAAACCACCACCAAAATTCAACTATATGGCACTGATGACGGAGTTGATTAACTTCGAGCCTTCCAGTTTCGAGAGGTTGAGCAACATGATGTGTGGAAAGAGGCTATGGTTGAGGAGTATGACTCCATTATGAAAAAACAGGCATGGGAGGTTTTGTCGAGGCTAGAAAGAAAACGATTGGTTAGATCCAGGTGGATCTATAAGGTAAAACATGCAGCAGACGGAAGCGTGGAGAAGTACAAGGCGTGCTTCGTGGAAAAGGGGTATTCACAGAAGGAAGGTATTGACTATGAGGAGACCTTTGCCCCTGTTGCCAGATACTCTTTCATTCAGATTGTTCTTTCATTAGCAGCAAAGATGGGTTGGCACATTCATCAAAAGGACGTGAAGACTTTCTTCCTCAAGAAAGTTATAGAGGAGGATTTATTTATTGAGCGGCCCGAGGGGTTCGAGGTGGAGAGCAGGGAGTCACATGTATGCAGGTTGCAGAGATCTTTTTATGGGCTCAAGAAAGCATCTTGGGCATGGTGCACGAGGATCGACAGTTATCTATTGGAGATGGGATTCCAGCCGAGTGAGGTTGACCACAACTAGTACTTCTTGTCAGGTGAGGTACCTCTCATATACTAGTTTTGTATGTAAATAATCTCTTTAGCAACCCAAGGTCTTTCATCTCAAACTCAACTGCAAGGTTGGACTTGCAGTCGTCGATCAACCTCGCATCTCTTGTATTACTTCCTAGGTCTGGAGGTTTGATAGAAAGATGCGTGCTTCTTCATTGGTAAGGGGAAGTATGTAGTAGAGATATTGAGGAGATTCAAGATGGAGGACTGTAGACCCATGTCCACTCCTCTAGTTACCAATTGGAGGAAGATTGATGCATCGAGTTCATAGGAGTTTGATCCTACTATGTATTGCCAGCTTATCGGATTGCTCATGTATCTGGTCAACACATAGCTAGACATTAGCTTTGAAGCCGACCCTTTGAGTCAATTCATGGTATACCCTCAGTGAGTACATTGGACATCTGTGTAGCAAGTTCTTTGCTGCATCAGAGGTACAATGGCGTGTGGATTGATTTATGAGCGGAGTGGAAGTGTACAGTTAGTAGGCTTCACAGATGCTGAGTGGGTAGGATGTGTAGAAGACCGGAAGAGCACTTTAGGTTGTTGCTTCAGGATTGGGTCTGGGGTTGTCTCTTGGTTCAACAAGAAGCAAAGATCAGTTGCATTGAGCTCGGCAGAGGCTGAGTACATGGAAGCCAGTTTGGAAACATGTGAAGGGATGTGTCTGAGAAAGTTGATTTCAAGGTTATTCAAGAGTGAGTTGGAGGCTACGATGGTTCACTGTGAAAATCATAGTGGCATCAGGCTATCTGAGAATCAAGTGTTCCATGATCAAAGCAAGCACATATACATACTGTATCATGTCCTGAGAGATTGTGTATAGAGAGGAACCATTCAGTTGTAGTACATTCAGACAAATGAGCAAGTAGCGAAGATATTCACCAAAGCACTTTGCAGGCACACGTTTGTGAAGTTCAGAGACAAGTTGGGTTTGCTACCGAATCCATTCCTCGTTGAGAATGAGTGTTAAAGAATGGAAACAAGGAAGGTCTTCTATTGTTTGCATGTGTCGATGCTTGATGAAAGACCTAACCCAAGACGCCAAATTGATCATTGCCTTTATCCAAAGTTTATACTCAGGAAAAGTGCACTATGTGATCTATTTTTAATTTGACTTAATGGAGGAACTTTTATAAAGTTCAAGTGAAAATTAATTTAAGTGATGACTAATCTAATCTTGCCCATTGATCTCACCAGAGGATCTCATCCATTGATCCATAGTGAGAGTTAGGATTTTCGCTTGGCCATTGAGTTAAAAGGAGATTGATTTGGTGGAGAGGACACACACACAGAGTTGCTTTGACACACATTTTGAGCGAGAGATTTCTTGCTCATAGCATCCAGAGAGAGAGAAATAAATTTTGCAAGAGAATTTTGGAGAGGGTGAGATTGAAGAACTTCTATCTAAAGATTGACATGGAAACATAGACAAATCACAGAGAACGTACATGAACACGTAGAGGGGTTGTACAAGCTTACACAGTGGTCGTACATAGGGACATAGGGGAGTCGTACGACCAGACGCGGATCATACATACAATGATGTGAGCGGTCGTACGAGTGACACATAAATCCATATAGGCGATGTAGACAGTCGTACGCTAACACAAAGGGTCGTACACGTTGATGCAGGGGTCGTACATGCTGACATAGGGTTCGTACGATCTTGTTTGGCTTTCTCAGTGAGTTTCAGTTGTACGATGTTGCTAGGTTGGGTAAAATCGATTTCTAGATTGTACTATTTTATATCTTGCTAATAAAAGTAGCTCCTCATACTGTTGCATCGGTTTTTCCATCTTGGGTTTTTTTTGGTGGTTTCCATACCCGAAAATATTGGTGTGTCTATTGATGTGATTTTAGTTCTATTTTTCTCAGTATTTATTTTTCGCTAGAATATTTGTGAGAAAGCAGCATAGCAATTGTTGGACACACCAGGAACACAGAGAGGGGGGGGTGAATCTGTGTGTGCAGTCTTTATTACTTTTTCAACTTTTATAATCAACAACTTATTCAATATTATGCATTATCACATTATCATTATATCATCATCATCACATAGAAAGCATAGCAACACAGTACACAAGCTTTTTACGTGGAAACCCAAATCCTGGGGGGAAAACCACGAAAGCCTTTTTAAAATAGTTTTCCAGAAATAACTGGAAGGAAGCAACAACCCCCTTATTACAAAGACTTCCATTTTCCAGCTTCAACTGGAAGGAGGCTACGACCTAAAGGAAGTTACCTCCCTAGTTTTCTGAATTCAACCGGAAGGAGGCTACGACCTCCTTTCCTTGCCCTGTCTTGCCACCTTGATATGAAGATAGAAACAGCTGAACCACAACCGCATTGATCCTACAGACCTGTTAATCAACACTTTTGCTACACTGCACAATTTGTACCACACTGCACAACCTGTACCACACTGCACAACAACTGCCACTACTAGCCACTGCTCATTATCTTATCACTACTCATCAACTGATCACTATCCACTATATCACAATACTCATCAACATGTACAATCAACCTGTACCAATCAATCTGTTTCTCACATCAACCAACTCAGTCAATCTGAGTCTGCACACTAAACTCAGTCCACCTGGGTCAAACCAACTGCTCATACAACTCATCTAATCCGAGTCAAACCAACTGCACATAAGGCAACTTGTGCCAATCTTTCTCAACTGTACCAAGATGCTTGTGTACCTATGCCAAATCAATCATATATTTGTGTTAACCTAATCAAGTGCTTTGACAGTCAACCAACCCTTCTTACTTGGCCTAGTTCATCAAGTAAAAGACACATTTGAGCAACCCAGAGACTTCACATACTGTCAATCAAACTTTTCGCAAACACACTCAACTCAATGACACCATAACCAACCTCAGTCACAGTCAAGGAGTACTTGATAGTTAAACATGATATACATCAACCAAATAACCTCAACCAATAAGATAAAAGACTTAACCAACTATGTCAAACTCAATCAATATCATAAACTCTTAGACACAAAAGGATTTTCCACTCTACTCAAATCAAGTCAACAAATCAAACAAATATCAAGCAAATAATCAGTTACAACACTGTCAAAGGTTGTCATTAACAATCCAGCTCCACTTAGGTCAAAGACACAATGATCAACGCTTGTAAAACTAGTTTTCAAAGAAAACGTTTAGGTTGATCAAATAAATAACTCACAATATCTAATACTTACATGTCAACTTTTCATTCAATACTACACTTATACAACAATCAAGATAAACACCAAGATCTATCCAAGATAATCATCAAGATCTATATCAATATCACATCAAGGTATATGCCAAGAAAACCATCACCATAGTTTCCATAACATATTGAATGACTTTAAAGAGATATACCAATATATAGCCTCACATACTAAGATCAAAGATGAACTCTATCTATGAGAGACATGTGCCATTACAAGAGAAACCATGAAGCACGAACCATACCTTATTGAAGATAACAAGATGGAGAAAAAGTAGAAAACCCAAAAGAAACTCTATATCCTGTCATCACACAACCCTCGTAACAAGCTTTCCAACAAGCCAAAAGTTTTGTAATTCCGATTTTGTATGAGAAAGTTATGCCTATTTTAGTGAAAATGCCCATAAATTTTTCTGTCACACAATTTCGCACTTTTCTCCAAAATGTGCGAAATTTGTAAGAGGAGTGGTGATGAAAAAATGAAGTGCTTAATATTCTATTTATATGGGTTGTAGAGAAAAAATATTACCTTGAGTCGACATGCAATTCAAAATTACAAATAATTAAATTCTCTTTTGTTTAGTCGGCTCACCCAAAAAGGTGGGGTACCCCAACTTCAAAAATTCATATCTCTTCAACCGCAAGGAGCCACATGACGTGCCACCTACCGTTGGAAATGGAACGACAAGGGCTATCTCCCCATGATGGTTTTATTTGTAATCCCATGGTGCAATACCCTTAAAATCTTCAATTTGTTCAGGATGTCAAAGACCCCATACATGAGGGTGCAAAAGACCATACCACCAACTACAAGAGTTTCAAAGTCTTCTTCAACATATCAAGGCACGTCCATGGGCTCTACCTCCATATAAATCCCAATATCCATATAACCACACTTAGGACCATACATCATCATGGTTCAAGGTCTCCATATCATTAAAAACATATCCAATGGATCCACTATATATCTTCATCACTATAAGAGTACCAACACCCCAAAAGAGGGGTACAAAGACCTCACCACTAGTTTGCAACACCTTATGGGCTTCATATGCATGATCATAAGGCTACTACATGGCAATGACCATATAGCATCCAAGGGACATCAAAACATTTATGTGGGTTGAAGACTTAAACTTTCAAGGAAACCAAGGACTCCATAAGAATGGGTTCCAATATACCACCATCAGTGTGGGTTCCAACACCTAAGTCTCCACATGCAAGAGTATCAAGATCTAAGATTGTGGACTCAAGGACCTCACAAGAACTTAACAACCTCAAGACCATCCAATGCTAGCAATAGGATTCACCATCAACACATCAAATACTTACACACATGAGCCACATCATCCATCCAACAACCAATCAAGAGACTAAGACAAGTGCAAGCATAACAAGCAGCACAAAGACTAGTAGCTAAATATCAACCATGATTAAGGAACTCGACAATGGACTCAAATGGGACCAAGATACAACTTAGGGGCACTTGAGCAAGTCAATGGGTAACCAGGGCTTTTGTCATTGTTCCAAGGCCTCCAAGGGCTTCAAGCTCGGGCTTGGACAAGGTCAAAAGGGCTCCTCTTGCACAAAACATCCACAAACTAAACACTAACCCTCAGGGGCTCCACAAGGGGCACCAAGGACTCAGTAGTTGGCATCAATGACCATACACTGTTGGCATCAATGACAAATTAATCAACAATCTCCCCGGTTGTTATTAATGACAACACCATAACTCCTCTTCAGAACAAGCTCCCTTTCAACAAAACTTCTCTCCCCATTTGGCATCAATAGCAAAGGGACCACTCTTTGACCATACTGGTCCCCCTTAGAGAATGCTCCCCCTTAGGCCATGCTCCCCCTGTCATCAACTTCTCTTCCTTTTCAATTTTTCTTCCTCTTTGGATTAATGACAACAAAAACTTTTTTTGTCACTCCTTCTTCCCTTATCATTGATGCTTATTTGATGGACTTGTATTTTGTCACATGGATACTTCTGGAACCAAGTACTATACGATACTCAAATCTAATAATCAACTACATATCTCCTTTTACACATTCTTTGTACACTTCATATCATTAGTCAATAGTCTTCAAAATGGCATTGGGTCTTTCCCAAGATTTTCATCATTTCTATTTTGATCTACTAACTTTATTCTCCATACTTTGGTAGGATGATGGTTGTTCATGTGATCTAGGAGGATCCAAGAAGGCAAAATTTTTTAAGTCCTCCAATCTTAGCAAAACTAGCACCAGATCGAAGGGCTCGTCGAGACGATTCCAACGGCGTTCGTTTCACCTCAAACGGACTCCGTATGAGAAAGTTATTGCGTTCTGTTCTATAAGGTCAACAGGCAAATTTGGCAAAAAGAGGTGCCACGTGGCACCACTGACAGGGTGACACATGGCATCCATACTGTACAAACATGATGACATGGCATGATAATGTGTCATGATGATGTGGCATGATGACATGGCATGCTGATGTGGCATGGTGACATGGCATGATGAAGTGGCATGATGACTAGCATGCATGCATTTGTGCTTGAAATGAGTTTTAGGACATTCATGCATTTACTCATGAGAAATTGTAAAATGATTAATATTTGAAGTGAGTGGAAAAATTACTCACATATTACTCATTTATTTTATTCCTTAAGTTGTTATGAAGTTAATGCATGGTTGTAACAAAAAACAAACATGCCATATTTGTAAAGAAGTTGTAACAAGTTGGTTTATTATTTAATAAAAAGCCCAACCATATGAAAACCAACTTGGGGAAGTTGTAACCAAGGCCAAGATAGGCAAATTAGTTGCAACCAAAGGAATCCATGAGAGTCATGTGAAGAAGGACAAGACAACCTATATAAACCCATTCAATTGCCATTTCCCACTCATGCTTTGGAGTGGAGACTTTGTAGCTAAATGAGAGAAGGGAGATTACGTAGCTCTGTAGGAGGAAGGTACGAGTGTTTATACTCGTTTTACACCGTCTTCAGGATTCAGAGTTGCTGGAAGCAGTCTTGTTGTGCTTTGGGCGGCGGTTCTCTTCCTGGCCATTGTCGTCAAGGTATCATTGTATCATTGCCATGTATTTTGCCTTATGCTAAGATTATAGATCGGCCCTCCTATTGAGAAGCAGGCCCGAAGACGTAGTCCATCCTGGACGAACTCCGTTATCAGCTTGTTGTCTTTATGTGCGTGTTGTCTATGCTGTTTGGTTCTCTTCTTATGGATTTGTGAGCTTCATTCATGCTCTTTATGCAATTCATGTTAACGTCATAGAGTAGCAATGGTTAAGAGCATGTGTGGGCCTAATGGTTAAGAGCACATGTTTCCTCTTAGGAGGTCACGGGTTCAAATCCAGAGGGGGGTAGTGTATGTACACCTCTATAGACTTTAGCAGTTAAATCACTGCGCAGAGGGGGGTCCCTTGTCCCACAAACAAGGGGGTCTCATACACCAATTTGGTGTCTCGCTTGGCGGTGACCTTAAAAATAGATTATTATTATTATTATTAGCAAAGATCTTGTTTTCGGATCATGTGGTATCAGAGCAGGCCTATTTGACGTTGGATTGTGAGTGTGGATGCTCACAAGGGCTAAACTGCAAGCTGGTGAGGGTACATTAGAGCCTTGCAATTCCGAGATCGGACGTGCACACCGAAGGAGGAAGATGGATGCTAATGATGCCCGCATCAAGATGGAGGCAAACTTTCACAAGGTCTTCTACATGATGGCTGACAAGGTAGACAAGTTGTTTGCAGACTATGAAGAACGCATGGCAAAAGAAAGAAAAGGTAGTGAAGTAAAGAAGGAAGACAAAGAGGTGAAGGACGAAGGCAACGCTTCAGTTAACCATGGAGGAGGTGGCGAAGAGCCTCCTAAGCCTCCCTCTTCACCTTCAACTTCAAGCACAAGTTCAAGTGCTTCTTCCTCATCTCATTCTCAGCATTCCAAGGTTCCTCACAAAGAGCCTCAAAAGAAGCCCTTATTGAAGCTCGATGTGAAGTTTGATTTGCCCATGTTCAATGGGGAATCGAATGCAGAGAAGATTAACAATTGGATAAGGCAAATTGAGGTCTATTGCCGAGTCCAACAAATCAAAGAAGAAGATGTGAAGATTCAGTTGGCTTCACTTCGGCTGACAGGCACCGCACTTGTATGGTGGGAAAGCAAGCTTCAACAAGGTAGCAAACAAATGGGTAATCTTCTCTCATCGTGGTCTGCTTTCATTTCTGTTTTACGTAAGCAATTTTATCCGTTGGGTTATGTTCAAAAGGCTATGATGGATTGGAAAAGTTTTAGACAAGGCAAGGGTCAGAGTGTTCAGAGTTTTATTGAAGAATTTAGAAAGAAAGCTCTAGAGTTGAATATTTCTTTAGATTCTCCTAACACTCTTTTGAAGTACATTGGTGCTCTTCATCATTATCTACACCATACTTTGCTGTTGTTGAATCCTACTAGTGTGGATGAAGCAAGTGTTCAGGCTACTCATCTTGAGAGCAGAGGGAAGCATTTGCAAGAAGACCATCCGAGGAAGCCTTTCAAGCCCAACAACAACTACAAGTCCAAAAAGAAGGACAAGAGCAAGAAGACAGCTACTGCCAAGAAGGAAGGAGGAAAGCTCCATTGCAAACATTGCGACACTGACGGGCATGATGAAGAAAGTTGTTGGAAGTTGCATCCTGAACAAAGGCCAAAGCATTATGGAAGCAAAAAGAAGAAAAAGACCGTTGCAACGGCGCAACGAGATTTGGGTTCCGACTCAGGTGACGAAACCATGATTACAGTCGTGGGAATGCAAGGTAACAACACTCATACTGGTTCAAGTTCAACTCGTGTTTCTAAAGAAAATGATAAAAGAAGAAGTGAGTTGTTTCACATCAGAGTTGTGTCTAAACATACAAAGATTGAAACATTATTTGATCTGGGTTCTCAAGTAAATTTGATCTCAGAATCAGTTGTTAAGAAGTTGGGCATACAGACTAAACCTCACCCCAAGCCTTACCCTATTGGATGGGTATGTGATAATGCTAAGCTACAGGTGACTAAGCAATGTAGGTTAAGGTTTGCTATTGCTTCAAAGTTGATCGATGAGGTGGACTTAGATGTTGTTACTCTTGACATCTGTGGTATCGTATTGGGAAGCCCATACTTGTATGATCGAAAAGCAGTATTCTTCCGTCATGAGAACAAGTACCATCTCACCAAAAATGGGGTGGAGTACATTGTGAGAGCTCGCAGTATGAAGGCTAACACCTCTCTTGTTAGTGCAGGACATATGAAGAGACTCATCAACACTAATAAGAGATACATGCTCATGGTTGTGAGAGCAAAAGATGCTGAAGCATCCGATGCTTTCAAAGGTTGTGATCCTTCTCATAAAAAGGCTATGATTGATATTGTGGCTAACTATGATGAAATATTTCAGGAACCTACAGGTTTTCCTCCCAAAAGGGAGATTCAGCATGAGGTTCATCTCCAGCAGGATGCCCCTCTTCCTAATGTGGGCATGTACAGGTTGTCCGTAGTTACTAAGTACAAAAAGGGTACTAGTAACAAAGTGGCAGATATGCTTTCTAGACCTCCTATTGTTGCATCTATTGTCTTGAAAAATGCTTCTTTATCCCATGAAAGTTATATTGAGCGGTATGCTACTGATGATGATTTCAAGGAGATTTATGAGAAGCTAACCAATGGCACACAGGTGGAAGACTACTATTTGCAGGGAAAGTTGCTCTATCATTTGGGCAAGTTATGTGTTCCTATCAGTAAAAGAGTCCATGTAATACGAGAAGCTCATACTTCTCTTGTATCAGGGCATTTTGGGGTAGGTAAGACTTTGGCTCATTTGCAAAGACTTGCGTATTGGCCTCGCATGAAAGACATTGTAACAAAATATGTAAAGGGGTGTGTGATGTGCTGTACTTGTAAGCCCACTAATAGAAAATTGGGGCTGTACTCACCACTTCATGTTCCTTCCCATCCTTGGGAAAGCATTTCCATGGATTTTGTGGGGGGTTTGCCTATGTCTAGGAGGGGTCATGACTACTTGTATGTGGTCGTGCATAGGTTTAGCAAGATGTGTATTCTTATGCCATGTAAAAAGAAGGTCATTGCAGAGCATGTTGCTTCTCTTTTCTTTCAGCATGTATGGGTTCACTTTGGACTTCTTATGTCCATTATCTCGGATCGGGACTCCCGATTCCTTGGAGAGTTTTGGACAAAATTATGGTGTATGATGGACACTAAGCTGAAGAGGAGCACCGCTTTCCATCCACAGGCCGACGGACAGACAGAGGTAGTCAACAGGACACTTGTCCATTTGCTTCGAGGCTATTGCAACAAGCATCCTAAGTTATGGGATGAAAAGATCCAGTATGTGCAGCATGCCTACAACAGGGCTATGCATTCTTCCACTCAGAGCTCACCATTTGAGACATGCTTTGGGTACTTGCCAAAGACTCCATTGGACTTGACTTATGGGAGAGAGGCTGAGTCAAGCGTTTCCAAGGATGAATACAAAGCCCGCAAGTTCATTCAGAGAGTTCAACAGGTACATTAAGCAGTGCAAGAGCAGTTGGAGAAGATTCAAGCCCAGTACAAGGCTCGCCATGACAAGCATAGAGTTGATCATCAGTTTCAAGTGGGAGATCAAGTATGGCTTCACATCAGCAAGGAGAGGATGAAAGGAGAAGGCAAGAAGCTCAAGCCTATTAGATATGGTCCCTTCACCATCTTGGAGAAGATTGGGACGAATGATTTTCGCTTAGAGCTACCGCCATACATGCAGATCTACTCAGTGGTGAATGTGGAGAACTTGAAACTCTATGAGCCTCCCATGATCATGGATGAAAGGGAGAATGTCTCATTGCCATCAGTTGATGAATTTGCTCTTGAGTACATGGACGAGCTAAAGGAAGATGTCATCTTGGACAGAAGGACAAGGACTTCTCGCAGAGGTGATGTTGATTATCTTCGAGTGGGAATCAAAGGCACTCATCCAAGCAAAGTCAAGTGGATCGAGAAGGGGAAAGTGAGGGAGCAATTCCCTCACCTACCAGTTGATTAGTAAAGGATTTTGGAGGCCAAAAGCTTCTCAGTGGGGAGGAATGATCCAGGAGGATCCAAGAAGGCAAAATTTTTGAAGTCCTCCAATCTCAGCAAAATTAGCACCAGATCGAAGGGCTCGTCGAGACGATTCCAACGGCGTTCGTTTCACCTCAAATGGATTCCGTATGAGAAAGTTATCGCGTTCTATTCTATAAGGTCAACAGGCAAATTTGGCAAAAAGAGGTGCCACGTGGCACCACTGACAGGGTGACACGTGGCATCCATACTATACAAACATGATGACATGGCATGATAATGTGTCATGATGATGTGGCATGATGACATGGCATGCTGATGTGGCATGGTGACATGGCATGATGAAGTGGCATGATGACTAGCATGCATGCATTTGTGCTTGAAACGAGTTTTAGGACATTCATGCATTTACTCATGAGAAATTGTAAAATGATTAATATTTGAAGTGAGTGGAAAAATTACTCACATGTTACTCAATTATTTTATTCCTTGAGTTGTTATGAAGTTAATGCATGGTTGTAACAAAAAACAAACATGCCATATTTGTAAAGAAGTTGTAACAAGTTGGTTTATTATTTAATAAAAAGCCCAACCATATGAAAACCAACTTGGGGAAGTTGTAACCAAGGCCAAGATAGGCAAATTAGTTGCAACCAAAGGAATCCATGAGAGTCATGTGAAGAAGGGCAAGACAACCTATATAAACCCATTCAATTGCCATTTCCTACTCATGCTTTGGAGTGGAGACTTTGTAACTAAATGAGAGAAGGGAGATTGCATAGCTCTGCAGGAGGAAGGTACGAGTGTTTATACTCGTTTTACACCGTCTTCAGGCTTCGGAGTTGCTGGAAGCAGTCTTGTTGTGCTTTGGGCAACAATTCTCTTTCTGGCCATTGTCGCCAAGGTATCATTGCCATGTATTTTGCCTTATGCTAAGATTATAGATCGGCCCTCCTATTGAGAAGCAGGCCCGGACACGTAGTCCATCCTGGACGAACTCCGTTATCAGCTTGTTGTCTTTATGTGCGTGTTGTCTATGCTGTTTGGTTCTCTTCTTATGGATTTGTGAGCTTCGTTCATGCTCTTTATGCAATTCATGTTAACGTCATAGAGTAGCAAAGATATTGTTTTCGGATCATCATGTCATTCGATTGAACTTTCTTTCTTCTCCAAACTGTAACCTGTCCCTGCACACTGCAATGTTTTGTGAAATGACCATAATGATAACAATTGTAACACTAAATCGAAAATGTACTTTTATTTCTTTCTGGAGTGATTATGTGATGAGCTCTGCAATGAATGGATTTGTCACCATAGTTCTAACACTTGTAGCAGTGACCATGGAACTTTATAGGATATCTCTGAGCAGTAACTTCTCTTTATTCTTGGTGATCATGGGATCTTCTAATAATACATGTATTACTGTTAGCCTTTTCTTCTTTTACTATAGAGATTTTACTTTCCTCAATGTTCTTCTCGATCTTCGAATTTGTCTTTAACTGAGTAGTTGTTTTGTCCAGGTCTTCCCTGAAGGAGAGGATCTTCAATTCTTGCTTTTGACAAATTTCTATCTTTTATTGGAGTTGTCTTGTTAGATCTTCTTCTATCTTCTTTACTTCTTCTACCTGTTTGCTGAGAGCAAAGATATTGTCCTCCATCTTTCCTTTTGAATTCTGATCATCGTCATGGAATTTTTGCAATTGACCTTGTAGTATATGATTCTCTTTTCTCAGTTCTAAGAGGTCCTTTTCAAATTCAAAGTTTCTCAGACATACCTTTCGTAAATCTACCTTCAAGGATTTGATTTCAAGTTCTTGTTTTCTTCTTAACTTCTCTTCCAATATTTCTTTAGCCTTATAGGAACTTATCTCATTGTCTTTGTCTTGTAGCTTGTAGATCAATTATTTTTCCTTATCTACTAGTATCTTTTGAGCTTGACAATTTCTTCTGAGTGCTTTTCAATTTCTGTAGTTGACTTCTCAAGTTTGTCTTTCAAAGATTTGGATACAGCTTCTTTGATTCTAGTAGCTTTTGCAATTTGGAGTTTCAGATTAATTATGGTCTGTGTGGCCTTTTCATATTCTTCTTGATTCTTCTTCTCGGCTTTGTCCAATTGCTCTTTCAATACCTGTTTTTGTTCACATAGATTTTTCACTTCTTGCGAAACATTAGTAATTTCATTGTCTATCATAATATCAGCTAAATTTCTATTACACATCGGAGAGCAAGGATTTTCATCATAATCTGAAGTGTTGCATTCAATTAATTCAGAATAGCTCTTATTTTCTATACCTGATAAACATATATCTTTAAAAGAATTACAAACAGAGTGTTCAAGGAACATACTTTCATACTTACCTGGATCTTGTATTGAACCGTCTTCTGCTTATTGTTCTTCATTTAGCTGATTTATTTTGAACGACAATTCTTCAGCTGAGTTGCACTTTCCTATTTTCTCCTTTTGGAGATTTGTTAGATCTTCAAGCATTTATTCCATAACCTCTACTTCCTCTTCTTTATTGGAGTAGTATTGCTCTAATTTGAGCCGAAGTTCCCTAGCTAAGATGCACTTCCCTATCTTCTTCTTTTGGATATCTGCTAGGCCTTCAAGGATGGCTTCCATAGCCATATCATTATTTTTCTTTGCTTCTTTCTGAGCTGAGGTTTTCGTTTTCTTTCGAGTTGTATATCTAGTAACAACTGACTTCCATGCACCAATTGCATCAAGATAAGCCTGCATTCTCATTTTCCAGATCAAGTAATAATTTGACTCACATGACAATGGTACTCCATTCACCGAAAACCCCATGGTGTGTTAAAGATCTCCTTCAAGCTGATAAGGCTTTCTGTGAAGGACCCACTCTGATACCAATTGTTGGACACACTAGGAACACAGAGAGGGGGTGGTGAATATGTGTGTGCAGTCTTTACTAGTTTTTCAACTTTTATAATCAACAACTTATTCAATATTATGCATTATCACATTATCATTATATCATCATCATCACATAGAAAGCATAGCAACATAGTACACAAGATTTGTACGTGGAAACCCAAATCCTGGGGGGAAAACCACGGAAGCCATTTAAAATAGTTTTCTAGAAATAACTAGAAGGAAGCAACAACCCCCTTATTACAAAGACTTCAACTTTCTAGCTTCAATTGGAAGGAGGCTACAACCTAAAGGAAGTTACCACTCCCTAGTTTTCCGAATTCAACCGGAAGGAGGCTACGACCTCCTTTCCTTGCCTCGTCTTGCCACCCTGATATGAAGATAGAAATAGCTGAACCACAACCGCACTGATCCTGTGGACATGTTAAGCAACACTTGTGCTACACTACACAATATGTACCACACTACACAACCTGTACCACACTGCACAACAACTGCCGCTACTAGCCACTGCTCATTATCTGATCACTACTCATCAACTGATCACTGTCCACTGTATCACAATACTTATCAACATGTACAATCAACCTGTACCAATCAATCTGTTTCTCACATCAACCAACTCAGTCAATCTGAGTCTGCACACTAAACTCAGTCCACCTGGGTCAAACCAACTGCTCATACAACTCATCCAATCTGAGTCAAACCAACTGCACATAAGGCAACTTGTGCCAATCTTTCTCAACTGTACCAAGATGCTTGTGTACCTATGCCAAATCAAACATATGTTTGTGTTAACCTAATCAAGTGCTTTGACAGTCAACCAACCCTTCTTACTTGTCCTAGTTCATCAAGTAAAAGACACGTTTGAGCAACCAAGAGACTTCACATACTGTCAATCAAACTTTTCGCAAACACACTCAACTCAATGACACCATAACCAACCTCAATCACAGTCAAGGAATACTTGACAGTTAAACATGACATAATTCAACCAAATAACCTCAACCAATAAGATAAAAGACTTAACCAACTATGTCAAACTCAATCAATATCATAAACTCTTAGACACAAAAGGATTTTCCACTCTACTCAAATCAAGTCAACAAATCAAACAAATATCAAGCAAATAATCACTTACAACACTATCAAAGGTTGTCATTAACAATCCAGCTCCACTTAGGTCAAAGACACAATGATCAACACTTGTAAAACTAGTTTTCAAAGAAAACGTTTAGGTTGATCAAATAAATAACTCACAATATCTAATACTTACATGTCAACTTTTCATTCAATACTACACTTATACAACAATCAAGATGAACACCAAGATCTATCCAAGATAATCATCAAGATCTATATCAATATCACATCAAGGTATATGCCAAGACAACCATCACCATAGCTTCCATAACATATTGAATGACGTGAAAGAGATATACCAATATATAGCCTCACATACTAAGATCAAAGATGAAGTCTATCTATGAGAGACATGTGCCATTACAAGAGAAACCATGAAGCACGAACCATACCTTATTGAAGATAACAATATGGAGAAAAAGTAGAAAACCCAAAAGAAACTCTTTATCATGTCATCACATAGCCCTCGTAACAAGCTCTCCAACAAGACAAAAATTTTGTAATTCTGATTTCGTATGAGAAAGTTATGCCTATTTTAGTGAAGATGCCCAGAAATTTTTTTGTCACACAATTTCACACTTTTCTCCAAAATGTGCGAAATTTGTAAGAGAAGTGGTGATGAAAAAATGAAATGCTTGATATTCTATTTATATGTGTTGTAGAGAAAAAATATTACCTTGAGCCGACATGCAATTCAAAATTACAAATAATTAAATTCTCTTTTGTTTAGTTGGCTCACCCAAAAAGGTGGGGTAACCCAACTTCAAAAATTCATATCTCTTCAACCGTAAGGAGGCATTGGACGTGCCACCTACCGTTGGAAATGGAACGACAAGGGCTATCTCCCCATGATGGGTTTATTTGCAATCACATGGTCCATTACCCTTAAAATATTCAATTTGTTCAGGATGTCAAAGACCCCACACATGAGGGTGCAAAAGACCATACCACCAATTACAAGAGTTTCAAAGTCTTCTGCAACATATCAAGGCACGTCCATGGGATCTACCTCCATATAAATCCCAATATCCATATAAACACAAATAGGACCATACATCATCATGGTTCAAGGTCTCCATATCATTAAAAACATATCCAATGGTTCCACTATATACCTTCATCACTATAAGAGTACCAACACCCCAAAAGAGGGGTACAAAGACCTCACCAATAGTTTGCAACACCTTATGGGCTTCATATGCATGATCATAAGGCTACTACATGGCAATGACCATATAGCGTCCAAGGGACATCAAAACATTTATGTGGGTTGAAGACTTAAACTTTCAAGGACACCAAGGACCCCATAAGAATGGGTTCCAATATACCACCATCAGTGTGGGTTCCAACACCTAAGTCTCCACATGCAAGAGTATCAAGATCTAAGATTGTGGACTCAAGGACCTCACAAGAACTTAACAACCTCAAGACCATCCAATGCTAGCAATAGGATTCACCATCAACACATCAAATACTTACACACATGAGCCACATCATCCATCCAACAACCAATCAAGAGACTAAGACAAGTACAAGCGTAACAATCAACACAAAGACTAGTAACCAAATATCAACCATGAGTAAGGAACTCGACAATGGAATCAAATGGGACCAAGATAGAACTTAGGGGCACTTGAGCAAGTCAATGGGTAACCAGGGATTTTGTCATTGTTCCAAGGCCTCCAAGGGCTTCAAGCTCGGGCTTGGACAAGGTCAAAAGGGATACTCTTGCACAAAACATCCACAAACTAAACACTAACCCTCGGGGGCTCCACAAGGGGCATCAAGGACTCAGTAGTTGGAATCAATGACCATACATTGTTGGCATCAATGACAAATTAATCAACAATCTCCCCCTTTGTCATTTATGACAACACCATAACTCCTCTTCAGAACAAGCTCCCTATCAACAAAACTTCTCTCCCCCTTTGGCATCAATCGCAAAGGGACCATTCTTTGACCATACTGCTCCCCCTTAGGCCATGCTCCCCCTGTCATCAACTTCTCTTCCTTTTCAACTTTTCTTCCTCTTTGGATTAATGATAACAAAAACTTCTTTTGCACTACTTCTTCCCTTATCATTGATGCTTATTTGATGGACTTGTATTTTGTCACATAGATACTTTTGGAACCAACTACTATACGATACTCAAATCTGATAATCAGGTACATATCTCCTTTTACACATTCTTTGTACACTTCATATCACTAGTCAGTAGTCTTCAAAATGGCATTGGGTCTTTCCCAAGATTTTGATCATTTCTATTTTGATCTACTAACTTTATGCTCCATACTTTGGTAGGATGATGGTTGTTCATGTCATTCGATTGAACTTTCTTTCTTCTCCAAACTTTAACATGTCCCTCCACCCTGCAATGTTTTGTGAAATGACCATAATGATAACAATTGTAACACTGAATCGAAAATGTACTTTTATTTCTTTCTGGAGTGATTCTGTGATGAGCTCTGCAATGAATGGCTTTGTCACCATAGTTCTAACACTTGTAGCAGTGACCATGGAACCTTATAGGATATCTCTGAGCAGTAACTTCTCTTGATTCTTGCTGATCATGGGTGTAGAAATTTCGATACAGATTAATGTATTCCTGAGATTCTCCTGATCTAACAAATTTGCCTCTTGTTAAATACAGAACCGCTTCTACTCTAAATTATT
>LPNX011196007.1:0-15196 GCA_001517045.1 Pseudotsuga menziesii
TACCTGAGGAAGTCCCACTACGGCTGTTGTGCTCCAAGCTAGGCCCCGGTTCGATTCCAACTTCTTCCAATAACCTCTGGCACCCACTTTTTATAACAACAAAGAAAGCCTATTAAGCAAATATTCTAGATGTAGATCGTATAATGCAGAGTATAAGTTTGAATCCGTCTCTTTTGAGCTATCCGGAGGGTTAGGATTTGAACATGGCGATGGCGACGACAATTTCCGCCTCACTGCGGTGTAGAGCTCTGGCTTGCATGGGCAACTATGTATGGGACAATCACAGTGCTGTCTAATTACGGGTATGTTTTCACTGCTCCTTGGGACGGGTTAGGTTTTGTCTCTTCTTTGTTTGCAGGGGCATTGTTGCCTATGACAGTCTGTGATTGTTTTTTTATATATTTTATGTCACTTGCTGCATATGGAGTCCGCTCCCTTCGCAGGGGGCTTAGTACCAACCATTAAAAAGTGGGAATTCTGTTGACTTTTGGTTTTCAATTTTTTGCGGCTGCCCCTGTATTTCTGCCGATATTCTCGATCTTATATTGGCATCTGTGGGTTTTCCTCGTATTCCCCGAGGTAGTTACAGTCACTGTCTTGCTTTTTCCTGTCGATTGTCACCCTTGCTCTTTACCTCTCGATAGGGCCCTGACTGTTGAGGTTTATCCGTACTCTTGGACTTCTTTGTTTTTTTCTTTTTGGGGACGGCCTTAACATTTGATGCCAACGGGGTTTACTTGGTTTCTCTTCTCTTTATGCGGTCCTAGAGTTTACTGTTGGCACTATTCATCTTCGGGTTGGTTTCTCTGATTTCCTTACGAAGTACTAACTTACGAGGGCATGTCCTCTGCTTGCTCTCAGGTATTCCTATTAGGATTTGGGATGTGGATGTGCCCTGTTTTGCTTTGCTCATTCCGGAGTGGATGTACTTGGGTTTCTATTTGTATTAAGGTTGTTGTTTCTTTGGGATTGCAGTTAACTAAGCTCATACCTATAAGCTTCTTTCTCGAGCCGGAGGGTTTCCTGTGTGACCGTTTTGTTTCGGGAATGACAGTTACATTTGTCCTCATCTGGGGTTTTATGTTCTTTATTTATTTTTTCCACGGTTTTAGGGTTTTCTGACGGCTCTTTTTTCTCTGGGGGGTTATCCCTTCGGATACTGTTTGTCAGGGTCTGACCTTAATCCTTGTTTAGCCCCTGTTTTCTTTCCGCTACTCTTTTCGGAAGTGGATTGTGGGTTTATTTTGCTTTGCCCATTCCGGTGTTATTGAACTAGGGTTACTTGTTCGATTCAAGGTCATTGTTTCTTCTTTGAGACCTTGATTTCCGCAGCTTTTTCTATCATCTAACCTGTCGTTTGGTCTTCCTAGACCGGAGGTTTAGTCGGTAAACCGACTCTCTTGGCTTACTATACTGATTGTGAGTGCAGACCCTTCCGACCACTTGTCTGATGGCAAACCCCAAATTAGTGAGGGTTGCTCCCGTGTTTCTCCAAAGGATGGGTTCCATGCTCACAGGGCGAGGAGGAATGTGAAAACGGTTAACGCACTGGAGGCTAAAAGAAGCTATGTACTGGGGCATGATGTCTACATGGATAGGGTGAATGCTCTTTGTTGCAAAGCCCTAGTGGGGAGGCTCGAGTATGCCTGTCTAGGGAAGAAAGAATGGGTGGAATGGGCCACTATACACTGGAAGCCGATTATTAATTGTGTTCCTACTATCAGCCTCTTGGCTAATCGTTGGTTGGTTTTTTTTATTTTTGGAAGACAATGATGCAACGTGAATCTTAAACTCCCTTTGGACCATTAATAAGGGATCCCTGGTGCTCAGTAGGTGGCACTCGAATTTTGATCCTCTCAAGGAGAGAGTGGTGAAGCGCCACTTATGGGTGCTCCTTCTGGCATTGTCTTTCCCTTTATGGAGTAAGGATTTCCTGATTGGCCTCACTAACTCCTTGGGGTACTTTGTAGCTGTGGAAGAAGATTTCCAGCTCATCTTCGACAAAAGGATGGGCAGAGTGCTTGTTGAGATGGACATATCAAAAGCTCTTCCAGCTGAAATTGAGATTTTGTGCAATGATGTACCTATTTTCCAGAGACTAGATTATCTGAACATTCCTTTATGTTGTAACTGTTGTCATGAGGTCAAGCACCTCCAGCGTAGCTGTCCATCATTATTTCAAGGATCTCTTTCTTCTGATAGATCTGGGCAGGACTGTCCTCCGGACAGATCTTCCTCACCGAGCCCTCCACTACTAGAGAATTGCCTACCTAAAGGTATGTATAGATCTATCTCTCTTACCAATTATGAATATCTTACAAAAGGAGACCTTCTCTTTATTCAAGATGTTGAAAACTGTTGCTCCTTACCTTCTCTTTATTCAAGATGTTGAAAACTGTTGCTCCTTGGCCCCCATTAGTGTCACTCCTTTGTCTCGAAGCAGGTTTGTTTTGACCTTGTGTCTCTACCAGGTCCTACTATCTCGGCATCCCTACCTGCAAAAACAACATAGCATACATTTATGATGAAATTTATGGCAGGAAACAATCTTTCAACCTAAAAACAAAATACTTATAGAATCTAAAAAATAAAATAAAAAATCATCAACTTATTAACTTCATATTACATTATACTAATTTAACATATCATTACATTGTGATATAAATATTAGCGTGAGACATATAACCATCATTTTCTGCATCATTATTGAAACCTGCTACAAAATGTTTCGGTATCCTATTTTAAAAACTCTCTTCCTAACAAATCACCTTCCTTTACCATGGCCAATTTCATGAATGCATGACAATGAGGATATGTTTATAAAAGCCATAAAAAAAATTGATTTATACATTATAATCACACATTACAATAATTGAAACAATTCAAATAAATAACCCTACCTTCCTTAGAGATTTGGAGATAAATCGACGAAGTTCAAAGAAACAGGAAGTAGTTTCACCTCCACTACAAGCGAAAACAAAGCATTATTCAGCATGCTACCTCAAACATTCAAGATGTTAATATATTTATAAGTGATATTTTCCCATTGATTTGGTGTATCAAAGCCGAGATATGAGCGTAGATTGAACACTGTACTCTTGTGTTGAATTTCACTGCAACATAGCACAAATTTATGAAATTTGCAGCAGGAAGCCATATTTCAACATAGAATTAGGTTGGCCTACGTTGAATTCATGCATTGTCATGATTACTGAATAAAATAATATATACAAAGCATAGCATACCAGCGCATAGGGTCCAGTAGACAAGTCTCCAAGCTCTAGCATTATAACCGGAATCAACATTATAACTTGGTATCATTCTAGTATGCATCTACTTCAAAGTTTGGGATAAGTAATGTTGCATTCAGTAAACGAGCAATGCCAAAACCATCACATAAATGCATGGAACAACAATATGATGTAAATGCACGGCCCCCAACACAAACAAAATTAGCGATGCCAATTACAAAGTCTGTGTCTTCCAAATGATAATTATTAATTGCTAGACCAATCCAGTGAACAAAATAGAACTTCTTTCTTTATGTCAGTCCTATCCTAGTACTATTCAATTCATTTCATTTAACAATCAGAATTCATCCTTAATACATACATCTCCTCGCATCTGATTGAGACTGCCATAGCAATCCATTTTGATGTAGCCATTGCTCTTCTCTGTCAAATCTGCTCTTTAAGAGTTCAACTTCAAACCAATGCATGAAGGCATACTTAGTTCTTTAAGGACAATATACATAATGCACACTAATTCAAGTGGAAGTAAATACACAGGGGCACTTTATTGAGTAACATGGTCTTACATAAAAACTAGGTTCATAGTGTCTGTAACTTTGACCTACGTGTTAAATGCTTTAACCATTGGCAGGGCTTCCAGTCCACAACACGTTGATGCACATCCCAAATATCTACATGTTTGTTCGTATTGTTCAGCAACATGATAGTAAAGATTTAGATTATGTTATAGATCCGCATTATCGACTATGACTAACAAACCCTCAAAATGAAATGAAATCTATGCCAATCAATGATGGATATCATATATACTACATGGGTGTAAATGGGATAAGATGTCGTCCAAAAGGTATCCACTGTACTGTACAATAAATCAAGAAGCAAGAAGCAAGAAATCCATTGAATTTACATGTTCTGACAATCAAGAAACAACAAATCTGATGCTTTCCGTTGCATCTTGCACCTTATTTTGCTTATTTTCATAGGAGTAAAATTCCTATGGAAGAGAACCCTCGTGTCCTTGGCCTTCTCAAAGCATTTTGAACTGCAATTGAGCATCAATCTAGCTTTGCAAATACTCAAATTCAAGTCAAATTGTAGGGAGGAAGCACAATGTGGGTAGAAGTTTAACCCAATTTTTAGGGAATAAGTATAGATAGCTAGAGCTAGATTTCTGTCATTCACAGACTATAAATGGAATAAATTTTGATGGCGTGAGTCTTCTAATGCTACGCTATGTTAGCTCGATTGTGAGGGGGGCATTTCCTCTTGAGTTCTCTCGATCGTAAAACAAAAGTTTTGGTTTTGCTTTCTATGAAGAACATACCTGGGTTTAAATAACGTAAACGAGCTCTACAACAGCCAAATCCATAGTGGGAAGTTGAAAAAAATATTGGAATTAGCCTCTACGTATTGAGTTCGGATAAATGTTGTGGGTTGAACATTGTATCCATCGTAGAGAAGGGTGCAAAGGTGTTGTTTCAAGAGGTCATGTTTCAAACTTAAGCACGACATCTTGCATTCATGCCCGCATTTAAGTCGTTGATACCGACACACTTACACTTTGAAGGGGCAGTCGGTTTGTAGTGTACAAGGTATGCTTACCACCTTGCATACATGCAAGCTGGGGCTCACGGTTCGAACAAATACTATTTGGAGGACACAAAAATATTTTGACAAACTTTGTTTGCATGTTCGCTCTCGGAGGGCATTATCGGTCGGTTGTTCAACCCCCCTCCCTAACCACCCCTAGGGTCTCATGCAAGTGTACTTCTGGCTTTTGCATGGCCTAATGGTGAAAGTGTATAAACGATATCCCACTTCCTCAAGGATGATACAGTTGAGACTACGAATCAGGTATAGATAAATGGTTACACAGCTACAATAATGGGAATTATTACCCCAACCGAGAAGAATGAGTTGATTGCATTCAAGTTCTATTCCATACCCTCATACACCTTCCCCATGAGCTTGATTGATAACTACCTACAGATACAATAATGGGAATTATTACCCCCAAGCTTGATTGATAACTTCCTACAGATACAATAATGGGAATTATTACCCCCAAGCTTGATTAATAACTGCCTACAGATACAATAATGGGAATTATTGCCCCCAACCGGGAATAATGAGTTGATTGCATTCAAGTTCGATTCCATACCCACATACACCTTCCCCATGAGCTTGATTGATAATTGCCTACATATTCAGAGCAGACACCTACTTCCCTTGGAAACTCATTTATGATAAACTAATAATTTCAGATTATTATTTTATATAAATCTCATTTTCTTCAAGTCCAAGGACCAGATAATAAATTTTCATTTTACTCAATTTTTGCATTTGACTAAAGGAACACAAAACATGTGGACACCTACTATCGACTTGTCAATCTCGGCAGGTATCGCTGCCACGCAGCACTTGTTTAACCTTGTGGCTTGGTTTGTGAGCATATTTGCTCTATTATTGTTATTCATGTGGAGCAGTTGGAAGAATTCCAAAGAATCGAGCATGCTTTGGATTCTTAATTTCATAAACCTAAGAACTTTGTTATCAAGATGATTTTTATTGCCCAATTCTATAATTGAAAAAGAATATCCTATATTGAAAATGGTCTTCATGTTTATGGAAATTAAGAGGGTGTGGAGCAGTTGGAAGAATTTCAAAGAATCAAGCACGCTTTGGATGCTTAATTTCATACACCTAAGAGCTTTGTTATCGTGATGATTTTTACTGCCCAGTTCTATAATTAGAAAACAATCTCCTAATATTGAAAGTGGTCTTGATGTTTAAGAGGCCAAGATAAAGAGCATGAATGTTTGCTTGATTATTTGCCAGCTTCCCAAGTCTCCATGCAAAATTAACTTCCTCGTTTTCTCCAAGGTCAAAGATGACCCCTGCCACTATAATAATTTTCTATAAGTATCAATATTAGTGATTTTTTAAACTTTGCAACACGAATATTTGTTAACAATTTTGTAAATTAAAGCATTTTTCAAATTTCATAATTTTTTTCATATTAAAACAATTTTACTTCTTGTTGATATTTGAAGTTTGTAATCTTTTTAACATGCATAAATTTTGTACAATTGCTATTTTGGACTATTATCATTAAAGTATTACAAAAAAAATTGCATTTATTAAAAAGTTGTTGATTTTGAAAGAGAATCTTAGGAGAATCTTTAGGGAATTTAAACAACTTCTCAATGTTATATATTTCTCAACAATGTTTGCAATTTGCATATATCTATACACCATTTCAATGTTTTTATACATATGATCCACACAATATGGATTTGTATGTGTAATGGTTTGTATTTGGTTTTGCATGATCAAACATGGACAAAATAGGCATGTGCATAATGTAGTTTAGATCTATACATATTTTAAATCTATATATGTATTTCATTTTGAAGCAATTGTTTCCATAATATTGAATGTGCATGGTTTGTAAATTTTTAGTATGGTTGAGTAGTGAATGTTTCCTAGAATGTGCATGATTTTTTCATTATGGATGATATTTGTCATTGCCCTTGTGAAGGTTTCCAAAAATGCACCTGGTGTTAATCTGACAATAGAAAAAGAGAGGCACACACATGCATTCTATTGCACAAAGACAGGGTCAGCTTGGGTTGCTAACCATACAGTGGATGTGATTAAGAAACATGATTTGACATCATAATGCCAAGTTAAAGTATTAAACACTCGTAAGCATTCTAGCAACAAATAAATTTACTCATGATAATCACATCAATATCACAATCCACAAACCCAATCTTTTGTAGACCTTCATGTTAGAAATTGTTTGCGTTGTTATTTTATGTTGATTTGATATACATACAATGATCATTATTTATTTGATGCCCATTTATCAACCACTTTTGATGAACAAGCATTCTATAATATCTATCATATGCACACATGTACTTATTAGAATGACCTTTATGTGGTGACCTATTATCTCCAGTCACTCCCTTGAGCTTCTTTTTCCTTATGAATATCACATAGTTAATAAGTTTAATATATTTACTACTTTTTAAGGGTCAAACTATCAAATTTGCCGACTTTTTTTATTTTCCTTTCAATTTATTATCTTCTATGATTGCTATTATCAACTCTATTTAAATTTATGATGATTTTTACAACTATATTTATGCACTTATTTTTTTTTAACAAGAACGGTTATGTTATAATTAAAACTCAGCAAAGAGACCGCTGAAATGAAAACACAATACAACAAGCATCCCAATCACCACTTGTTTCAATCGTTGACCTATAGAAGAGCTAAGGAGGGATGTCACTGCTTACAACCGAATTAACAATGAGTTCATTGAGATCCGCAGCAATGGATTTATTGGCTGCAATATCCGCCAAGGCATTAAGACCCCTAATAATATGAAAAAAATAAACCTTCCTGAACATTTTAGCCTTGGATCTAATTCTCCTTGTCAGCCTTGCTGTCCTAACATTATCGCTCCTTCTTCCCCCATTCATTGCCTGTATAATAACCCTGGAATCTCCGAAAACCATGACCTCATCCACTCCTTTTTCTAGCAGTTGCTTTAGGCCTTGCCATAGCCTGTAAGCCTCAGCCATATTATTAGTATCATAACCAATGTTCCCATAGTATTCCAACTCGACGTTCTCGTCTAGATTAATAATGACTCCACCTCCCCCTGCCTTCCCTGGGCTCCCTTTGGAAGCCCTGTCAAAAAAGAGTTTAAAAATTTTCCTTTCTTTTAGCCAATTTTCAAACTGAGAGTTATCCATCCTAATATCCCATTCTTCCAATTTATTTGCATCTGCATTATTTACAGCCAGGGTATTGAAACTTCGCATCCACTCTTTTTCGTTATTCGTCAGATTTCCTTTGTTATTGGGGATCTTAGAGATACTGACAACCTCCCCGAGCAAAGCTTTAATTTTAATAGCTGTCTTCCATGCAGGCTGAGTCTTTTCCTAAAAAATCCTGTGGTTTCTTTCATTCCATATACACCAGTAGATTAATTTGGGGAGTTTCAACCATCAGGCTCTCACACCACTTTTCTGGTTCAGCTCACCTTGATATATGCTTTCCCATTTTAAAAAACAGTGTTGTATACTAACCGGCAGATGCACTACGTCTCCCCAACGATTCAGCACATCATTCCAAACTGAAATGGTATAAGGGCACTGTAAGAATAAGTGACGGATAGTTTCAACGGCCTCATCACATAAGGGACAACGAAATGGGCTAGCAAATCCTCTTTTTTCCAAATTCTCGTCGGTGAGTATTCTTCCATGCATAAGCGTCCAAGTGAACAATTCGATCTTCAGCAACGTTCTGCTTTTCCAAAGGTAATTCTAGAGATGAGGATTGACAAGAACATTGTAATTAGCAGCATAGCACTGGTAACCTTAAGATGTTGAGTATCTACCAGACTGCCCTCCCCAGCCACGACGATGCTTACTAGTTTTACCAATTGGTGCTAGCCTAGCCAAGTGGACGAATAGCAGAGATTTCTCAGCTTCTAATTCAACAGGGCACTCTGGCAAATTCCAACCAACCCAACGATAAGGTTCTTCAGTCTCCCACTTGGAAATATCCCAGATCGTTTTCATCCCCAGCTCGACAATCCATTGCTGCAGGCGAGGTATTTGAGGAGGTGTCTTTCCTAAGACTCTATCATGCGACAAGCTAATCAGTTTCCTATTGCCTGGGACCCAATGCAAATCAACCTTAAACTGTGACAACGCCTTTACACAAAGATTATAGATTGAGGAGCCATTCTGAGTCACGTGGCCCTCTTCAAGGCATCTGAGCCTCGGGCCCCTGAAATACTTAGCTTTCAGCACAAGATTGGACTAGGAGGGCTTGGGGGCGAGCAGGTTCCAGAGCAGCTTGGCTCCCATAGCCAAGTTTTGATTTCTGAGGTCTCTGATGTGAAGACTGCCCTCTGACCGCGACAATTTTATTGTTTTCCAGCTCACCAATGCAAACTTTTTGCCTCTTCCAACACTGCCACCCTGCCAGAGAAAGGATCTAATCAATCCTTCTATCTGATTTATAGTTTTGGCCGGAGCTAGGAGTAGAGAGCTCTGATAGAGCAAGTAGCTATTCAGGACAGCTTTGATTAAGACTACCTTCCCAGCCAAATTTAACCAAGTTGATCCCCATCCTTTGATTTTGTTTTTATTTTCTCCACAATTGGGTTCTAGGCCGAGCTCTTGGGCTTGGTTTTGAAAATGGAAATTCCTAGATAGTTGAAGGACTCCCAGACAACAACCCCCACCCATGTTGAGACCCCGAGAGATATCTGACATTTCCCTAGGGTTGATATTCCATCCATAAATTTGACTTTTCCTTAGATTGATTTGGCTTCCAAATGCTTGACAATAACGGTTTAGTTCAGTCTTGAATCGTCGGGCTATAATTTGACTGGCTCCTCCAAGCAAGATAGTATCATCCGCGAATTGCACATGGTTAATATCTTTGATGACACTAGCCATCTTGATGCCGGGAAGGTCCTGTTCATGCCTGGCAGAGTCTAGCTGAAAGCTTAGAACTAAAGCCTGGATGGCATAAAGGAGGGGGGAGAGTGGGCAACCTTGCCTCAGACCTCTCGAAGCTTGGAAGAAGGGAGCAACTCTTTCGATGACAAGCGGGGCAATCCACGGCTTGCTGATACAGGCCTTGAGCCAAGAGATAAATTCTGAAGCGAAACCAAATTTCTGCATTACTTGAAAGAGAAAGGGATGGTTGACTCTGTCGAAGGCATTGGAAAGATCAATTTTTACCACCATTCATTTTTCGTCATTCTTCAGACTGGAGTGTATAGCCTCTTGGACTAAGATAATATTTTCCCATATATTCCTGCCTTTGACAAATCCACCTTGGTTCTCAGGGATCAGTCTCGGAAGGATATGTTTAAGTCTACTAGCCATTATCTTAGTGATGATTTAATAACCTATATTGCACAATGATATAGGTCGGAACCTATCAAAATATTTAGCCTCCTTCTCTTTGGGGATTAAAGCTAGGAAGGCAGAGTTCGTGCCGCCTCCAATTTTACTGCATCTCTGAGATTTCCTGAGCATCTTGGTTAAGTCATTTTTAATAATGTCCCAACAAAGCTTAATGAAGTTAGCGTTAAACCCATCGGGCCCCGGGGCTCTGTCATCCTCCATGCCATCAACGGCCCTCTTGATCTCATCCATCATGATACTCTGATTAAGAGACTCGTTGTCAATATTTTTTATAGTGTTGGGGATCAATCTCATGAGCTCAGCGTCTTCCACGATAGGCTAGGCATTGAAGAGATCGTTGAAGTGCCTTGACGCTTCCATCTTAATTTCGTCGAGGTTGTTGATAATTCTGTCCCGAGTTTGAATTTCCTGCACGCAGTTGAAGTTTTTTCTTGCTTCAGCCTGCTTGTGGAAGTAACTCGTGTTCCTATTGCCTTCAATTAGCCATTTGCATCTAGATTTTAATCTCCACCAATCGGATTCGAATCTGCAGGGCTTGTGGAGATTCGTATGCAGTTTGAGCTCAGTTTGGATGTTAATATTGTCCACGATTTTATCCTCCATGGCGGCCTAGTGGGACTCCAGCTCAAGAGCAGCATGTGATTTTTTATCAGAGGGAGAGGGGATCGCCTTAGCCCACGATTTTAGTTATTTTTTAAGCCTTCTGAGCTTCTCCTCCCATACGTAGAAAGGTGACCCTGTAACCAGGAGGGACCAAGAGTCGGCAACAATCCTTAGGAACTCAGTTTGATTGGCCCACATGGGATTAAATCTGAACGGAATAGGGCCCCAGTTCTTATTATTAACCATCTCAAGAAGGACGGGCTTGTGATTTGATACTCTGAATGGTAATATTTTGGAAGATAAATTCAGTCCCAGCAAGAGGAAGGAGTCCTAGACCAAGAATCGATCGAGTTTGGCAGTAATATGCCCAGGCTCGATCCTCTTGTTATTCCAAGTATACTTTCCAGAAGAAAACTTAATGTCCATGAGATCCCATTCCAGGATGATCTCATCAACAGTTTCTCTTATGGGGTCCCTGACCAAAGAGCCTCCTCATTTTTCCTCTTGACTTAGTATGACATTTAGATCTCCCACAAGTATAATATTACCTTGCAGGTTGCTCTTTTCCTCATGCAGGAGACTCCAGCAGACATTTTTTTCAGCAATAGAGTTGGGAGCATAAATATTGAATATACTTACCAGGGAATTCGTGGCTTTTTGCCTCAGCAGGGTGAGGATCCAATGTGTACTATACTTGATGTTGACAACATCAAATTTCTTATCATCCCACAAAGTCCCAATGCCTTCGAATGCGCCCCTTGAGCTAATTGCGGCTTAACCCTTATTTTTCCAAAATTTTTGACTTACATGGAGAAATGCAGCGTCCTCCATCTTGGTCTCCTAGATCAGAAAGATGTATGGTTGATGTAAAGAAGTTAAATCTGTCATTGCTTCTTCCTTGATTTTGCTACCGAGACCTCTGCAGTTCTAGGAGAGGACCTTCATATTTACTTTTAGAGAGCGAAGGCATCCCTTTCTGGGCATGCCCTTGCTGGCAGGTGTTCCTAGTATTTTTCAACAGCTTTTCCAAGGTTAGCTGGGAGCCTTGCAGCTTATCCTTGTAGGTTGCTTGCTCCCTAACTTCTTTCTTGGATTTCCTTCCTTTGGTTTTAGACATTCTTGGAGTAGTTAGTTCGATTTCCCCTTCCTCCTCTTCCTCTTCTTCCGATCCAGAGTCTTTCTCTGACTTCCCAGGGTTTCTCCTACCGTAACCGGTGCCATTTCTTCATCTTGGTCCTTCATTTGTTGGGCTGATAAGTCTGCTTCGGTCTCCTTATTACCTCCATTACTGGATTTCTCTTCGACTTCAATGAGATCATCCCTTATTTCCACAATTTCTTTGGTCTTGGATATTTCTAGGGATCCTTCAGGAGGGTTGACCCTTGTTTCTTTGGCCCCCTCACCCTTTTTTGGATCCCTTCCGGATTGGTTTTTGGTTTTAGATCTATTCACCTTTTGCCATCCCTCTGCCTTGTCTTGCTGGGTCTCAGGCTTTTTAGGACAGTTGCGGATGAAGTGTCCGTACTCGTGGCAGCCTCTGCACTTGAAAGGTAGTTGTTCATAGTCAAGTTTTTGGAAGTGGGACCAATTTCCCATGGTTAACTTAATAGCTTCTGGCAGGCCAACTTCGAGATCGACCTCAACGCAAATACGGGCACAAGCATATTGGTCCTTTGGACTAGCCATATCTATGTAGTTCCCCAGAGCAGTCCCTATGGCTTGAAGGGATTTAGGGTTCCAATAGTGCATAGGGAGGTTAGGTAGCCTGACCCAGACAGGCACTGCTTTAGGGGTATCGGCTTCGGGATCGAAGTCCGGAGTCGATCTGTTAAGATAAAGACCCTGCGGTCCCATGAAGTAGGGCCCATTCCTGAAATTAACTCTTTGTCTTCCTTGGATTCAAAGTCGAATAGAAAATAACCTCTTCCGACGAAGTATGAAGCAACATTATTGATGATAAGGGGCCTCCTGTTTCTTTGGACCCAGTTGTGAGTTGTTTTGGGCGGGGGCCAGAGCCCCGTGAATTGCCCGATCAGAGCTCGGTCTACCAGAGAGAGAGCTACCCAAATGGTTTCATCAGTGGAAGGGCAACCTCCGGCACATCTTCAAGTCTTTTGACAAATTTCAGAGGATTTCCTTTGTCGGATCTCCTGTTGTGTGAGCAAATTAACCGGTCGAAGGCATCCAGGTGTAGATCTGGGGACGGAGCCCGCACACCAGTCATCGGACTGCCCCACCAGAGCAACCCCTCAGCACATGGGCTAGCTTAGGGCAGCCTCGGATTCAACACCAACTGCAGCCCAGCAAGAGCCTGGCAAGGAGCCCAGGGCCAAACTCAAAGCACTGGCAGCGAGCCTGTCCAACCTGCAGAAACCTCCAATCGCCGGCGTGAGCACAGCGTGAGGCAGTCTCCTCGGTCCTAACACTCAACCTACAAAAAAATTCTATATTTATGCACTTATTAATCTATCTCTTTTTTCTATAAAAATTTGAATATTAAATAAAATTAAGTTAATTTAAAATTCACTATATCAATAAATCAGACCATTAGATTTGATAAGTACTCTTAAGTGTTAGTTAACTCACAAATTATGATGCACGAGAACAATAAAATGTACATTGTTAACACTGATATTATTTATGATTCCTTGATTAGACACTCCATTTGAGCATCCACTTGATTGGGAATCATAAATAATATGACAGTGATATCAATAAACATTTGTATTCTCAATACCACATTGTGGAAATTTACATTCACATGCATTTGTGCAAAATCATTGAATGCTTAAAATGCTTTTAGCCTATGTTCTAACTAGTGTGCTTATGAAGATATCTATCCTAATTACAGTTGTAGAATAGTGCTTATTGAAGATCATTTATAAGACAACCAATATTTATGTGAAAAATGGATTTGATGAAGTAATAATAATCACGAAAGTGAAATTACATTATTAGTATTGTACAATTAGAAAAGTGATTTTGGTAAAATAACATTAACTGCCAAAGTGAGAATAATTACGAAAGCGAAATCACATCATTAATATTGTACAACTACAAAAGGGAATTTCGTAAAATAAAATTAACTGCCAAAGTGAGGCCACATTGATTTATATTTATTTCTTAGGTCATGGAGCAAATTCATAATTAGTTTATAATTGTTTATTCTTCATGGTGCAACCTCATAATGTAACTCTACTCCATAACTACATCAAACTAAAAACCAAGTTGTGTACTTATATTATATTCATGGTTGGTTGTTTGCTTCCAAGTATGCTAACTTGCATTGTTGCATTCTTAGAATCAAACCAAAAGATGGAGACTCCCTCAAATTTACATGCATAAAATTGCCTTACCACTATCCCAAGTCACAAATTGTTGTGTTTATTCCTATGCAACTACTATAAATACTATAATAGAGACATTAATCCCTCCAAACACTAATTTAAGAATATAAAGTATGATTATTCATGTAAAAGGTTCCCATCAAAATGATAGAAATATCAACCAAACTTTTTCCCAATAGCTTTTCATTAATAAAAGAGTGGGCCAAAGTCCTTAAATTTTTACCATTAAAACACTTAACTATCTACCAAACAAGAAAATGGTATGCATACAGAACCATGTGACATGAGTTTACCAAACATGTCCTCATCGTTGGCCACATGTAATGAATATTAAATTATTTTAAAATAGTATATGCTCGTATTAAGTAAATCTACTAGACAAGGGATGGATTGTTTTCAATGATAAAAAATACTCATAGCATTCTAGTGGGATGCATTTACTAAATAAGCATTCACAATAGTTTTTTCCACCTTGAAATACACAGTAAACCATTGAGAAATAATTCTATATTGAAAGAGAAGAACTGTTGTAGATGAAATTATGTTAATAAACACGTGCACAAAATGCCTAACAAAATGCCACCTTGGCACTTACTAGTATAGAACTAACCAAATGCCTAACAACATTGGAAACAACTAGTTGAGATAAACCCTCATCCTCACACATGCACGTATATTTACTAAAGCTCGATGAGATTTACTAAATTCATCATCGAGTAAACCAATTTTGTGGCAAACAAAATAATCAAAGTCAAACCAAGGCATGACCTTTTCTCACCACTTCCCTAACTTATTTCATGTGGCTTTTAAAACTCTTGTCCAAGGTTTTACATTAATTATCCTCTTGGATCCTCTTGACATCAACCATCGGGGTATCCACAATCATATTTATGCTTAATGTCCCATGTTACGTTAATAAGTTTCCTTTCATGATTTACAAACTCGTGTGTTTCAGGTTTGGAAAATGAAAATTTGAGAGCATGATTGAGCACTTCTCATGTTTCATTGGGGATTTGTGCAAAACCATTT
>LPNX011196007.1:17151-27894 GCA_001517045.1 Pseudotsuga menziesii
CACAACTAAATATAATACTTTCACTTTATTACTAAAGTGGATTACAAAGTAGATTTGACTTGAACAACTTTCAACACGTTTTACACTAAACCTATGCAAAAGTTTTTATACGAGCTACAACTATCAACACTCTCTTAGTAAAGAAAGAATTTTGCACCAATCCAAGTTTTTCTTTGGATGCTTCAAACTTCCCTTTTGCTAAGGGCTTGATCAGAATACCAACAACCTTTTGTCTTGTGGGTACATATTGGAGCTTTACTTCTCCCTTGTGAATCCTATGTTGAATAAAGTGATATCTGAGCTTAATGTGCTTAGACTTGTCATGAAAAAATATATTCTCAAAGAGTTTGATACAACTTTGATTATCACATTAAATCACTATAGGATCCAACTCCTAAGCAAATAATCCTCCAAGTAACTTAAGAAGCCAAATGGCCTCACAACTCTATGTACTAGTTGCCATATACTTTGTCTCTACTGAGTTGAGTGCCATAAAAGTCTGCTTTCTCCTAAACCAAAATATAATTGGTGATCCCATGCTAAAGTAGTACCCTAAGGTTCTCTTCCTATCTGATGGACTACTTGCCCAATCCAACTTTGTATGCCCTGTAACTTCACTTCACCATCTCTAAGACATATCAACCCATACTCCATTGTGCCCCTCAAGTACTTGAGTACATATTTTGCTATTATATAATGCTCCTACCTCGGCTCCACCATGATATGACTCTTAAGGTGTTCACTGCAAAACACATATCTAGCCCAATTCTATAATTAAAAAAGAATATCCTATATTGAAAGTGGTCTTGATGTTTATGGAAATTAACAGGGTGTGGAGTAGTTGGAAGAATTCCAAAGAATCAAGCACGCTTTGGATGCTTAAGTCCATACACCTAAGAACTTTGTTATCGTGATGATTTCTATGGCCCAATTCTATAATTAAAAAAGAATCTCCTATATTGAAAGTGGTCTTGATGTTTAAGAGGCCAAGATAGAGAGCATGAATGTTTGCTTGATTATTTGTCAACTTCCCAAGTCTCCATGCAAAATTAACTTCTTTGTTTTCTCCAAGGTCAAAGATGACCCTTGCCACTATAATAATTTTCTACAAGTATCAAAATTAGTGATTTTTTAAACTTTGCAACACAAATATTTGTTAACAATTTTGTAAATTAAAGCATTTTCAAATTTCATGGTTTTTTCATACTAAAACAATTTTACTTCTTGTTGATATTTTAAGTTTGTAATTTTTTTAACATGCATAAATTTTGTACAATTGCTATTTTGGACTATTATCATTAAAACAAATTGCATTTATAAAAAAAGTTATTGATTTTCAAACAGAATCTTTGGAGAATCTTTAGGGAATTTAAACAACTTCTCAATGTTATATATTTCACAACAATGTTTGCAATTTGCATATATCTATGCACCATTTCAATGTTTTTATACATATGATCCACATAATATGGATTTGTATGTGTAATGGTTTGTATTTGGTTTTGCATGATCAAACATGGACAAAATAGGCATTTGCATAATGTAGTTTGGCTCTATACATATTTTAAATTTATATATGTATTTCATTTTGAAGCAATTGTTTCCATAATATAGAATGTGCATGGTTTGTAAACTTTTAGTATGGTTGAGTAGTGAATATTTACTAGAATGTGCGTGATTTTTTCATTATGGATGATATTTGTCATTGTCCTTGTGAAGGTTTCCAAAAATGCACCTAGTGTTAATCTGACAATAGAAAAAGAGGGGCACACACATGTATTTTTGTTGCACAAAGACAAGGTTAGCTTGGGTTGCTAACCATACAGTGGATGTGATTAAGAAACATGATTTGACATCATAATGTCGGGTTAAAGAATTAAACACTCGTAAGAATTCAAGCAACAAATAAATTTACTCATGATAATCACATCAACATCACAATCCACAAACCCAATCTTTTGTAGACCTTCATGTTAGAAATCGTTTGCTGTGTTATTTATGTTGATTTGATATAGGTACAATGCTCATTATTCATTTGATGCCCATTTATTAACCACTTTTGACGAACAAGCATTCTATAATATCTATCATGATCATATGCACACGTGCACTTATTAGAATGACCTTTATGTGGTGACATATTATCTCCAGTCACTCCCTTCATATAGTTAATAAGTTTAATATATTTACTACTTTTTAAGGGTTAAACTATCAAATTTGCCGACTTTTCGCATTTTCCTTTGAATTTATTATTTTCTATGATTGCTTTTATTATCAACTCTATTTAAATTTATTATGATTTTTACAACTATATTTATGCACTTACTAATCCATCTCTTTTTTCTATTAAAATTTGAATATTAAATAAAATTAAGTTAATTTAAAATTCTCTATATTAATAAATCAGACCATTAGATTTGATAAGTACTCTTAAGTGTTAGTTAACTCGTAAATCATGATGCACGAGAACAATAAAATGTACATTGATGTACATTGTTAACACTGATATTATTTATGATTCCTTGATTAGACACTCCATTTGAGCATCCACTTGATTGGAAATCATAAATAATATGACAGTGATATCAATAAACATTTGTATTCTTGATAGCACATTGTGGAAATTTACATTCACATGCATTTGTGCAAAATCATTGAATGCTTAAAATGCTTTCAGCCTATGTTCTAACCAGTGTGCTTATGAAGATATCTATCCTAATTATAGTTGTAGAATAGTGTTTATTGAAGATCATTTAAAAGACAACAACCAATATTTATGTGAAAAATAGTTTTGATAAAGTAATAAAAATCACTAAAGTGAAATTACATTATTAATATTGTACAACTAGAAAACTGATTTTGGTAAAATAAAATTAACCGCCAAAGTGAGAATAATTACGAAAGTGATATCACATCATTAATATTGTACAACTAGAAAAGGGAATTTGGTAATAATTACAAAAGTGAAATCACATCATTAATATTGTACAACTACAAAAGGGAATTTGGTAAAATAAAATTAACCGCCAAAGTGAGGCCACATTAATTTATAATTATTTCTTTGTCATGGAACAAATTCATGATTAGTTTATAATTGTTTATTCTTCATGGTGCAACCTCATAATGTAACTCTACTCCATTACTACGTCTAAAAAGTATGAGTTTGTCCATCAAACTAAAAACCAACTTGTGTACTTATATTATATTCATGGTTGGTTGTTTGCTTGCATTGTTGCATTCTTAGAATCAAACCAAAAGATGGAGACTCCCTAAAATTTACATGCATAAAATTGCCTTACCACTATCTTAAATCACAAATTGTTGTGTTTATTTCTATGCAACTACTATAAATACTATAATAGAGACATTAATCCCCCCAAACACTAATTTAAGAATATAAAGTACGATTATTCATGTAAAAGGTTCCCATCAAAATGATAGAAATATCAACCAAATTTTTGCCCAATAGCTTTTCATTAATAAAAGAGTGGGCCAAAGTCCTAAAGTTTTTACCATCAAACCACTTAACTATCTACCAAACAAGAAAACAGTATGTATATAGAACCATGCGACATGATTTTACCAAACATGGCCTCATCGCTGCCCACATGTAATGAATATTAAAATATTTTAAAATAGTATATGCTTGTATTAAGCAAATCTACTAGACAAGGCATGGATTGTTTTCAATGATAAAAAATACTCATAGCATTCTAGTGGGATGCATTTACCAAATAAGCATTCACAATAATTTTGTCCACCTTGAAATACATAGTAAACCATTGAGAAATAATTGGATATTGAAAGAGAAGAACTATTGTAGATGAAATTATGTTAATAAACACGTGCAAAGACACTCGCTTTCCAAGGAAAATATTATGGAGAAACCCAAGGGTTGCTTCCTCACATTCATGGATGACATACCTAGTCAACTTGTCAATGTAGATGAGTGTGCCTCACCTAAGGAGATTTGAGCTTGGCAACTACTAGTATAGAACTAACCAAATGCCTAACAACATTGGAAACAACTAGTTGAGCTAAGCCCTCATCCTCACACATGCATGTATATTTACTAAAGCTCCATGAGATTTACTAAATTCATCATTGATTAAACCAATTCTGCGGCAAACAAAATAATCAAAGTCAAACCAAGGCATGACCTTTTCTCACCACTTCCCTAACTTATTTCATGTGGCTTTTAAAACTCTTCTCCAAGGTTTTACATTAATTATCCTCTTGGATCCTCTTGACATCAACCATCAGTGTATCCACAATCATATTTATGCTTAAGTTCCCATGCTATGTTAATAAGCTTCATTTCATGACTTACAAACTAGTGTGTTTCAGGTTTGGAAAATGAAATTTTGAGAGCATGATTGAGCACTTCTCATGTTTCATTGGGGATTTGTGCAAAACCATGTTATTCATCTCTCTCTCTCTCTCTCTCTCTCTCTCTCTATTATTATTATTTAGATAAGTCAAGAAGGGGATATTACATCAAATTCTCATTGCTTTTTAGGAGACATACAACAACCACAAAAGTTTGGTGGTTGTAGTTCATCTTCTTACGATTCTCTCCTAGCGGTGTTGGTGACTTGAGTACTCTCCATGTCACCTATGCCTAAAGGGGGAAGGGATGTGAGACAATAAATGATCATATTTCACCTCTGCATGCCCTAAAGAGAAGGTAGTACCTATGCATAAGGACTCACTAGAATACTATACGCTTTATATTGCCACAAGATTGCAACAAAAGACATTGGTTTTCTATAGCATCCTTCATTTTCAATGTTTCCTAATTGGTAGCACAAATCTCTCTATTGTATGTTTACCTCTATGTTACCTCAAATTTAGTACATTAAAATATCATAGTTCATAATACAAATGGGTTTGGTTTGGAATTATCCCCCTAGAATGGATCATTAATGAATTATTTTGATAGGGTCATGTAAATACCTCTTTAATAAGAAAACTTTGGAAAAGGTATTAATTTCTATGATAAGTGGCAATAATACATATATGTAATGGATTTGATTGACCAAAACATGTTAACTTAATGCACTTGTCCAAATTTAATGTACTCTTTTGGACTTCACTTAGGAATAGTAGATGATCTCCTATGTTGACTTTCTTCTATATATCATTTGTTACCCTACCTAAAGTATTATCTTATTTTCACAATATGGTGTTCCATTTATCTTGGGCAAACAATCTACTATATAATAGGTTGTCCCAAACTAAAAGAATGTTGCTTCTTCATCCAGATAAACTTCAAAGTGGTTCATTGTTGGTTTTGTATGAAAGTCCCTATTAAGTGAAGATAGTCTTCCAATTATATCGTTTGTCCATGGCACATATGTATAAAATAGTTTCAATAACTTCATTTCCTCTTTGGATTTGGAAATTTATTTTGGACAAATGTCATTAAAACTCATTTACTATTTAGAGACGCTTCTATTCAAACAATGAAATTTTATCTTCTCCAAAATTATTGGGTTGGACACTATGCAATTCCACAATGTTTTTGATGAAGATTATAGAAGCCTTGTAGGTAGAGTGCAAAAATATCAACTAGGTTGCTTTGTTAATTTGTCTACCGCCACATTATGTATTTTTACAGTCTTGGAAATTAATGATGAGATTTATCAAATTAGCCTTGTGTTTCCATTTCAACACTAAAATGGTTGGAGTTGACTGGTCAAGTTTGCAAATTGTAAGAAATCATTATTTATAGATGTATAACTCTTGATAACCTTGATGGGTTGCATAAGGCCTAAAGTAGCTTCCTTCACAATGGGCATGCACATAACCTTTGATTTTGGTACTTAAACATACTTATTGTACATAATGATGACATCATTGTTGAACTCATCTCAAGGATATTATTTACTATTACATGCTACTCATTTGGAATCTATCATAATTTATTTCTCAAACCTTGAATTTTGACAATAATTATAGTAAGGCGTCTTCTTCAACTTAGAATGCAACTTTTTTTTTCTTTCATATTAATATGCTTGATATCAAGGTCATAACTAGTACCACTCAAAAAAATTGAGATATCTTGTTTACTTAACATTCGACCAATGCTAAATAGATAAATGCATCAGTTTTCAAGTTCCCATAGTCAATGTTCAATTTTCAATTGGAGTCTTGCTTATGGAAAGGATGTGCAATTGGCCCCATTTCTATATTTCTCTAGGGTTGATCTTAATAGAATCTACAAATACCAACAATGTGCAACATAATACGTATACATTATGTAATAAAGACAAATATTAATGGATACCAATAATAATTATATCCCGAATATGGGGTGTGAATCGAAATGGATTTGAATGAGATAAATGGATTGTAAAGTTCAATACATAAAAAAAAATCATCAATTAATGAGAGTTGAAACAATTATTGGAGGCAATAAAAATTTAAATTGTAGAATGGCTAGTTTCTTGCCTAAATCCACTTTCAAAACTCAATTATGAGAATGTCGACAAAAGTGCATATTTTCAACCTTGGTTTCACCAACCCTTAATGAGCGCCAAAATAGTTACAAATCTCATAAAAATAGGTGTCCATGCTTATCTCTCAAATGGGTAGTTAAATCCACTTTCAAAACTCAATTTTGAGAAAGTCGACAAAAGTGCATATTTTAAACCTTGGTTTTACCAACTTTGAACGAGGGCCAAAATAGCTCCAAATCTCATAAAAATAGGTGTCCATACTTATCTTTCAAATGGGTACCTAAATCCACTTTCAAATTTCCATTTTGAGAAAGTCGAAAAAAATGGATATGTTCAACCTTGGTTTGACCAACCCTGAAGAGGGCCAAAATAGCTCCAAATGACATAAAAACAGGTGTCGATGCTTATCTCTCAAATGAGCACCTAAATCCATTTTCAAAACTGAATTCCGAGAAAGTCGACAAAAGTGCATATTTTCAATCTTGGTTTGACCATCCTTGAACGAGGGTCGAAATAACTCCAAATCTCATAAAAATAGATGTCCATGCTTATCTCTGCAATGGGTACCTAAATCCACTTTCAAAACTCAATTCCAAGAAAGTCGACAAAAGTGCATATTTTCAACCTTGGTTTGACCAACCCTTAATTAGGTCCAAAACAGTTCCAAATCTCGTAAAAATAGGTGTCCATGCTTATCTCTCAAATGGGTACCTAAATACACTTTCAAAACTCAATTATGAGAAAGTCAACAAAAGTGCATATTTTCAACCTTGGTTTGACCAACCCTGAATGATGGCCAAAATAGCTCCAAATCTCATAAAAATAGGTGTCCGGGATTATATCTCGAATGGGCACTTGAATCCACTTTCAAAACTCAATTATGAGAAAGTCGAGAAAAGTGCATATTTTCAATCTTGGTTTGACCAACTTTGAACGAGGGCAGAAATAGCTCCAAATCTCATAAAAATAGGCATCCATGCTTATCTTTCAAATCCGTACCTAAATCCACTTTCAAATTTCAATTCCAAGAAAGTCGAAAAAAGTGGATATATTCACCATTGATTTGACCAACCCTGAATGAGGGCCAAAATAGCTCCAAATCTCATAAAAATAGGTGTCCATGCTTATCTCTCAAATGGGCACCTAAACCCACTTTCAAAACTCATTCTTGAAAAAGTCGACAAAAGTGCATATTTTCAAACTTTGTTTGAGCAACCTTGAACGAGGGTCGAAATAGCTCCAAATCACATAAAAATAGGTGTCCATGCTTATCTCTCCAATGGGTACCTAAATCTACTTTCAAAACTCAATTCCAAGAAAGTTGACAAAAGTGCATATTTTCAACCTTGGTTTGACCAACCCTTAATGAGGGCCAAAATAGCTCAAAATCTCACAAATATAGGTGTCAATGCTTATCTCTCAAATGGGCACCTAAATTCACTTTCAAAACTCAATTCTGAGAAACTCGACAAAAGTGCATGTTTTTAATCTTGGTTTGACCATCCCTGAACGAGGGCCGAAATAGATCCAAATCTCATAAAAATAGGTGTCCATGCTTATCTTTCAAATGGGTACCTAAATCCACTTTCAAAACTCAATCCGAGAAAGTCGACAAAAGTGCATATTTTCAACTTCAGTTTGACCAACCTTGAATGAGGGCGAAAATAGCTCCAAATCTCATAAAAATAGGTGTCCATGATTATATCTCAAATGGGCACCTAAATCCTCTTTCAAAACTCAGTTTCAAGAAAGTCGACAAAAGCGCATATTTTCAATCTTGGTTTGACTGTTAGAATATAATCCGACAGGATTATAATATTGTAAATAAATAGATAAATAGTTAGCTGAACAGTCACGTAGGAAGGAGAAAAGGTTGATGAAGATCAACCGTCATATAATTTGTATAAATATAGGCATTTGCATTGGAGTAATCGAATCGGGAGTTATTACCAACAAGTGGTATCAGAGCAGGGCTGTCTGCCATAACTCCTGCTGCATTTTTGTCCATTGCCAGACTGCTCCATCAGTCTGCCAGTGGCATGAGAAATCCAGTCTCTGCGTGCATGCAATACCTAACCCTAATCCTGAGTTATTCTTCTGCTGCGTTTTCATGAGGGAGTTATCTCTAATTTCTGTGGGCTCTCTTCTGGTGGGCTGCGACCTGCTACACAGGTCTGCGTTGTGCTGGAGTTTATGCTTGCAGATGTATTTATGTAATATTGAGAGTCGTGGCCTTCAAATATGAGCTACCTCCCTTTGCTGTACTGGAAACCCTAATTTTTTTTCTGCATAGAGACCCTTTTCAATTGAAATCGACAGTTTGCTTGCCAGACCGCCATTGAATCTCTTGCGACCTCTACACCCATCTAATCCCTCGCAGGAGCTTACTGGGCTCGTGTGACATTGAATCAGAAATCTTTACAAGAAGTTGTTGAATGTTCTTGGGAAACTCCAAACGTTCCTCCCTCTGCTTCCTCGTTCAGTGGTATAGATGCGTTGAAGACTGATATATCAGTCTCAATATTCTGTAGTCACGTAATATATATATGATATATCAGTCTGAATTGTAATCTTCTGCTGCGACTTTGTATTTATAATGCTTGTTGCGTGGAGATGTGAAGATTGCTGCGTGGAGATGTGAAGGCTGTGCGTGGAGCCTGCATCTATTTTTGTGCTGCGACCTGCCTGGAGGAGACCGGCGTGAAGCTTAAGCCTGAGAATCGTTGAAGTGTTGATAGACTGCGTGAAGACTGAAGAATGCATTGATAGACTGCGTGGAGAATTGTAAAATGATCTCATGAGAGGACCCAAGAACTGCTGCGTTTTGTGTGTGCTGCGTTTTGTGTGAATACCATAAGGAAGCAGCTCGCTATGAAGATTGTGAAGACTGTGTAATGTATGCTGCGTATGAAGTTAAATAACGTATGCTGCGCTGTGATTCCTTTGCTGCATTGAAACCCTAATTCTTCAAGGCAGTGTTGAAGGCTGCGTTGAAGGTAAAATCGTTGGTGACCGTTGGAATACCCATCTTTTATGCTGAACTGCATGCATGCTGCGTTGAGCTTGAAGCCTGCGACTTGAAGACTGCATAATAGCTGCATTGGAGATTGAATTGGAGAAGAACACTGCGAGTTGATATAAAGACTGCGTCTGATAATATACTGACCGGCGATTTCGAGCCTTGTAAAGGTGTAAGCTGGTGATTTGACGGTGAAAACTGATTATTTTCAGTGTTTTTTGGTAAAGATTCCTCCTAGAATTGTTGCTGCAACATGGAGACTGCCTGGTGGGGTGAGAGAGGCGACTCTCTGATGTGTTGTATGCCGCCTGAAAACTGGTGCCTACGTTGAAGTACGCCTGAAAATTGGTGCCTGGATTGGATTGAGGCCTCTCCTTACATGTTGAATTTGCTCCCTCATTGCTGCGAGCTGTGATACATTTTTATTGCTTGATATTGGTGCATTCATAGTTGTTGAAGATTGATGCTCTCATACACCTGCGTGGAGCTGCCTGCTGACCGCGTGAATGAAGGTAAACCTTCTTTTTGTTGACAACAAAATATAATATATGATGTGCTGGAGGAATAATATATGCGTTGGAGAGTTATTTCGTCTCTGAAAGAGTGCTGCGGCTTCATACAAAAACCCTATTTTTTGCCCTATTTTTCTGCGTGAGTTTGCTGTGACCGAAGTTGAAGAGCTGCCTTAGCTGCGTGGAGCTGAATGTGAAGATTATTGCCTTGTATTTGCTGCTGCTGTGACCGAGTTGACGATTGACATTACCAATTGCATGAAGACTGCTGAAGACTGTGTTTTATGCTGAATAATAACACATATTGCTAGTATTTTGTATTAAAGAAGCCTATGTATGACTGATATATTCTGATATATTTTGTATCTACTGATTTCTTCTCCCTGAAATTGCTGCGAATTGAAGTTGATATACTGTCATTGTATCACTTTAAAATCTGAAGTTGAGATTGTAAATCACCTTGGCAGAGACTGTAGACCTGCAAGGTTATTATTTTTTCTATTTCTACCTGTCATATCAAGTTTATTATTGTAAATTACACTAACAGTTGTAAAGATGCACTCTTTGGCATCTAGTATTGGTGCTGCCCTAGATGGCAAAGACCAATCCAAAGACCCTTCCAAGGGAGATTGCAGCAAGAGAGTACGAGGAAGAAGAAATTTTAGAGGCAGAGGGGGCAGAAGCAAAAGATCAAAGTTGCAGTGCAAGCGTTGCGGAAAGACTGGGCACACATCAGATCAGTGTTGGGCTT
>LPNX011196008.1:5716-52630 GCA_001517045.1 Pseudotsuga menziesii
TAGTATGGTGATTTTTTCTCCACTGTTTTAGAGCGTTCATGCAAATGTAGGGTTTAAGAACACCACCCTCCTGAGTTTGACTGTCTTGTTAACTTAGTTTGATTGTCTTGTTAACGTAGTGTTTTAGGCAAAGATATGAACGGGACTTTGTTTTTATTATGATAAATGGAAAATCTAAAACATAAAGAAAATCAATATAAAATCAAGAGAGTTCTCTGTCTTTGATTGCATGAATGAGAAGTGAAGACCTCCTTATAAATTGTTACATACTAGTGAGTCAATCCACATTCAATCCACTCTATGAATGTGGGGATAGACTGAAATACATCGACTGTCAGCATCAATAGGTTATGACCATATTTTTTTTTTTTAAACTACAGATAGCGTCGCTATATCGACGGATTTCCATGGAACTTTGCGACGTCTTGCCGTCGATATAGTGACGTCTTGCCGTCGATTCAGAGACGTCTTTCCGTCGATATAGCGACGTCTTGCTGTCGATATAGCGACGTCTTGCCGTCGATTCAGAGACGTCTTTCCATCGATATAGCGACGTCATACCATCGTAGGTATTGAATTTTGAAATTTTCATTCTAGGAAGGGCCGTCGATATAGCGACGTCTTGCCGTCGATATAGAGACGTCTTTCCGTCGATCTAGCGACGTCAGACCGTCGCAGGTATTGAATTTTGAAAATTTCATTCTAGGAAGGGCCGTCGCAATTGCGACGTATTCCCGTCGCTCTTGCCACGCAATTAACGAGTCATCGCTATTGCGACGAAATGAGTGCCACGGGAAAAAAAACACTTAGACGTGGCAATATCCACGCTTTTCCGTGGATATTGCCACGTTTTTGCCGTGGCAAAATTGATCACTTGTACTAGTGAGGTCAGATCTTTAACTGAAAGAATAACAAGCACATGAAATCACAATAGACACAAGAATTTTCCTCAAGGAAACCATAAAGGAGGAAACCCCATAAAATTCTTCAAAGATAGATTCGTCACTAATGCAATATCACAAAATGGAAAACCGAAGAATAAAAAGTATTATGCAACTCTCTCTCTTTCTCCTCTAGTGAACTTGTCCTCTCTCTCTCACTTATGAAAATTGAGTGACTGAGTGTGTGTATAAATGAGGGAGGGAACCTCCCTATTTACACACATCAAGTGACTGACCTAAAAACTAACTATGTTGACCTCTTGACCTAGTGGGGCCGACTTCTCTCTTGGGAGACTCAAAAATACATTTTACATTATTCTCTTTGGGTTGATATTTCCCCAACTTACAATGGATGTTTTACCTCAATGACCTTACATGACCAAACATAATAATGACATCCCTGAATGGATGAAAAACATATCCAACAGAGGTACAATAAAAAATACAATAATAATATACAATATAATATCTTCCAAAGTTACATTTATAACAACACTCCCTCTTAACTAGGAAGGTATTCTCTTGCCATAGTCATCAACATTCTGGACATGTCATCGTCGTTAGATCATTATCGCCCCTTCTTCTATAATCCTCATTTGTTGATCATTGATCAATGAAATCTCTTGAATCTATCCATCATTAGAAATTCTACAAAGCCAACCCTTTTTTATGTTGGATGTATTCCTAACTCACATATAGTTCTTCATCATATCCATGAGAAATCCATCAGAATGTAGGTACAACCCACGACCACACATTACATTGCCACTGCAATCACTTGCATCTCATACTGTTATCTCGTCGTATCTAGATCATCTCATCATCACATACAGAGGGCACCCCAAATGCACACCTCATATCCAATAGAATACTTGCATCTACTAGCATGGGAGCACAATCGCGATCACCCCAAGTGCATTACCTACGTTTTCCACCATGCAAGAAGAGCCTAGCAGCACCCAAGGTGAATTATGTCTCTCAACAATAATCCTACGTCTACCATCATGGGAGTGCAGCCAGGAGAACCCCAGGTGCATTACGTGCCAAGGACCACTTGCATCTTCCACCATGTGAGAACAACCTAGGCGCACACCAAGTATCTTTGTGAGTGGTGGAATTCTCATCATCTCCAACATGGGAGCACATCCAGGAGCAACCCATGTGCATTATGTCCCAAGGAACACCTGTGTCTTTGTTATCTACCTAAATGGCACTTCTCTGTTCGAGTGCCGACATTCCCTATGTTGGCACACAAAAGGACATTTATGGATTGAAGGTTGCCTAAAACACTATAGATGGGCATATTATGAACTACATTTATCATCCATTCAGCTGGTTATTTTTACCTTTGAATATGTCAAGTTCTGTATGCACCTTTTCCTATATGCAACTCGCGTACATACGCACCTTTTAGTAAAGCATGTCACGTGTTGTACGCGAGTATCTATAATTGCATCTCACGTACAGATCTGTACGTGGGCTCCCCTTAGAGAAACTCACGTGTCATACACAAGTTGCCAGTATTAATACCGCATACACCTTCCTTTGACATTAAAAATAATAAATCGTGATTATCTGAGATTTGTTAAGCCCTTAACTATAACCATCTTAATTGTCTCAACCTCCTCAACCCTCGAAACTGCCTTATTTCACTAAGTATAAATAAAGGCCTTGGGGAGGGTGTACAAAATCATACTTGGAGAGCAAAGTTATGCTGGTGGAGTCTATTTAGAAGTCTTTGGAGCAGTGGAACTCAGAATCCTTTGGTTGCAGAAGAGTCCTTGTCTCAGGCGTTGGGTTGTAATCTGAGCTTATTCACTATTGTTAATAAAGAGAATCCTTCTTCCATATGTGCTTTGAATTTCTTTCATGTATCATGGTTTGGTGAATACTTATGATTAAGCACTCTGTATATGATTTGTCTAACCTATTTTATATACATGTATCATCTTGCACTTGGAGGATTTGTTCTTGACAGGTGAAGGAGAAGCATCCCTGAAGGCTTTGGAGGAGAAGTAGAACGGAAGAGGACAAAGCTAGGATCAACCGCCATGTATCAGGTGAGTCTATTCTATCCTCTTATTTCATTTTCTGTACTCTAAAGTTGATTGCCTGCAAGTCTTATGAGTATGTTGGTAACCCCAAACCTTTGGTTATAAGGTGTTTTTTCCTGTACAACAGAACTGGCAATTCCATTGGGGATCCCAGACTGCTGTAGGTTGTTTCTGTCACCCCTGACCAGTCTTTGCCTTGAAGTTTGTGTGTGGTATTTTATCCTGGTTCATGCTTACCATAGTGTTTGAAATCCTTGTATATTTTTGTTATTTTTTGAGAAAATTTTTGTACTTGTACGCAGGTTTTCCTCATACACAGTCGTGTACATAGGCCTGCATACGCGGGTTTCCCTCTTGGACAGTCGCGTATAGTACACGAGTTGCTCTTATACACATTCGCGTACAAGCCTGGAAATAGGGATTTTTAGGCTAGGGTTTTCTTGTCCCTGTCTTTTTGTAATTCTTGTTTGTTAGTTGGATTTCTTTATGAATACTTTGTAGTTAGTCTGAAGACCTTTGTGACCACACTTTGTGGTTTTTTGCAAAGCCCTTGGGTTTCTTTTTTTGGATTGTCTTCTGTTTGCATATTGAAGTAGGTTGTCCTGTTTGGGTTATAGGTTGAAGTGTCTCTATCCGATTCAGTGATCAGGGTTTTGGGCATTGTTTCTCCAGTCTATTTTTTGATAGTGGTTGGTTTGTCACTTACCTTTGTAAGTTTACAGTGATTTCTTGTCATTGTACACACCCAAGCTAGGGTTCCTCATCTTCCTTTGTTGGTTGATTCTTGGTTGTATTGACCTGTTTACTTCAGTTTGTTTATTTTATACAGTTGATTTTGATCCAAGTATACTCAAGTTCAGTGCATTTTAGGTGCATAGTAGAGTTTGAGCATTTATAAAAAAAAAGCGAAAAGAAAAACATTTTCAAGCTTTTGCATTTGCGTTACATAAGTAGTTTTCATTTCAGTTTTAAAAATATAATCTCAAAAACTACAAAAACATAGTCTTAGTTTCTCTTTATCGTTTGCATTTGTTCATTAATTTATATTTACAAAAAGAAAAATAAGTTTGCTTTAATAGTGGCAATTTGCTTTGAAAAATACACCTTTACTTTTTTATTTCTTATCAAGTAAAAAACACCATAGTTCATCACTCCATTTCCTTCTGAGTAAGAAAATCCCTTTAAAATGAACGCAATAATTAAAATTTACTAGTAATTTTTATTTTTAGGGGCCTTTCACCTACTAGCTTAGGATAGACTTGTGGGATAGGAAGTGTAAACTTCCCATAAGTTTTAAAATTCAGACGTAATGGACCTTTCTTTAGGTAAATCCTTGACTTTATCAATTGTATCTGGGAAGCTCCTCTCAAAAGGGAGTCAAGCATGAGGCTGCGTGGAGGCATTGGACTGAGGAGATAACCCTCTGATTCCTTGTCAAAACATAAATCAGGACTTTTACGCATCTGGGGATTCTGTCCTAGACAGAGTTTAGGGCTTAGCTACCCTGCCCATGCGTACGAATTAGGCTTGCGACTGTCCCACCAAACTATTGGTATAGCTAAGGTAGCCTTTAGTCTCTTGATATTTAGGGTTCATACCTAGGTAAACCAGAAGGCTATTTATGGTTCACCTTGGACGGGCTTGGAAGGTAACCCTTGTTGTAAGTGTAGGAGGGTGGTGGGTGATTCCTCTGCTGTGCCTAAGAACCACTTCAAGGACGCCAAGTAATCGTTCTTCAACTTTCTTTGGGAAAGCATATCTTTCACCCTTGATTGATTGTTTGAGGCTTTAGGATTTTATATAGTGTGTGCTCTGTGGTTTTGCCTGTGTTTAGTTGGCCTTAGGGTTTGATTTGTTAAATTTTCAATCGTGGAGGACCAACCTATTAGAAGGTCAAGAAGGTTGTGAAACCTTCCTCCTCTCGTCACATTGGAACCTCCACCTCTACCCTAAAGGCAGAGATTGGACACGGACGGTTCATTTGAACCGGTAGGAATAAGTGAAGTTCTAGGTGAACCAGAACTTATAGCTAATCGTTTTGATCTAGATGCAGTTGAGATAGAAGACTTGCAGACTGACGAGTTTGCAAGGAATTTTAACACACCCTTGACTGATTTAAACGATCCTGTGATCGTTCAGGTTAGACCTTTTGATTCACCTATTTTAGGTGTCCCTGTGGGTAGGATTATGTCTTCTGTGGAAGAAAGCTCTTTTGTGTTCACCTTAGCCGTTCTGGTTGAAGGGGTACTACCTCCCCTAGTAAGTGCCTCTAGATCTAGTATACCTTCTACACCTTTGAATCCAGCGAGCCAGGTGGTCCAACCATCGGTTCAATCAAACCTAGCAGGTACTTCTGGTAATATGGTTACTGGGATTCCTAGTATGCCTACTATTCCTTCTTCCTTCCCATATACTACCCAGAGCGGTCTGGTAGGATCCTAAGCATTCATCCAAGGATTTCCTTGGAATGGGGGGCACATTCCCCCATCCACTCCATACGTAGGTCCATCACCTTCGTATGTAGGAGTGCAGTTTGGGAACAATACCTCTTATGGGCAAAGTTTTCAAACTCCGATTTCGGCCCCATTTACGAGCTCTCCCTTTTCATTGTTTAGTAGAGGGATACCGGCTCCTATCTTTCAGACCCCAGTTCGATTGGGATGGCCCGAACTTCTTATACTGCACCTCCCACACACAATACTATGGCTTATGAATGGAATCTGTTTCAGAGTAATCTACCCACTTTGCAACCGGTGGTAGGGGGCAACCCCACTTTTACCTATGGGCATTCGGGGGCAGGTCCCTCTAATCCCCAGGATGGCACATTTAGTGCCCCGGTTCGACCCAAACTTCCATTCCTGGAAACTTTAAACTTGCCAGATTTGTCAAAGTTGATGAATGACTCAGTGAGGCATGACCCCTCGTGGCCACTTGTTCCCACCAAATTGCCATCGGACATCCCTAAATTCGAGGGCAAAGTTGGTGAAGATCCTGGGGCTCATGCCACCACATTCCATTTATGGTGTTCTTCGAATTCACTGAATGAAGATTCAGTTAGGTTGAGGTTGTTCCAGAGAACCTTAACAAGTACCACGGCAAAATGGTATATTGAATTGCCTTCTGCTGCTTTCAGTAGTTTCTGGAACTTGGCTAGTGCATTTCTTAGCCACTTTCAACTTCCCGTCCGATATGATTTCGAAACAGACTTGTTATCTACCTTTAGGCAGAACAAGGCTACCCACATCTCGGATCATATCCAAGAGTGGAGGAGGTGAAAGAGCCTTATAAAAGCCACTATCCCTCTTGAGTTTCTTTTAGAGTGGTTCCTTAAATCCCTATTGCCCTACATATCTAAGGATGTATCCACCTTAGGAGTGACGAATAAAGAAGAAGCCATTCTCAGGGCCCAGCAATTGGATTTGATTTATTCACAATCTGGGATCTTGTATGAGATTATCCCTGAGGCACCAAGGCCTACGCATGATGCGGAGAAGCCTAAGCCTGGACCCCACGCCGATGGTGTGGTTGGGTCTGTTAACTCTCCCACCGTAGAGTCTTTGGCTAAGCAACTTCATCAGTTGTCTGTCAAGCAGTCTACAGTGGAGGTAGCAAAGGCTTCCCCCTCCCCTCAGAGTGCAAATGTTTTTGCACAAACCTCTCAGAAGGGAAATCAGCAGCCCAGTGGGAAGAAAAAGAGAGGAAAGAAAGGAGAGGGAAACCATAACAAGTAGAATCCCACGAACAATGCTGATGGGGGCAAGAAAGAAAAGAAGAAGGTTAAGTTCCTGTGCAAGTTGTGCCATGAGGACCACCTTACTCACCTTTGTCCCCTTATGGAACAAGCCCAGAAGCTGCTTAAAGCTCAACAACCAGCTGTCCTGAAGGATCCTTTTCCCCAAGGACAGAACTCAACTTCAGCTTCTAATGTAGCAGGGGGCACTCAAAATGCCCCTGACCCAAATTATATCAACATGGTTCGATCTTAGACTTTGTTATAGATGAGGAATAAAATTTACGAGAAAGAGACTGCTGAGAAGGGTAGAGCTGTAGGTGAAACTTCTAACCCTCTCACGATAGAGAAACTTGCTGAAACTATGCCGAAAATACCGAAAGGTGTTTTCAAGAAGACTTTGCATAACCCTAACGCTAGAGCTACTTCAAACTACTCTGTAGTTGAAGATTTAGCCCAAACCCCATGTGCAATGTCAGCTTTGGAGGTGCTACAGAGTTGTCCCGCCCAGCAGGATGCCCTCTTAGCAGCTTTAGGCAGCATGGACTCATCGAGTCTCATGGAAAAATTTCATTTGTATGATGTTAAAATTCGCCTACCTTACCATATAGCCTTATCAATAGATGTCATCCATGTTGGAAAGACCATTGGAAGGCTAGTTGTTGATGAGGGTGCTTCTACATGTGTTATGTCCTTGACCTGTTGGAAAGCTCTCGGATCCCCAAAACTGGTCCCATAAAACACTCTACTTACTGCTTTTGATGGAAGGTCCTTCCATCTGCATGGTATCTTGCCAGCTTTTGAAATAAAGTTCACAGGAAAAGCAGTGTCTGTTGAGGTAGAAGTGATTGATGCTCCTTTGGACTATAATCTTCTTCTGGGAAGAAACTGGACTTATGCGATGTCCGCTATTGCGTCGGTCATCTTTTGTGTAGTGGTTTTTCCACATGAGGGCAAGTTGGTTACTATTTACCAACTTGATTTTACCCAAAAAGGTTGTTTAGAGTCTAATGAGTCCGCTGTTCCATTGGTTGATCAGGTCAAACCTGTTGCATAGAGCTTGGGAGCTAGAATGTACACATCACTGATGGGCACATTTGATCTTCTAGCCCTGGTTAATTATATTGGTTCTACTACTGTGGGGAGGTCCATAGCTACATTTGTTGATAGGACTGATCCTTGGGTTCTCCCGTCCCCCCATGAACCAGAGATGCCCTTATCGGTAGTGGAGGTAGCTTATCAAGCCATCACTCAAGCCATTGTTGATCTCATTCCAGATTCTCTAACAGTCTCGGAAGATTTGGAAGAATTCTATTTGCTCACATGGGCAGAAAAATCTTTGCACTCTATAGATTGTTTAGACATGGTTTTACCTTCTGATGAAGCCATTTTGGAAGCTATGAGTGGACGTGGTAAGATTTGTGAATTTCTTCACCATCGATCCTATTTTCTTCCAGAACTAAGTGGAATAGAAAATCAAGAGTTTCATTTGAGACTGTCAGAAGATGTTGATACACCTATCAATCCCTTACCCAGGAAAGGAACATTTACCGAGGGGAATATGGCAAATATTTCTGCCACTATACCTATTAACATCTCTGTAAACCCTGATGTCATGGAAAACATATACATAGGTGCAAATTGCTCTCCTGAAGAGATTGCTATCTATATTGCCCTGTTTAAGGAATTCCGCGATGTCTTTTCCTGGTCATATGAGGAGATGCCAGGCATAGATTCTTCGATTGTTGAACATGAAATCTGAACATATTCTAATTCCTAACTAGTCCGACAAAAGTTAAGACCTATTAACCCGTGCAAAGCGACGGCTGTGAAGGATGAAGTTGAAAAGTTGTTGAAGGCTGGTTTTATCTATCCCATAGCTTTGACAGAATGGGTATCCAACCCAGTTCCTGTTGATAAGAAGCAAGGGACTATCTGTGTTTGTACTGACTTTAGAGACCTGAATAAAGCCTGTCCCAAGGACAACTATCCAACGCCATTTATAGACCAGATTATAGATGCTTTTGTGGGAAGTGAGGTGTTCTCGTTTATGGATGGTTTCTCTGGATACAATCAAATTCAAATAAAACCAGAAGGTCAACATAAAACTGCTTTCATTTGTCCTTGGGGTACTTTCGTGTACAAGAAAATGCCCTTTGGATTGAAAAATGCTGGGGAAACCTTCCAATGGGCTATGAACTTTGCCTTCCATGATATTAAATCCATTGTCGAACCATACCTCGATGATTTGTCTTCCCATTCTCGTAAGAGGATCCAACATATAGATCATTTACGGTTGATATTTGAAAGATGCAGACATTATAAAATCCGCTTGAATCCACACAAGTGTGTATTCTGTGTCGAGTCATGAATATTGCTCGGGTTCATTGTCTCTAGTAGAGGCATCCAGGTGGATCCATTAAAAGTTGAGGCCATTGTAAATCTGCCTCCTCCTTGTTCCATTAGGCAACTTCAAATCCTGCAAGGAAAGTCTAATTTTCTTCGACGTTTTATTGTTAACTATGCCAAGATTACTAAGGGTTTCATGCGCCTGCTCAAACAGGACACCCCATTTGTATGGGATGAAACCACACAACTTGCTTTCGAGGCATTGAAAAAAGCTTTGTTGTCGGCACCCTTATTGCGTCCGCCAGATTATTCTAGGGATTTTATATTATATCTGGCCATGTCTGAGTCGACCATTGGGGTAGTACTAGTCCAGGAGGATGATAAGCTTGTAGAGCATGTCATTTATTGTCTTAGATGTGATTTGGTCGGACCTGAACTTAGATAATCCCACGTTGAGAAATTAGCCCTAGCAGCTACTTATGCTGTTCAAAGGTTACGTCACTACATTTTACTGAGGACCACCATAGTAGTGGCGGATGTGAATCTGTTTCAATATGTTTTATCCCGATGGATTGCTGGGGGAAAATTTAACAAATGGATAGTCATTCTTCAAGAGTTTGACTTGGATTTTTAGTCCGCTAAGTCTAAGAAGTCCTTAGTTTTTGCTGAACTTATAGCAGAACTTCCTACTGAAGAATATGTAGCCGTTGAAGATGACTCATTCCCAGATGAGCACATCTTCTTGATATCCACCTCTGATCCTTGGTATGGGGATATTATTATATATCTCCAGACTTTGAAGTATCCTGCAGCTTCCTCATGGGAAGAACGATGTAAATTACGCCTTCATGCTAAGAACTACCTCATCATAGGAGATACATTATATCGAAGAGGGGTAGATTCCATTTTGCGTCGTTGCCTTACCCATGAGGAAGCAGAGATTGTCCTGAATGATTCCCATAGCAGAGTGTGTGGGGGTCATTTATTTGGGTTAGCGACGGCCCAGAAGATACTACGTGCCGGTTATTTCTGGCCCACGATCTTCAAATATTGTGTAGAAGCAGTAAAACGCTGTCATCCTTGTCAGCTTTACACAAGGAAAATGCAGTCACATCTTGCTCCGTTATTTCCCGTTGTCTCGGTAGGCCCCTTCATGAAATGGGGGATTGATTACATGACATGCAACCCAGCCTCAGCTGGGGGGCATAATACATCATTGTCACTATTGACTATTTTACGAAATGGGCAGAGGCAATGCCTACTTTTAAAGACGATGGGGAAATAGCAACTTTCTTCGTATTCAATCAAATTATAGCACGGTTTGGTATACCCAAAGTGATTGTCACTGACCATGGCAGTCATTTTCAAAATAGCATGATGACGGAACTAAGCACTATTCTTGGATTCAGACAAGAACATTCATCTTTGTACTATCCGCAAGCAAACGATCAGGTTGAGGCTGTCAACAAGACTTTAAATACTATCCTTAAACGTACAATTGATGCAGCCCGTTCTAACTGGCACATCATGCTATATCCTTCTCTTTGGGCCTATCGAACTAACGTAAAAACTTCTACGGGATTTTCCCTTTCCAACTCGTTCATGGAGTGGAAGTAGTTACCTCGATTGAGTGTGAAATCCCGTCTCTAAAGATAGCTATTCATTTGTTACCTGATACGACAGAGCTTGAGGAACATCTGGTACATTTAGAACACCTTGATGAACAACGTAGAGATGCACTGACCGCTAATCAATCTCATAAGAATAGGGTAAAAACTCAATATGATAAATCGATCAAACCTCAGATTTTCTCTGAGGGGGAACTTGTCTTGCTTTGGGACTAAGACAAAGAACCCCTTGGGGCAGGAAAATTCAAGGCCATGTGGTTAGGACCTTATGTCGTGTCAAAAGTCTTGAAGAAGGGCACATATGAGTTAGTTTATTTTGATGGGAACAAGCTTCTCGAGCCTAGAAATGGGCTCTACCTGAAGAAGTACTATGCTTAGGCTTAGCACTTTTTCTTGTATTTTTATTGTATGTATTTTTTATGTACATTAGGTTGTTGATTTTGTTTTTTATACCATCTGCTGGTTGTTGCATATGTCTTCTGAAAGGTATATAGGATTTGCTGATGGCGCCAGTCGCCATACTTGTAATCTAGCTTCAGCAGCATGGGTCATTTACTCTCCCTCAGGAAAACTAGTTGCCGCAGGAGGCGCTTGTTTAGGTCTTGCTTCTAATAATATTGTTGAGTATAGGGCTGTCATTGAGCTTCTATGGGATGCTTTGTCACATGGTATCACCCAGCTCGAGGTCCGTTTAGACTCTCAGCTGGTGGTCTCCCAGCTCAATCGAGCTTATCAGGTACGGAATCCTATTCTATTATGTCAGTTCATGCAAATTCAGTTATTGGAAAAAAAATATTAAAGTTATTATATTCAATCACATTCCATGAAATCAAAATTCATTGACTGATGCATATGCTAATTACATTTTAGATTGGCATCTAACACACATTCCATAAAAATATACAGCATGCACATAAAAAAAACTTGTAAATAAACAGACAACAATATATATATGTGAGTATCTGTATATAGATAGGTCAAGTATGATCCTCAGATCCAGTCATAACTGTATAATATACAAAAAATATACAAAATGTCGATCGCAGTCCATCAAAATGTCCTAGATCTAAGTAGGACCACCTTGGTCACTTGGACCACCTTGGTCCCCATGGTCTCTCTGTACTCTGGCTTCCTCAGCCTCTTCAGCTTCGGTAGCCTCTACAGCATCTATGTATATGAGAACCGCTCTGGCCACTCGCCTGAAAAGGCGTAACCAGACCGGTGGAACTCCAACAACGAACTCCTGCGTAGAGGTCAGGATATGCTCTATCCGCAAGGTGGGAACTCTTTGGGTAAGCCTGGCCAGCTTCCCCTCTAGAACCCTGATCAGCCCCGGGTCTTCACCTATGACAGGACGAACAAACATGCATGGATGCCCCTCAAGGCGGACCGGTCCAATATATGTATTTTGACACATTTATAGGATTAAGACTTGTACATATGTATATATCTATCATTTTAAAATTCATAAAATTTTAAAAATGATAAAAATTAAAAAATTGTTTACCTAGCTCTCCCCATGCTCCTCTTGGAGGGAGGACAAGGTCTTGGTCACCTCGAAAATCCATGCCGACATATGGAAACTGCTCTAGTGTTGGTAGCTGTCGCTCCCACTAGATATAGAAATCATCATCGTATACACTATGCACTATGTCTCCTCCTCCTTGATGGAGGAAGATGTCTCCCCATCTACTCAGCCTCGGCTGACGTGGAGATTGGACTAGTAGAGGTATGGCAGGGCTCAACCCTGGTACTCTCGAAGAAGAATAAGGCAACTAATATGCTAGAATAACCAAAGTTCTTTCGCCTTCCTCTCTTACAATCAGAAAGTTGTCTTTTCATGATAGGGACAACTCCCGAACACCAATCATAGAGGGCACCATGCTAACAATCCACTGCCAACCTCATTTGGTTCCATGTAGCCAAATGTAATGAGGAGGATCCTACAATCCTCACGATGGTGCTCATAAGTACCTGTAGTGTAAAGTCACGGATATGTGAAATCCCTCTCTTCTGGGTTCCATGGTGTGCAAAACACCTCTATGTAGTTCTGGACACTTAAAGGGTCACCGCCCCTGCCGATGCCCTCTAAGTTGACCAGTGCTCCTCATCGTGACAGACCGGTAATGAAATACATGTCCTCAGTAGTAATCTCCAAAGTCTCACCCTGTAGGTCAAACATCCCCAAATTATGATCCCAATAGTTTATCATGAACTCCAGTAGGCGGACATTGGCCCGCATGGGTGATGTGCAAAATAACTTTAATAGCCCACTCGTCCTCAATGCATGTATAGTGGGCGCACTTTGGAGTGCTTCTTGGTCCATTATTTCATGTTCCCATTCCTTCCATTCCAACACCATCTTCACACCTAGCAAAACAAGTAATTTCATATAAAATTTCAAAAATTTTGGACTATAATTAGCTTTTTATCCTTCATGCAGTACACGCGACTGTCTAGTTAGACATGTCGTATACTGTACATGACTGTCTCTAAAGGAAACCCGCGTATAGAATGCATGTACGTGAGTTTTTACACTGTGAACCCGCGTACGCACCGTGACATGCTTTAGGATGCTTTAATTATGAAATTGGGACTCAAAATTAATAATTGCTAGGATCAAAATGAAGAGCTCGGGGTGTAGGCTTACATGCAACTTGCAGAATTTGATTTCGTCCACTAGATTGTCCACAACGATCGAATGAAGGTAGAGGTAAAAACTTGCTTTTTATGGTTAAAAATACAAATGGTGAGTTTTGTTTTGATTTTGAACATGATTTATAGAAATTTTATTTCTCAAAGTGTGTTTTTTCCTATAGTTTGAAATCTATTGAACTAATACCATATTTATTTTTGCCTTGAAACATGTTTTTCATCATTATAAATTGTTTTTTGCTCCCATAGGGTGGTTTTGTCATTTCGAATACATTTTTGGCATCTATATTCAATCCACATTAACCTTAGCAATCAAAAAAATTTCACGGAATATGGTATTATAAACCATTAGTTCCCTATTTGTACCATTGTTCTTCCATGAATAGGACCCTCTTTTCATGAGTATCTTCCTTTAAAAACCTATGTTGTTCTTTGATACTCATGCCACAATTGTTTCAGGTACAGGGGTATCCTTTTAGCTATTTTTCATGCCAAATAGAGCTTCTTTGGAATATCTTTTTACAAGCTATCCCTTTATAGGACTCCCCGCCCTTATGGAGTTTCTTTAGGCCTAGGTCCAACTCCTTCAAAACAGACTTGACTGCCGAGTTAACTTGTCCATTCAAGCTCGTTAAGAATATGTGAATGGGTATCTACATCGGTGGTAGGTTATCTCTTTCTCGGACCATGCAGAATAATACGAGAAATGATCCCTCTCTTTTCTATTTTTGAATTGAGAAGAGTATTCTCAAGCATAGGTTTATCACTCTTCCGGACCTAAGGGACTAAATTTATGGAAAAGGAATGCCCAATATGAGCTTAGTTTTCTCTTTTTCGTGCTCTGGACCTAAACATGAAAAACATTATGAGTGTACTTTGTGTCTTTGTCATGCTTGTTCAACACTTAAGAACAAAGCAACGAGTTTATTGTTGTAAGCCCCATTTATCGTAATCAAATGGATCTTTCTGAGTGATCTTGCTTTCCTTCACACTCGTAAAACTCAAGCTATTTTGTGTTGTTTTGAAAGGAGCGTTGGGTAGGTGGTAATTTAACCTTTTTCAGACCTCCCTGACTAAGTACGAAAAAGGTTCACCTTTTCTTCGACGGAAGTTAAGAGAGTTCTTCTGTGGTATGTTTTATATTTTTTTGGCCTCAGGAGACTAAATCGGACAAAAAAGGACCCTCCTGGAGTCTTCTTTGGATTTTTCAGACTCTCTAAATGTGAAAACACCAGCTGAGCATGTACTAGTTCAAGCTCATTAAATCCACGAATTAGTGACACTATCAAGCATTATTTTCTTGTCTCTTCAAGCTTGTTAAAAAATGAAGAGGGATCCGAGTTGTCTTTCCTGGACTCGTTAAAATTTAACAGGGAAGGTAAGGAAGAAATTTTCTCTTGTTTTCAGTAGTGGCAGCATGTCCTCCTTGAACATAGCACTCTTTGTTTTTTCCAATACCCATGTCTCAGTGATCGCTTTCCATTCAGCTATTACTTTGAGTTTCCTACTCCTCCTCTTGTCCGTTATACATGGGGAATATGATCATGTCTCCTACATGACAGATAAGTCTAGTTGTTCTATCTATGAGTTAAAAGATGCCTTGGGTCATCTCTGTGTTGTGCTCATTGTTCAAGGACTCAACCCAATGTTTGATCTTTATCCTGATCCCATCATTGTTATATCTGTTATCTATTGTGTCTCCCTTCTTTTACCTAGTTCCTAGTCACTCTTGTGATCCGTTGGAGGATCTATTGCCTTCCTTATCACAGCATGGTTCCATTTCAGTACTTCCTGATGACGAATACCTAGAGTTTTGACGATCGTACCTTAGGATTCACTTACATCATGAGTGAATTCCTTTGCTTCAGTTATCGATTATCACCTATTGATTGACAAACTGTTGAATCCTTCCCATGTTCGACTTCAACCTACATTTATTCACATGGCTGGGATTGTACTGGTTCTTTGGGATAGTTTATGAAGACCTTAGTTCCTCACATATGAACTAAGTTGCGCAAGATTATGTTCCATTTATGTACATAGCTTTCAGATCTTTGAAGACTCATCATTATTGTATATTGTGGCTTCAATCCACCTTTGTAATATACGTGGTCTAGTACCTGTATCATATGATGTAATCTTGTAAAGGAGCTAGTGTTCTAGTATATTGAACATAGCATCCTCATATATGACTTTGTATATGACATTATTATGTATTTGTTTTAGGTACTACCTCTACTCCATTGGATTTATGAGTTCTCCAAAGATAAGATTATAATGTATTTCAGCCATTGCTTCCCTCTGACCTCACACATTAGGGGGCATCTGTTATCTACCTAAATGGCACTTCTCCGTCCGAGTTCCGACATTCCCTATGTTGGCACACAAAAGGACATTTATGGATTGAAGGTTGCCTAAAACACTATAGATGGGCATATTATGAACTACATTTATCATCCATTCAGCTGGTTATTTTTACCTTTGAATATGTCAAGTTCTGTATGTGCCTTTTCCTAAATGCAACTTGCGTACATACATTCCTTTTAGTAAAGCATGTCACATGTTGTACGCGAGTATCTGTAATTGCATCTCGCGTACAGATATGTACGCGGGATCCCCTTAGAGAAACTTGCGTGTCATACATGAGTTGCCAGTATTAATACCCGCGTACACCTTCCTTTGACATTAAAAATAATAAATCACGATTATTTGAGATTTGTTAAGCCCTTAACTATAACCATCTTAACTGTCTCAACCTCCTCAACCCTCGAAACTGCCTTATTTCACTAAGTATAAATAAAGGCCTTGGGGAGGGTGTAAAAAATCATACTTCTTATAGGACCTTGGTAGGACCTTTGTCGCATAATATATTGTATTTTCCTTTTGGCCATATTAGGACTTGGCCATTAGCAAATGCAACCCTTATTTCTTTTGCATCTAGTGCTGATATGGAGAATATTCTTCTTTAATCTCAAAACATATAGAACTTCTTTCATTTTCAAATGTTTGTCGAAGTCTATATTGTAGGAGTCTTCTCCACTTCCTTTTATGGGGTATTGATAATCATCCCCAAGTTTCACCTTGTGAGGTGACTCATGCTCTGATAAATTGATGAGTGATTCTTTGTATCTTGCCATGTGCTTGGATGCTCCATTATCTACAAGCCAAACATTGCTCCTATGTGTGACAATTCCCATGAGTGCTGAGATTAGGACATATTCTTCATCACTTGAATAATCAACTCTTTCTTATATGGTTCTTTTCCTTTTTGGTTCATCATATTTAGCTATGTGAGCATGATGCATTTTCTTGTTAGTCTTGTTCTTGGAGGAGCCTTTGTTTTTGGGACAATCTCTGGAGTAGTGTCCCTTCTCATCACATGTGAAACATCTAATACTGGATAGATCTATTTTGGGCCTTCTTTGTATTATGTGATGAAGGTCCTACCTCTTGTTATGTTTTGTCCTAGTGTATATTGTGAGAGATTGATAATAATTTTCTCCCATCTTCTCTTCTCTTTTTATTGGACGAGCTTCTTCTTGAGTGTATTCTTCCCATGGTTCACTGAAGGTAATCAACTTATTTCTAGCACATATTCCTTGAATGAATGAGTCTAATGATCTTGGGAGGCCATTCAGGGTGGTCATAGCAATCTCTCCTTCTTCTACCTTTTCTTCAACTTCTTTAAGTTGTTCCTTGATTTGAGTGACCCTTGTGAAGTAGGGTTGTGTGGTCTCTAAGTTTTGGATATTCACATTCTTGGGTTGGTTCCTTAATGTCATCTTCCGATTGATGTTCTTTCCTTTGAATAATGTTGTCAAAGCATCTAAAATCTCCTTGGGTTTCTTCAAGGATGACACATGAGGGATGAGATTATATTTAATAGAATATGCAATAATTATTTTTGCCTTGACCAAGGTCTTCATCCCCTTGTGGTGCTGGAACTTCCTCACTGATATATTTGTCCAAATCATTTTTTGTGAGAAAAAGAGAGATCCTATACTTCCATGCTTAGAAGTTGTCATCTCCCTCAATATTATCATCGAGTTTGATGTGGTGATTCGTTTTGAAATGAGAACCTCAAATGGAAATACCAGAGATTTTAGGTCTTACCAATTTGAGATGCCCAACCTGGTTCTAGAGCTAGCTGACCTAGGGTTTGTTAGAGAAACCCTAATGTTACAGCTGATTTTACCACACATGGTTGATCACACATTTATGGCCTTCCCTGTCCCTCTGTAGGCTCTTTGGACCCCATGGACCAATATTGTACCTTTGATGTTTCCAAGATCATCCCTAAAACACCTGTTATTTGCTGTACACGACTTTTAAACCCTTTCTCGTGTATATACGCGGATATTGACCTTAAACCCATGCACATCGGGATGTGTGCATAAGTCCAAAGATTTTTGGAGTTTTCCTTAAGCATCAGGATGTGTGCATAAGTCCAAAGTTGTCTTCTTTTGTGACCAGAGACAAATTTTTCATTGATTTTTCTTTGAAAGTAGTTTTAGTCATTTATCCTTTTTGTTTTTCCATTAGTGCATTACTCTTTTTTGTCTCGGTGTCTTGCCGGGCTTGTATTTTATACTTGCTGCAAAGACTGAGAGTTTTAAATGAATTTTATTGCATTTTCAATTCTTTTATATTGAAAAATACAAAATAGTTGCACTCTTAGTTGCATCTTAGATATGGATTTGAGAAGGTACTTGCATTGGATTGCTTGGATGCGAGTTGTATTTAGGATTTCATATAGGAAGGATTGCATTGACATTGAAGTAATATATATTTATGCATCTCATGTAGTGGCATACCCTGTTCTTCACTCTACACATGGCACTTGGCATTGCTCGTTAGGTGTGCATATTTATTTCACTGCTGAGTCATAACTTCATAAGTTGCACGACCATTACCCTTTGAGTAATCACAACCAAATAAAATCAACGCTTAATAAAAATGAATTACACTCTTTTCTTTTCTAGGGTGCACCAACAAGATTAGGTTTTAGGGTCTTGGAATAGTTCATTGTGAGTCAATTCTCCAAGACTATTAAACAACAACAATTAGGTGTCTTTCCAGGTGAGAGAGTGAAACCCTTGGTATAATTAGTGTTTCTCAGGACGCTCCTCTTACACGGGAGTTAAGCACGAGGAAGTGCCTGTGATTGTGATTGGGATGACCCTTGGTCACTTTCTATGAGCACCAAAGATATTTCCAGGATTGTATTCGTATATGGGGGCTCTTTTGAGAGTTTCGGGATTTTCTACCCTTCCCATACGGTCGATCCCGTATGCGATTGTCTGCCTAAGCATTGGTTATATTGGGGTGACCTTAGTTTCCTTACCTAGGTATCACAGGGGGTACTTGTAGAGGTTACTCTGTAGGTGTCCTGGCTAGGTGGAGGTCGAAAAACACAGTCACTTTATGTGTTGAAGCTGAGGGCCACTATAATTGGTTACATACCTCTGCTTGTAGTGTATGGGAGTTTTGGGCCTCTCCTACGCTAGACATACCTGCTGCATTTGGGATCTCACATATCCTCCCCTTGGTTTGTTTGTATTTTGGCTGTAGATTTTCTTAGGAGTGTGCTCTTTATGTGCTAGTTGGCCTTTGGGATCACGGTTACTTAAGTATATTTATGCTCTCTTGAGTTTGGGTCCTTTTATTTTCAGCATGCTTGATATCCTATCACCCATCCTTGGTCCTAGTATGAACCCTGGTGTCGGACTTGGGGGCATCACAACCCCTTACTATGCTCATAGATTTGGGAGTGGTCACATTTCACTCTCTACTACATTTCTGGAGGATATTGACTCCCTTCTCTCGGTCTTTACACTAGTGGTAACCCTTTTTATGTCCCATCATTCATCGCATTGTTTCCTTTGGGTGCAGTTGTCATGATCATTCCTCCCTTTATCCTATAGTTTAGATTCTTTATTGAGTATTTTGGGTTGTTTTGGACTAATATGGTTGTCATGTAGGGTCCATTTTTTGTACATTCTCTCTGAGGTTTCGACCCGTTCGTTCCTATCATAGGTATTACGTCTAAACTAGCATATAGGTTAGGATTTTATATTTGCCTGAATTTTTCATGAACTTATGGCCGTTTCATTTTAAACTTAGGTACGAAACCATTCCATGGTATCACGAAAATGTCATGTTGTTGTTAGAAGTGGTACTATGTGAATGGTATAGCTTTCCTATACATGGGTGTCCTAGTTAGCTCCCTTTTGCATTTGGTACCCATGCTGTGAGTCCTCTCTTAGCTCCAGGAGTCCCTTTTAGTCCCGCCATGTCCTTGAGCAAGAGATTCATACTCCTCTTGAACTTTATGCTGGCCATTTCCTCAGGACTCCCTTGTATATGTCAAGTTGTAATTGCATTATCATGAGTTTTTCTTGCCTTATTGAGCCTTACGTCGACTTCCCTTACTTTGATTATCATCCATATAGCATGAGCTTGTCTCATGTCTATCCAAGCAGAGCATTTTTATATACCTTTTGCAGCTTGATTCCCCATTTTTACTGGGAGGAGATTTTCCCCTGAGTGTCATTATCCTGCACATGTTTCCTTGCATTGAGCATAGGTATGTTCCACTGCTTGGAACTAGTTTGTTTGTCCCTTGACACTCATCTCCTCCTAGATTTGTAACTATAAAGCACTTCTATTCTTTTTCAAGCATTTCAAAATATCTGAAAAAGTCCAAAAAAACTAAAAAACCAAAAAGACGGACAGGAAAAGATGTTATCTTTGGCAACAGTCGAGTCGTGTCGCCTTTGAACAGATCACTGTATATCACATCCGTTGGTTGGGTTATTAGTTTGATTTTAGGAGATGTACTCGTTTCTCTAAGTTATCTCCACCTACTGGTTAAGATTCAAGTCCCTATGGAGCCTTTATTGATGCTCCTTATGTCGCAAAGATGTCCCAGTTTTGTATATAGAGTCTATGCTTCCTACATTCATTCACCATTTTCCTTTATGATCTTGTTCGAAGGAAATTGAATCCTGCGTCAGCCATTTCTCAGTTGTCTTGACTTTGCATGTCGGCCATTCCCTGTACTATTACTGGTTTGTGAACATCTTGTTCAAGTCCTTCCACATTATACAGCGTTGCTGAGTACCTCATGTTGGTTGATGGGGGATGCCTTAATTCCCTCCTTCCAATGAATTCCATCCCATCGACATCAGATAATTTATTCTAGGATAGGAGTCTAGAGTCATTTGAGTGCCTTAAGACTTACAGTCATCAGTGGTAGGTTCTCTTGCCATCGACAGTTTTGGGAATACATCAATGTCCCCTGATCGATGGATTCTTTCAAGTGTTTGACCTCAACACATCTATTCACACTTGTTAGATTGCACTCTAGTANCGTCTGTTAATGGTATACATCAATGAATGGTAATCAGACGATGGACTACTATGTTTGACCTCGACACCTCTATTCACATATTAGGACATGTACTTGTAGCAATTTGTATAGAATACTTTCCAGAATGGTGGCATTCCACATGTGCCACCTCCTTGATTGCACCGGTGTTCATGATATTTCATCTCTCGTGACTTGATTCCAGTGTATGTTAGATATCTTCAGCCATTATGGAGATCTTGATCCATTGTATATCTTCAGCTTTCATGGAGATCTTGAACCTTTGTATATCTTCATCATGGATATTCTGATCTATTATATATTGTACACGATGATGACCACACATGTCACATTTTGTATATCATACCTATTCATGGCCATTGTACTCTTATGTATCCATGACTGCTATATGTATTTGCAGTCATATGTAGAGATTGATTATTGTACTATACTGATGGATGGTTGATTCTTCCACTTGGTTCTTCATCACTCCACTTCTGGGATGGATTTATAATGTATTTCATCCATCATGTTACCCCTGTGACCTCACACATTAGGGGGCATCTGTTACAGCTGATTTTACCACACATGGTTGATCACACATTTATGGCCTTCCCTGTCCCTCTACAGACTCTTTGGACCCCATGAACCAATATTTTACCTTTGATGTTTCCAAGATCATCCCTAAAAACACCTGTTATTTGTTGTACATGACTTTTAAACCCTTTCTTGCGTAATACGCGGATATTGACCTTAAACCCGCGTACATCGGGATGTGTGCATAAGTCCAAATATTTTTGGAGTTTTCCTTGAATTGGATCCGAATCACTTGTCTCTTGGCCTTCCATGTGCCTCGAGATCGCTCGGATTTGACCCTCTATTACCCCTTTGGAATACTATATAAGGAACCCCTTAGATACATTAAATAAGGAGGAATTGAAGAGCAAGAAAACTATAGTCCATTGTTGACATAGCTTGTCTGTACTTGATTCTGCATCCCTTTGTCCCTTGAAGCACTTTGTGTTCTTCCCAAGCTTTCCTTTTCTTGTGAGCTTGCTATTGAGAGATGGAGGATTGAGTTGGTGGAGGACTCAGTTTCTCTGATTCGTAGACGTGCCGACAGAGGTTGTCACTTATGTAATCTCTGGTTTTATTAATAGAAATATATTTTCCTGTCCAATGATGTACATTTAAATGAATATTGAATCCATGGATGTGTTTAATTGCTTATGCATTACTGATTATATATGCTAGAGTAGGCCTAACACTATATTATATAGCATGCTTTCCTTGTTTACTGTTGTTGAGAGTGAATTGCTAAAGCAAGCGGGATTGGAAAAAGCTCAACGAATATCTACTTCAACCATTCAAAATAAGGTATGATTCGAGATCCTTTAGTGTTAGATGTTTTATTTCTCTTGCATATTGGGAAGGGATTGATTTCTATGGTTTCTATGTCTGTTGTGGTACACCCCAAGCCATAGGAAGTTTTATCCGTAACAACTAATTTTCCAAAGTAGGAAATTCAAACCTCTGATTGGACTGGAATATGCACCTTTTCAAGGCGAGTTTTCCTATGTGCTCCCTTTTCCGAATTGATGGAGGAAAACCCCAAAACCTTTATTCCCTACTTTTCTCCTGGCACTAGTGTCTGGGTCAAAAATGAGAAGTATTCAAAGTTTATTCTGATTCCTCCAAAAGATGCTCCCTCCGAGGGTGATTTATCCTAGCCCTCTTTTCCTGATGATCTATGTAGAGAATACCTTGAACTATGAATCCCTAGTTTCTCGCAGCTGCACAATGCCTTCTTTTAGAGTGGCTCTGATACCGTGTTAGTTTGTGCACTTTAATCCAATTTTGTTAGATCTTTAATTGAAATAATAACAAGCACAACAAATCACAATAGACATGATAATTTTCCTCAGGGAAACCATAAAGGAGAAAACTCCATAAACTTCTTCAGAGATAGATTTGTCACTAATGCAATATCACAAAATGGAAAACCAAAGAATAACAAGTCTTCTACATCTCTCTCTTTCTCATCTAGCGAACTTGTTCTCTCTCTCTCTCACTTATGTGAATTGAGTGAGTGAGTGTGTGTATAAATGAGGGAGGGAACCTCCCTATTTATACACATCAATTGACTGACCTAAAATTTGTTTGGGCCGACCTCCTGACCTAGCAGAGTCGACTTGTCTCTTGGAAGACTCAAAAATACATTTACATTATTCTTTTTGGGGTGTTATTTCCTTGAATTACAATGGATGTTTTACCTCAATGAAATTACATGACCGAGCATAATAATGACATCCATGAATGGAGTAAAAACATATCTGATGGAGGTATGATAAAAAATACAATAATAATATACAATAGAATATATTCCAAAGTTAAATTTACAACAACATGAGGCACACTAGGTATGATATATATTTTATCGATCAATTCCTATATATGCATCGTCAATTCTATCAATTCCATATTACTCATTCTATAAGGAGCTTTAGAGGCTGGTGTTTCCCCTGGAACAAGAGTTATTGTGAAATCTATGTTTCTCTTTGGGTGGAATCCCTGGATCTTCACTTAAGAATGCATATTGGAACTCTTGCAACAAGTTGTAGTCTTCTATCCTAGGACCTTTGTATTATAAAAAATCTAATACATGGGATGCATACAAATGACACCCTTTCTTGCAAAATTTCCTTAGTTGCAAAGCTAAGATCTACCTTACTAAAACCTACTTGGGAATACCTTTCACTACTCTTGACCTTTTCTCTTCATCGATGCATTAAATAGATTTGGCATAATAGTCCACCTTGACTCTATTACTCTCTAACCAATCCATGCCAACGAGGGAAACATAATATCATAATGGCATTACATTTAAATATACTTTTTTTAAGAGCCATTTCAACTCGATGGGGCACTCCATCACCACTTCACTTACCTTTAATTTTGTTCACGTGGCTAATTTAACTAGTCAAGACTAATGGTGATTCATCTTCTTAAGAGAAAAATTTTCAACCATTATTGGTGTAACATAACTATGAGTAGAGCATGTATCAATGTAACACCTTGGTTTTGCCCTCGATGCATTAAATATACATGATACATATATATTGTAAATAATCATGGTGCGGAGCTAAAGGCAAAGGCCCTTACCATCGATTTGGTTGTGTTATGTTTCGGTGTTTGGAATTGTTCCTGATAGTATATCGGGACATACGACACATATTAAGTTGTGGCATCATGTAACTATGCATTTTAATTAAAAGGACCCCAACCAGCTATGTCAATGCAACTATATTGAAAAGGGCATGATTTTCCTAAGGATAAGGGGGGGATTGTTAAACCTTGAACCTATGGGGAAAAGCCATGTGTCAACCACCCAGTTAATACTTTTGTTGGTTAGTTGGGGGCAGTTATTGCTGGGGGCAGTGGGTGGCAGGTTTTCCCACATGCACACTCCACTAGCTAGATCGTCCATTCACATGGGGGAAAGGAAAAACAATAGGGAACGCTTCCACTCTCCCACTCTCTCAAGTTTGCTCACCTTCACGCACCATTTGGAAAAACTCTCCATCATTTTTGTTGTTCATTCCTCACAGGAAATATTTCTCTTCACTGTCCATCTCATGCAGAGACACCACTGTTTTCCTTGGCCTCACGCACTGATTAGGCTCGGGGTATGTTCTTCCTCCGGTCTATGTAGAGAATCAATTTCCCTTTTTCCCTTATCAGACTGTGAAATGTTTCGGTGGTTTTCATTGTGAGATTGGTTGTTGTTCTTCCCCTGATCAGTGGTAGCTGTGAGTACCTACGTTATGTTGGTTTTGTTTTCCCTCACACTTCAGAGCTGTTGTAGGTTACCATTGAGTTGTTTTGGCCATGATAGGGACAAGAACGACTCAGGGATTTATTTTCCCCTGTCAAAGCTGTAATTGCTGGTTCTACTGTGTGCATGTAGTGGTTGGTCTTCGAACTATATTGGGGTGGTGATGAGGGTCTGATTTGCATGAAAAACCTAGTAGGCTTGGGAACCACACAGACAAAGCTAGAGGGATGGCTTTCTTCTCCACAACCCCTGAATAGCACTGGAAGAGAGGTCAGGGCATGAGGGATTGTGTAGCAAAGAAAGGAATGATTTCCTTGGGTTGGGTGTGTGTGGGTGTCCTAGAAATCAGGTTAGTTCTGGTGTAGGTTTCCTTAGCTGTTCAATGAGCTCACCAGCTTAGTATTTAGCCTTTCCCAGCTCTTGGATGGCCTGATAAACCCAACTATGTTGGCTTGGTATGTTTTGTTATCATTGGCTATGTGTAAGCTTGGTAGTTCCTTATTCCTTGGGGAATCATGCCCAACTCGGGGGTGGCAGCGTTGCTGACAGATTAAGGAGCACGCTGGCCTATGCTTGGGTGGAATGTTGCAGCAACATAGCTGGTTGCGGGACAGTTCTTATAAGATAAGTATTCTTGACTAATCTATTGTGCGATCATATTTACTGTTAATGAATTATGATGGACATGTTGAATGTTGAATTGTATGTTTTGCTTCCACTGTGTATATGTATGACTATGCATCTTAGTATGTTTGATGTCTTAGTATTTTCCTTCAGTTTATATGTATGTACATGTTCATGGGGCAGTTTTCCCGGATGGTTAATGGCTCGGTAGCGTCCTCTTCATCAGTCGAAGGGTCGGGGATGTTACAGTGTGGTATCAGAGCTACAGGTTGCAGCGTGGGCCTCTATGGGCCATGAAGAACCAATTAGCAGAGGCAGGTTGCCTTCTACTTGGCAGAGATAAGAAATCAGGACAAAAAAACTTCAGAAAAAACTTCAAATTTTTTTCTAAGTGATGGAACCATCGGCTCATCGAAAGACTAAGTGGGAATCTCTTTTGATGTAGCAGAGAGCTAGTCGAAAGGCCACCTGATGGAAGACAATTAGAAGAAAAATTGCGAAAATTTTTCTAAGTGTTCGTCGGCCATCGGCAAAAATTAGTGGAATTTGGAGCCGCAGTTTTGGCGGAGAACAGCCAAAGACTGTCGAAACTTCGGCCCTTTTAGTTGAAATATCCTCCATTATCAGCTAGCGACGATCGAAGAAGGATAGACGATGAGATCGCCGAAACGACGACTCTATAGGGCTAAGGATCGCTGCAACGTCGGCGGTAGAAAGGAGAAGGTTAGTTGCTTGGATTGCCGATGCATCAGTGAAGTTTAAAGATCAGACCATCGAACGTCACCGAAGTTTAGTTGATGGCACAGCCAATGAAGTGGCAATCGTCAACGGAAGATAAAGGAAGTTTCGCCAAAAAATAGATGATGAAGATGCCGCAATGTCAGCGAAAATTAGAGGATAAGGGCACCGACATGGAGGAGAAAAGAGAATTTCAGAAAATTCTCTAAGTATGGGAATCATCGACGAAAATTAGTAGACGAAACCTCCGAAACGTCAGCAGAGATCCCGTGAAGACCACCGAAACGACAGCTCACTTAGTCAAAGCCATCGACGAAGTTGAGAGGATGAAGCAGCCGATGCGGTGGCAAGAAGAAGAAAAATTTTGAAAAATTTGTCTAAGTGTTGAGACCATCGGTGATCAACGAAAGTTAGAGGATGAAGGTGGCGATGCATCGAAAGAATTTTGTTGTCTAGACTGTCGACACATCGAAAAATATTAGAAGATTGGAGCACCGATACGGCGGAGAATTTTAGTTGAACGGACTGCCAATGAACGTTGAAAGAATTTAGTAGTTCGTGCGTCTGCCATTGTGGCTGTCTAATGGACTATCCTTCCAATGGTTAGAGGCTTCAACCGTTGATGGTGGATAGATCTTTCGGCGCCCGATGAGCTTATGGTCCGCGGAAATTACAGTTGGTTCGTTGGTTGCCATTGAGGATGCCTATGGAACTAGCTGTTCGATGAATAAGTAGATCCGATCGTCGATGCCACAGGGGTTGACTATTCCAACTGCTGACAGGGTTATGGCCATGGAAACCACAGGGATTTCTACCCACCGTTGCGGCCGCCTAAGAGACTATCCATCTGATGAATAACATTTCCATTCGCCGACACACCAGAGGTAATTGCTGTTTGGATCACCGCAATGTCAGAAAATTTCAGTGGTTTGGGTCACCGACATAGAGGAACCATTTAGTTTTGGATCACTGACACATAGTAGTTAACTGGCCACCATTGCGGCTGCCTAGAGAACTAGCCACCCGAGGTATAGTGGATCTGATCACCGATAAGGCGATGTGGTAGTGCTTATTGGTCCTGATTTCCGATAAAGGTTTTTTCTTTTTGGCAGCGCCGATAAATGGTTTGGAAGCATAGACAACTACAGATCTGACATGTCGGAGAAAAATAGATGAACAGAACCCCGATGAGCAGTGGAGGAAATTAGTTGTTCTGACCGCCGAAACGCCGGAATGTTAGATGGGATGAGACCCGATTCTATACAAAGAAATTTGGGTTTTTCAAAGTGGACTTCTCAGCAAATTCCAGTTGTTTTTTAGTGGATTTTTCAGCAGACTGTCAGTGGATTACAGGGTTGAACAAGAAGAGAAAGATTTTTTGTTTAAGCAAAATGGTTATTTTATGATTTTTCTAGGAGAAGGTAAGTAGTTCTTTTTTTAATTATCAAGGTATGTCTCTAACAGTTGTGTTACTAACATGTTTGCAGAATCATAAGCACCTTCAAGGGAAGTATTTCAGAAATTGCAGTTTGGTAAGTCAGAGGTGGTTCAGTTATGAGAACCCATGATGGATATGATGCTCGGGATTCTTACGAGCATGCGGGAGATGCCATGGGAGAAAATGTTCGTAACAGAAATGATGACATAGAGTCTAATGGAAGGATATTCCAAGAGACACTGTCAGATGTTACAACCACCATGAGAAGCTTGATTAAAGCCCAGGAAGAGCAACATCAATTGAATTCTGCTATGTTGCAGAGTTTGACAGACTTGCAAAGAAAGATAGACTCTGGACGAGGTACAACAAGATTGAAAGGCAGTAAGAGCAGCACTAGGAGAAGGAGAAGGACTTCTAGTGGATCATTTGACTCTAAAGAATCCAGTGGGAATACAAGCTCACCCTCTCATAAAAGGAAAAGAAGGAGACACCATAGGGATCGCTCTTGGGATGAATTTAAGAAAGATAAACCTCCTACATTTGATGGTGAGGTAAAGACTGGACATGAGGCTAAAGCTTGTCTTCTTGAGATAAAGAAGTACTTTCAAGTGCAGGATTATTTAGGAAACATGAAGGCAAGAGTTGCCATATTCAATCTGAATGGAAGAGCATCCATTTGGTGGGAACACTTCAAGCAAGTAAAGAAGATCAGTGAAAGGAAACTTAAGAGGAAATAGTTCAAGAACTATTTCAAGAAGAAATACCTCTCTGACAGGTATTATGATGACAAGATTAAGGAGTTCCATGAGCTGAGATTGGGATAGCAGACCATGGATGAATATGCAAATAAATTCTTGGAATTGTTGAGGTATGTTCGGTACATCAGAGATGAAAAAGTGAAGGTCTAGCAGTTTCTGAGTGGATTGCCTCAGTCTTACAAAGACAGAATTGAGTTTTATGAACCTAGAACTCTTGAAGAAGCAATAAGGAAGGCTAAGTATTGCTATGAGAAATGAAAAGGTAAACCTGATTACCATAAGGCATGGAAGGACAAGAAGAATGAGAAGTTTGACCAAAGAAAGAAAGGTTTCAAACCTTCTAGATTCAGGAATCAGCAGAAGCATCCATCCCAAGCTGTGAGTAATCCAGTTGGAGTGACAGGTGGAAAGCCTAAAGATCCACAACAGAATAAAGGTCCACTCAAATGTTGGAAATGTGAAGCACCCCACTTGCGTAGATATTGTCCACTCGAGAATGAAAGTGCAAGACCAGCTTACAACATGCAAGAAGGAGAAACAGTGGGTCAAGTAGCAAGAGCAGTTCCTAGGATTTATGCAGCACTGGAGGACTGCCAGGCAGATCACCAGTCAACTGTGGTTGCAATTGCAGGTAAGATTGTTGAGCAATTTGTTTCTATTTTGATTGACCCTAGTTCTACTCACAGTTACATTACTCCTAGAGTAGTGGATATTTGTGCTTTTTAAGAAAGTAAAGCATAGAAAATCTTGGTTAGTTCAGCTAGCCACTGGGACTAAGAGAAAGGCTAGTGAAGTGGTAGAGAAATGCCCATTGGTCATTAATGGATTGATCACTTGTGTAGATCTAAATGTTCTACCACTTGGTTCCTATGATGTTCTCATTGGAATGGATTGGTTAGAGGCTCACAGAGTGAAGCTTGACTATTACAACAAGACCTTCGAATGCATGAATGAAGAAGGAAACCCAATAGTTGTGAAAGGTATTCCAAAGGTGATTTCAGTAAGGTAGGTTTCAGCAATGCAGTTGAAAAAGTTTTGTAGGAAGGGTTTCCAGTTGTATGCAGCTCATATTTTGGAGACAACAGGAGATGAAACTCCTAGGTTGGAGGACTATCAAGTGTTACAGGAATTCAAAGATGTGTTTCCTGATGAGATTCCAGGTCTTCCTCCAAAGAGGGACATTGATTTCACAATTGAACTTGTGCCAGGAGTAGCACCAGTGTCCAAGACACCCTACAGGATGAGTACGCCAAATATGCTAGAGTTGAAGATGCAACTGCAAGAGTTTATAGGAAAGAAGTATATCCGGCCGAGTGTGTCTCCTTGGGGAGCACCCATTCTGTTTGTAAAGAAGAAATATGGTACACTCAGGTTGTGTATTGATTACAGACAATTAAACAGGGCTACTATGAAGAATAAATATCCTTTGCCTAGGATTGATGACCTCTTTGATCAAATTAGAGGAGAAAAGGTATTTTCCAAGATTGACTTGAGGTCTGGTTACCGTCAGGTGAGAATCAAGGATGAAGACATTCATAAGACAGCCTTTAGAATAAGGTATGGACATTATGAGTTTGTAGTGGTACCATTTGGCCTCACAAATGCACCAACTATATTTATGTGCTTTATGAACAGTGTCTTCAGAAGGTATTTGGATAAGTTTGTTCTTGTTTTCCTTGATGACATTCTTGTTTATTCTAAGAATGAGGAAGAACATGAAGAGCATTTGAGATTGACATTGCAATTGCTTAGGGAGCATCAGCTATATGCAAAGTTGAGCAAGTGTGACTTCTATAGAGATAGAATTTAGTATTTGGGTCACATTGTCTTTGAGGAGGGTATATCTATGGACCCTGAGAAGATTGAAGCCATTATGAATTGGCCCACTCCAAGAAATGTGACAGATGTAAGATCTTTTATGGGACTTGCAAGATACTAAAGGAGATTCATTGAGGAATTTTCCAAAGTTGCACATACCATCACTTCTTTTCAAAAGAAGGGGATAAAGTTTGAATGGACATTGAGGTGTGAAGAAAGCTTCCAGCAGTTGAAGAAACTTCTCACCAGTGCACCAGTATTGAAGGTTGCAGACCCAGAGAAATATTTTGTGGTATGTACCGATGCAAGCGGACAAGGGCTTGGAGGAGTCCTTATGTAGGACAACCATGTGATATGTTATGAGTTGAGAAAGATGAAAGAGCATGAGAAGAACTATGCCACTCATGATCTAGAGCTTGCAGCCATAGTACATGCTCTCAAGATGTGGAGGCATTACTTGATGGGTAGAATATTTGAACTCGGGATAGACCATTGTGGTCTGAAGTATCTATTTGATCAACCTACTCTGAATGCTAGGCAAGCCAGATGGTTGGAGTTTTTATGTGAGTTCAATTTTGAAATCAAGCACATAAAGGGAAAAGAGAATAAGGTAGTTGATGCACTCAGCAGAAAGGTGCAGGAAATGCATGTGGCATCCCTTAGTATTTTCCAATCAGATTTGAGGCAGCAGATTGTTAATTGTACTGTCGAAGATGAATTGTATGAGTTGGTAAAAGACAAATTGCAGCAGCAAGGTCTTGAGAAGAGGTATGAGGGATATAAATTGGAAGAGGATGGACTTCTTACTTATAAAGGTGAAATTTATAATCCAAATGTAGAAGATTTGAGGAGAGTTGTTATGGATGAAATCCATCAAGCTCTGTATTCTAGTCACCCAGGGTACCAGAAGACAATTGCTACAGCTAGGAAGCAGTATTTTTGGCTAGGAATGAAGAAGGATATGGCTGAATACATTTCAAGGTGCATGAAGTGCCAACAGGTAAAGGTTGAGCATCAACACCCAACAGGCTTGTTACAGCCTTTGCCAGTTCTAGAATGGAAATGGGAAGTTATTTCCATGGATTTTATTACAGGATTGTCGATGACCCAGAGACAACATGATTCCATCATGGTTGTGGTAGAAAAGATGACTAAGGCAACACATTTTATATCGGTGAAGTCTACGCATAAGACTGATGACATTGCAAAGATCTTCATGAAGGAGATTTTCAAATTGCATGGATTGCCAAAAGCAATAGTCTCTAACCGAGATGTCAAGTTCACTTCCAATTTTTGAAAGGGGTTGTTTGCAGATTTGGGTACAAAGCTAAACTTCAGCACTGCATACCATCCGAAGATAGATGGGCAGACAGAGAGAATTAATCAATTGCTTGAATACATTCTTAGTATGTATGTGATGGACAAACCAATGAAGTGGGAAGATTACTTACACTTGGTAGAGTTTGCTTATAACAATGGACAGCAGGCATCCTTGGGGATGAGTCCGTATGAAGCTTTGTACGGAAGAAGGTGTAGGACACCAGTGACTTGGGATAATCCAGTGAACAAGGTTGTGCTTGGTCCGGAATTGCTCAAGGAAATGGAGTAAGAGGTTGTAAAGATCAGGCAGAATCTGAAAGTAGCATAGGACAGACAGAAAAGCTATGCAGATAAGCATAGAGTGAATAGGGATTTCAGTGTTGGGGATCATGTCTACCTCAAAGTGAGGGCAAGAAAGAGTTCCTTGAAGCTTGGAAGTTGTGCCAAGCTATCACCAAGATATTGTGGACCATTTGAAGTGCTTGAAAGAATAGGGCCAGTTGCATATAGAATTGCATTGCCTGCTAGTACTAGGGCTCATAATGTTTTTCATGTTTCTTTGCTTAAGAGATATGTGCATGATCCTAACCATGTGATAAATTGGGATGTGATTCAGGTGGAACCCAAGGGAGATTTCCAAATTGAGCCAATGTCCATCCTCGACAGGAAGGTCACAATGCTCCAGAACCGAGCCATAGGGCAGGTAAAGGTGCAATGGGAGTGCTACGGACCTGAAGAGGCTACATGGGAGCTAGAGGATGCCATGCTATTGGCACATCCATTTTTGTTCAATTCTACGGAACACTGTACAGTGTAGCATTTTGTTCAAATTTTGTAAAGCACTGAGGACAGTGCTATTGAAGGGGGAGGGGAATGTAACACCCTGGTTTTGACCCCAATGCATTAAATATACATGATACATATATATTGTAAATAATCATGGTGTGGAGCTAAAGGAAAAGGCCCCACCATCAATTTGGTTGTGTTATGTTTCGGCGTTTGGAATTATTGTCAATAGTATATCGGGATATACGACACATATTAAGTTGTGGCATCATGTAACTATGCATTTTAATTTAAAGGACCCTAACCAGCTATGTCGATGCAACTATATTGAAAAGGGCATGATTTTCCCAAGGATAAGGGGGGGGATTGTCAAACCTTGAACCTATGGGGAAAAGCCATGTGTCAACCACCCAGTTAATACTGTTGTTGGCTAGTTGGGGGTAGTTATTGTTGGGGGCAGTGGGTTGCAGGTTTTCCCACACACACACTGCACCAGCTGGATCGTCCATTCACATGGGGGAAAGGAAAAATAACAGGGAACGCTTCCACTCTCCCACTCTCTCCAGTTTTTCTCACCTTCATGCACCATTTGGAAAAACTCTCCATCATTTTTACTGTTCATTCCTCACGGGTAGGATTTCTCTTCACTGTCCATCTCACATAGAGACACCGCTATTTTCCTTGGCCTCATGCATCGATTGGGCTCGGGGTATGTTCTTCCTTCTGGTCTATACAAAGAATCGATTTCCCTTTTTCCCTTATCGGACTGTTAAATGTTTCGGTGGTTTTCATTATGAGATAGGTTGTTGTTATTCCCCTGATCAGTGGTAGCTGTGAGTACCTACATTGTGTTGGTTGTATTTTCCCTCACGCTTCGGAGCTGTGGTAGGTTACCATTGATCTGTTTTGGCCACGATAGGGCCAAGAATGACTCAGGAATTTTTTTTCCCTTGTCAAAGCTGTAATTGCTGGTTTTGCTGCGTGCATGCAGTGGTTGGTATTTGGACTGTATTGGGGTGGTGATGAGGGCCTGATTTGCTTAACAAACCTGGTGGGTTTAGGAACCACACAGACAGAGCTAGAGCACTAGCTTTCTTCTCCACAACCCCTGAATAGCACTGGAAGGGAGGTCAAGGCCTGAGGGACTGTGTAGTAGAGAAAGGACTGATTTCCTTGTGTTGGGTGTGTGTGTATGTCCTAGAATTTAGGTTAGTTCTGGTGTAGGTGTCCTTATCTATTCAATGAGCTCACCAGCTTAGCATTTAGCCTTTCCCAGCTCCTGGATGGCCTGATAAACCCAGCTATGTTGGCTTCGTATGTTTTGTTATCCTTGGCTATGTGTAATCTTACTAGTTCCTTATTCCTTGGGGAATCATGCCTGGCTCGGGGGTGGCAGCGTTGCTGAGAGATTAAGGAGCACGCTGGCCTATGGTTGGGTGGAATGTTGTAGTGACGTAGCTGGTTGTGAGGCAGTTCTTATAAGATAAGTATTCTTGACTAATATGTTATGCGATCATATTTACTGTTAATGAATTATGATGGGCATGTTGAATGCCGAATTGTATGTTTTGCTTCCACTGAGTATATGTATGATTATGCATCTTAGTGTGTTTGATGTCTTCGCATTTTCCTTCAGTTTATATGTATGTACATATTCATGGGGAGGTTTTCCCGGATGGTTAATGGCTGGGTAGCATCCTCTTTGGTGGTAGATAGGTATTTTTCTTTGAAATACCTTTGGAATTTCTTCCAACTAATCCTCCTTTCCTTAATCCTCTTCATTTGCATGAGGTTCTCCAACCAAATGGAAGCTCGTCCATTGAGATTGTAAATAACAATATATTCCTTTTAATTTCCAGATTAATCATGAATCCGGTAATACCTTTTCATCCCAATAATCCATACTTCCAGTTCTTGTCTTGTTTTAGTTTCTCCGTCAAAATGTGGGAGGCCTTGCCTTTCTAAATTCTCCTTGAGGAATCCTTATAGAATTTCCTTCTTCTTCTAGATATGTCAGATGTATGCCTTGGGATACTCTGGCAACTTTTGTCAAAGAAATATAATTGTGGAAGATATTCTATTTTATACTATTATTGTTATTACCTCTTTCAGATATGTTGTTTCTCTGAATAGGGATGTCATTGATGTAATTGGTCATGTAAAGTCTTGAGGTAAAGCCTCTATTGTAAGTTGGGTCAGTAGTAACCACAAAAGTATTATTAAAATGTATTTTTGAGTCTTCCAAGGCAAGTCAGCCCTGGAATAAAGGAGATGTCAAACCATTTGGGTTATTAGGACTCTCAGCTGATCAGCATAAATAGGAGAGGTGCCTCCTTCATTTGAACAAGCAGTATAGCTCAACAATTACACTAGAGAGAGAAAGAGTAGTTCATCTGGGAGAGAGGAGGTATTCCAGTATTATTCTTGGGGTCTTATAAGTCTTATTCTTTGGGTCTCACAATATACTTGGTTGAATTCTATATCAAGGAATGCTATATCAAGGCTTTCCCAGGATAAATCTATGTGTTCTTTTGTGTGGTTGTGCTTGTCTTTCTTTCAGTGATCCTTTTGTATATGGTATGATGTTATGATGCTAAATGTTTTTAGATATTGTATAACCATTGGAATATTAACATGGTATTATATCCACCCTGAAATAATTCTTGTGCAGCCAAATCACTGCTACAACCAAAACTATTGAAGATTAGGGTTTCATGCTTGAAAATGCTAGAAGATAAAAAATAGTCATCTTGGGAATTTCGTTATAAATCACAATTGGATAAGGATCGAGAGATGAAAATTTTAAACGTCGAAGGTGAAATCCTACTGTACCATGTGTGAAATTTTCATACTCATATTCACTATAATTTAGGATATATGATTCCTCCAAATTAGGGTTCCAACCTCCTCTAGAATACAGTCATAAACATATGACCTAGGGAGAATTGCTATATATTGGGATAGGAAGGGCCAAATAAAATTTTAAAATATTTTGAAGGTAGGGAACAGACTGTAGTTTTTATGGTTAGAGTTTCAGACCTTGAAGGTGAAACCGTGACATGTGGAAGTCCGTACAAGTTCACCATGTTGAATAGTCCTTAAAAAAGTCACCTTGGAAAAATTTGCATAAGTCCCACTTGAATAATCCAATTATGCACTAACCTGTGGGTTGGGAAAGGAGATAGATCATTCTATATTAAGACAAAGTTTCAAACCCATAGGAGTAGGACTCTCAGAGATACAATAGGATCAATATCAGGCAATTTTGTAGAAGAAATTGAAAAAAACTAGGGCTTCCTATTCTGGGAACTTTCCTCCACCAATCAGTTGAAAAAGGAAAGTAATATAAAAATCACCTTAGGAGGGTGCATGTTTCTATGAAATAATTTTCTCATTCTATGGATATCAATTCTTGATCTAACACTGCTGGCAGGGAAAACTAGTGCATAAGATATTTTGTTGTTTTGTCAACAGTTTTGGGAAAATGAGTATGCTACTCTGCTCTCCTTGAAGAGGTAAATATTTCTAGCCAATAAAATATGAAATATTTCTAAGTTGAAATTAGGGTTTCTTTGTCAAACCCTAGGTCCACTAGAAGCAGTCTTCTAGAAAATCTTTCAAGCAAGCATCAAGTTGAAGCAATATCATTGGTAAGTTCTATCCTCTCTATTCCCATTTTAGGTTCTCAATTTTATCACGATTACAAACAATACCAAGATTTGGGACAATCTTGAAGGAGCCAAGAACTCCCGAGGATGAAAGTGTAGATTTCTTCTCATACCTGAAGAAGCATGACCTAGAGAACTATGTCAAAGAAGAAGTTGTAGATCCAGAGGGAGATGAAGACAAAGCATAAGAAGGACTTAGTAAAATCTAAGAGGATTATTTCCATATTCATTAGATCTCACATGTATCATCCTTGTAGAATCCTTAGGAGATGTTCAATACAATGACCATCCTGTATGAAGGAAAGAATATCAACAGAAAGATGCATTGAGGAACCAACTGAAGAATGTGAAGATATAGAACTTAGAGACCATGTAGTCTCACTTCACAAGGGTTACTCAAATCAAGGAACAACTTGAAGCAATTTAAGAGAACATGCAAGAAATAATTTGATCTCTTTCAACAAACTACGGGAAGAATGCACACACAAAGAATATTGGCTCATCACGAAAGAGGAGAAGATGGGAGCAACTGTAGATCAAGATCTCACAATTTACTCTAGAAGAAATCATAAAAAGAAGGAGGAACATCATCACAACTGAAGACAAAAGGAATTCATAAGATATCCTTCCAAACATTCGATGCTACACTTGTTATGAGAAGGGACACTACTCCAAAGATTGTCCCAGAAATAGAGGCTCCTTCAACAAGAATTCAAAAAAGAAAATACATCATGCTCACACCGTTGAAGATGATGAACCAACTAATTCAGAGAAGGAAAAGAATATTCCTCAAGTGATGAGGAACATGATTTCTATTAGTGAAGACAAATATCATACTCTTATCCATTTCAGTATTTGGATAAGAAGGAATGCAGTTAGTGACACTCAGAACCAGTACACAGGTTCCCATAATCAGATGATGAAATAGAAGGATCTCGTTATTCTTATCAAGAAGGAGGCCACCCACCAAACAAATAAAGATAAGTATTTGAATTTTCATTTCCTATATATCTAGTTGCTTGAGCGACATTGCTTAGTTGTGTACATATCTATGTTCAAGTAAATGTATTATGCATGATATAATGTTTTCATTAATGAACAATATACTACTAATATGCATGTGATGGGTAAGTGGCCTATGGTGATATACAACATTCCATTACTACTTATCTAGAATGCAACCCCTTTGCTGGAATATTGGGATTAGTGCACAATCTCAATAATGTTATGGTAGAGATGGAAGGCATATATAAATCTTTCGTGTGTATACGGGATATGGATGAATGTTGTATTGGCTAAAATAGTTGCATGATTATATATTTATGCATAAGAATTTTTCATTATGAATATAAGATTATGAAATGCTTCTAACCATGCAACAAATTTATTTGACTTGTAGGAAAGATCATGAACAATCACCCATAAGAAAAAAGGATGAGACTTGTTCTGAAGAAAAAGTGATGGCAATTCAGTTAGAAGATTCACTTCAATAAACATACATGAAGATGGACCTGAAGGTCCTAGGGTCAAAGACATTGTGATGAAAGAAATAGCTTTAGAAGAATATAAGAATCATGATATGACCTAAAGAGAGTGGTAAATCCACCTCGAGTAGTGAATACCATCTTGGGCACGAGAGATAATTCAATATGAAGAAAAGTATGATGGAAATTCCAATGAAAGTAGGAAGCCTCAGATACACTCTAGTTATATGGCATTGTTGAGTGACATCATTGATGTGGATCCTTCCATCCATGAAGAAGTAGCCAAGCCAAAATGACACTAGTTGATGATGGGGAATGATGTGGTTCCAAGACCTGAAGGGAAGCTCGTAGTGTCTTCCATGTGGATCTACAAGATCAAGTATGTAGTAGATGACAACATCAATGGATACAAAGAAAAATTCGTGATTTCTCTCAAAAAGAGGGAGTAGACTATGGCATGACACACTCCATTGACCAAACACACTTCTCTAGTAGAGTAGAAGTGTATATCAAGCAGAGAACCACATGTGCACAAAAACTATTTGTACGAGCTCAGAAGGAACCCATGGATAAGCACATCCAGTTACATGAGGAGCTTGAATATCACCTAGAGTAATGAATATATTAACCTTTTCTACAAATTTGAAGACAAAATGCTATAGAAGATGACAAGCTCACAAATGGGTGCAAGAGGAACTTGTCAACAAAGTTCAAGATAAAGGATCTTGGTATCCAACAAACTGAGATTGATACATAGAATATTAGTAGCAGAGGATGCTACCTGTCACTCTAGTACATAATGTTTCGATGCATAGAGTACAACATGAAGAGGGAGGATGATGCTCCACTTCAGAGGGAGTGACTGCAGAAGATATCTGATTTTGACATGGTAGGACAGGATAGACAACTTCTTGATGGAGTTAGGATTTACCAAGAGAAAAGTGGCTTCCAACCTTTACTTTAAGGTTGAATGCGGAAGACTGAAATATATTGATGACTTGACATGATGAATTCATTGTAGATACAAAGAGGAAGTGCTGAAGATAGAAAGATCACTTTAGGATGTTTGGGATCAGGTGCAATCTCATGGCTTAGCATAAAGAGGCTGAGTACATTGTAGCATGTTAAACCTGTAGCGAAGTAGTATGGCTTCACAAACTATTAGCAGGATTGTTGAGATAGATGCAACTGATGTTTATTGTGACAACTAGATTTGCATAGAACTTGATGTTTTATAAAGTCCAGGATATGGTGTAGAGAGGAGCCGTGAAGCTCCAGTATGTTCCTACAGAGGAACACATTGTGAATGTATAAGAAAAGAATAGTGATCCCTAGTGATTTGGTCACTGTATAGAGAGTCTGGTCATATCTTGGTGGGTAGATACCAATATGGTTGGTGGTATCCTCACAAGGAATATCCCAGGAAGGTTGGTCATATCTTCAAATAGGAATATCCCAACGAGATGTGGTCCTGCATTCATTTGCAGACATTGTGATCAGACATTCATTTGCATATGTTGTGGTACTGCATTCATTTGTAGATGTTGTGGTGTTGCATTCATTTGCATACATTGTGGTCATGTATTCATTTATGGAAGTTGTGGTCCTGCATTCATTTGCAGACGTTGTGATCATGCATTCATTTGTCAACATTGTGGTCCTACATTCGTTTATGAACGTTGTGGTCCTACATTCATTTGCGGATGTTGTGGTCCTACATTCATTTGTAAACATTGTGGTCCTGCATTCATTTGCATATGTTTTGGTCCTGCATTCATTTACGAACAATCCAACACCTTTTGATGTTGTGGGTGTTTTTTCATTAAGTTGCAATGTTGTGTTTATTGCAGGTGATGTTATGTGATGCTTGAGATGTGATGCTCATGATGATGTGACAAGATGTGATGCTCGTGACGATGCTATTGATGCTCATGATGATGCGATGAGATGTGGCGATGAGATTTGATGCTCATGATGATGCGATGAGATGTGGTGATGAGATTTGATGCTCATGATGATGCGATGAGATGTGATACTTGTGATGATGCGATGAGATGTGATGCTCATGATGATGTAATAAGATGTGATGCTTATGATGATGTGTCGAGATACAATGATCGTGATGTGATGTTCTGTGATGGTGATATTACACAGATAATGATAATGATGATATAGTTGTGAAAACTTCCTATGACATATAGAATTACGAGTCAATTGTACAAATGTATTTTTGTGTTATAGAATACCCTCCTTGTTAAGAGGGAGTGTTAAAGAAATGTAACTGGGAAAGATATTCTATTTTGTACTATTATTGTTATTACCTCTTTCAGAGATGTTGTTCCTCTGATTAGGGATGTCATTGATGTAATTGGTCATGTAAAGTCTTGAGGTAAAGCCTCCATTGTAAGTCGGGTTAGTAGTAGCCACAAAAGTATTATTAAAATGTATTTTTGAGTCTCCCAAGGCAAGTTGGCCTTGGAAACAAGAATAATTCAACCCTAGAAGCAAGAAGAAGTTGGCCCAGTTGGGTTATTAGGCCTCTCAGCTGATCAGTATAAATAGGAGAGGCACCTCCCTCATTTGTACAAGAAGTATAGCTCAACAAGTGCACTATAAAGAGAAAGAGTAGTCCACTTGGGAGAGAGGAGGAAATACAATATTATTCTTGGGTTCTTATAAGTCTTATTCTTTGGGTATTACACTGTACTTGGTTGAAGTCTATATCGAGGAATCTTTGCTGGGTTTTCTTCCCCATGAGGGTTTCCTAGAATAGATATTTGTGTTCTTTTGTGTGGTTGTGATGTCTTTATTTCACTGATCCTTTTGTATATCGTTATGATGTTATGATGCTAAATATTTTTAGATATTGCATAACCATTGAAATATTTAGAACTTTGAGAATCACATGACCTACGAGAAGAAGATCTTGATGAATATACATTACATGTCTTTCTCACCAAACTCTTTCTTGGACTTGGAGTTCTCCTTCTAATGCAACTTCTGGAGCAACTCTACATTTCTTATTCCTTGACCAACATCACTTGGATTAAATTCAAGACTAACTCTCTATTACATATCAGTGATGTTTTGAAGGATGGAAACAATAATATGATTTTGTTCTTCTTGAGCTTTGATCAACCTTTCATTGAAGCTCCTCATTGTTTCAACCAAATTCTTGGGATTAATTTGCTTCCCTCTCCCATTGGATCTCATTTATGCATTTTATTCTTGCACATTTTCTCCAAGTACGTCTTCATCATACTCATAAGGATCTTGGGCATCCTTCATGGTTACCATTTATTTTCGTAGGGAATTCTTTTCCCTTTTTCTATGGTTGTCCATTAAACCGTCAACTGTGAGCACTGTGCATCATAAAAAAATTTATTAAACATCTCAGTAATATATGAAATGACACATGGGGTACCAATCAAAAGAATTGTAAATGAATGTTTCATGCATGTTGGGAACAACACTATTGTCTATGTCTATCGATTATGACGCATTCTTGTTTTATTTATGGAAACAATTCTAGAATTCTAACCCATACGGTACTAGATTCACCACTAAGACTTATGATTCTCTGTTTTCCATTGTAAATCCTATCCCAAACAACCCCAAGGTTACAACCTTTCTATGATACCATTCTGTAGCATTTTTGGTCATGTCATTGGCCTTTTGGAGTGATGGGGGACCATTACAAATGAACAGATTACAAATTTTTCTTAACCAGTATCGTCTATCACACTTTCGTTTAACCAAATTGATACCAATAGCACGAAAACATAAACAATTGCAAGTTAAATTTCATATTCTTCCATTAATATTGGCCCTACCACGAATCCAATGGTTATAAACTGCTCCGATTGTCAAACTCCATTGCTTCCAACAATACCCTTCCGATCCCAACACTTTATTACCAATCCTAACTTGTCCATACATAGGAGGTTGAGATTCAGGAGCATATAATTAGTTACCCACAAAAAAATTTCTAACACTCTAACTCTAATCAGGGATCAGGAGTCAGAAGCACAAAACGGTATTCCTATAGAAACTCCATTGACATTTCAACTCTGATCGGGAGTTGAGAGTCAGTAATGCCCAAACAACAATTCCATCAATTGGACTATTGATCTTGACATCGCCATGTTAGAAACCAAAAATTGGCACCATCAACGAATTGACTACCACTTGGGCCACCAATTTCGATGATGACATGTCGACACCACACAATAACTCTCACCCATTTCACACTGATTTCAATGTCAACATTTTGGTGCTCAGATCCAACACACAATCCCCTTCATAACCAACCCGCCAACCTGACGTCGACACATTGATGTCTGTGTCCTTCCACTTTCCACTCGTCCAACCTGGGAGTCGATCCTGAAATCATCTCACCAATGTTGACACTCACCTCCTATTCACCACTTAGTCAAAATTTCATTCTAGCCTTATGCATTGGCTTGGGTGTTTGACTAAGGAAATTCCACAATGATATCCTTTACTTAAACAAATTTTACCTCCAGAACTTGGCCATGCTACCTTTGATTCAATGGCTACCTCTGAACCATGCTAACACATGATTATGGTTGCATGCTAGCTTCCTCCACCCCTGTTACGACTCTACAGGACTTATAAAACTTATGCAATTGCAACTAATCATGCTCAACAAGCACGCCATCTATCTATCATTGTAGTTCATGAATAAATAGTTTATTTAATACAATCACAACCATAGGAAAACCATACACAGAGGTAAACTCATTTCCATCTATGATCTCATTTCATTGAACAATTCAAGTTATTTCCCTCATTTAATTCATCATGCATGATTAAGAATTCATTAAAAAAAAGAACATTCATAACAATAAATTAGATAATTCAAAATAGAACAAAATACATATATTTCATATGAATTGTTCAAGCAACTATCTACGTGAGTGTAACATTCCACCCAAATGTAGGTCCCTATCCAGCCTGTATTATTTCAATTGAGATACCACCCCTGTTATCCACCTGAATGGAACCTCTCCGTCCGAGTGCCAACATCCCTCATGTTGGCACACAAAAGGACATCTATGGATTGAGGGTTGCCCAAAACACTATAGATGGGATTATTATGAACTACATTCATCATTCATCCAGCTGGTTATTTTTACCCTTTAGCTATGTCAAGTCATATACGCGACTCTCTATATATGCAACTCGTGTGTTGTACGTGAGTATCGGTTGTTGCATGTCGCGTATAGATGTATACGCGGGTTACCCTCATAGAAACACGTGGGTCATACGCGAGTTTCCAGTATTGATACCCGCGTATATCTACCTTTGACATTAAAAATAAAAACACGTGATTACTTGAGATTAGTTAAGCATTTAACCTTAATCTCATTAACTGTCTCAACCTCCTCAACCTTCGAAACTGCCTTATTTCACCAACTATAAATACAGGCCTTGGGGAGGGTGTTAGGATATACACTTGGAGAGCAAGGTTATGCTGGTGGAGTTTATACAGAAGTCTTTGGAGTAGTGGAACTCAGAATCCTTTGGTTGCAAAGGAGTCCTTGTCCCAAGCGTTGGGTTGTAATCTGAACTCTTTCCATTATTGTTAATAAAGAGAATCCTTCTTCCATATGTGTCTTGAATGTCTCTCATATATTGTGGTTTGATAAATGTTTATGTTTCAGAATTATATATATGATTTATCTAACCCATTTATATACATGTATCATCTTGTATTTGGAAGATTGACCCTTGACAGGTGAAGGAGAAGCATCCCTGAAGGCTTTGGAGGAGAAGCAGAGCGGAAGAGGACAAGCTAGGATCAATCGTCGTGTATCGGGTGAGTCTTTCCTATCCTTCTATTTCCTTTACTACACTCTAGAGTCGATTGCCTGCAATTTTCTTGAGTATGTTGGTAACCCTAGACCTTCGGTTATAAGGTGTTTATTCTTGTACAACAGAACTGGTGACTCCGCTGGGGAGCCTAGAATGCTATAGGTTGTTTCTGTCACCCTTGACCAATCTTTGCTTTGAAATTGGTGTGTGGTCTTTTATCCTGTTTCATACTTAGTACAGTGTTTGAAAGTCTTGTGGATTTTTCTTGTTTTTTGAGAATTTTTTTTACCTGTACGCGGGTTGCTCTTCTGCACAGTCGCGTACAGAGGTTCCCATACGCGGGTTGCTCTCTTGGACAGTCATGTATCATACACGAGTTTCCATTATATACAGTCGCGTATAAGCCTGGAAATAGGGATTTTTTAGGTTTGGGTTTGCTTTTCCCTTTCTTTGTGTAATTCCTTTTTGTTAGTCAGATTTCTTTATGAATATTGTGCTATTTGTCTGAAGACCTTTGGTGACCACACTTTGTGCTTTTTCGAAATCCCTTGGGTTTCTTTTGCTTGGATTATTTTCTGTTTGCATGCTGAAGTAGCCTGGCCTGTTTGGGTTGTAGGGTGAAGTGTCTCTGTCCAGATCAGTGATCAGGGTCTTGGGCACTGTTTTTCCAGTCTGTCTTTTGGCAATGGTTGGTTTGTCACTTGCCTTTATTAGTCTACAGTGATTTTTGTCATTGTGTGCACCCAAGCTAGGGTTCCTAGTCTTCCTTTGTTGGTTGTTTCTTGGTTCTGTTAGCCTGTTTACTTCAGTTTGTTGCTTTTATACAGTTGATTAGATTCAAGTTTACTCAAGTATAGTGCATTTTAGGTGCATGGTAGAGTTTGAGCATTTTTAAAAGTGAAAAGAAAACATTGTCAAGCTTTTGCATTTTGCTTTTGCATAAGTAGTGTTTATTTCAGTTTAAAAATATAATCTCAAAAGCTACAAAAAACATAGGCTTAGTTTCTTTTATCGTTTGCATTCAGTTCATCAATATATATTTACAACAACAACAAAAAAGTTTGCTTTAATAGTGGTAATTTGCTTTGAAAAATACACCTTTACTTTTATTTATTTCTTATCGAGTCAAAAACACCATAAGTACATCACTCCATTTCCTTCTGAGTAAGAAACATCCCTTTAAAATGAACGCATAATTAAAATTTACTAGTAATTTTTTTTTTTAGGGGCCTTTCACCTACTAGCTTAGGCTAGACTTGCGGGATAGGAAGTGTAAAATTCCCACAAGTTATAAAAATCAGACATAGTGGACCTTTCTTTAGGTAAATCCTTGACTTTATCGATTGTATCTGGGAAGCTCCTCTCAAACGGGAGCTAAGCATGAGGCCGCGTGGAGGCTTGGACAGAGGAGATAACCCTCTGAATCCTTATCAAAACATAAATCGGGACTTTTACGCATCTGGGGATTCTGTCCTAGACAGAGTTTCGGGCTCAGCTACCCTGCCCATGCGTACGAGTCAGGCTTGCAACTATCCCCCCAGACTGTTGGTATAACTAAGGTAGCCTTTAGTCTCTTGACATTTAGGGTTCATACCTAGGTAAACCGGAAGGCTATTTCTGGTTCACCTTGAACGGGCTTGGAAGGTAACCCTTGTTGAAAGTGTGGGAGGGCGGTTGGGTGATTCCTTCGCTTGTGCCTAAGAACCACTTCAAGGACACCAAGTAATCGTTCATCAGCTTTCTTCGGGAAAGTATATCTTTTACCCTTGTTTGATTGTTTGAGGCTTTAGGATTTTTTATAGTGTATGCTCTGTGGTTTTGCCTGTGTTTAGTTGGCCTTAGGGTGTGATTTGTCTAATTTTTAATCGTGGAGGACCAACCTATTAGAAGGTCAAGAAGGTTGAGAAACCTTCCTCCTCTCATCACATTGGAGCCTCCACCTCCACCCCAAAGGCGGAGATTGGATACAGATGGTTCATTTGAACCGGTAGGGATAAGTGAAGTTCTCGGTGAACCAGAACTGATAGCTAACCGTTTTGATCTTGATACAGTTGAGATAGAAGAATTGCAAACTGACGAGTTTGCAAGGAACTTTAACACTCCCTTGACTGATTTAAACGATCCTGTGATCGTTCAGGTTAGACCTTTTGATTCACCTGTATTAGGTGTCCCTATGGGTAGGATCATGTCTTCGATGGAAGAAAGACCTTTTGTGTTCACCTCAGCCGTTTCGGCTGAAGGGGTACTACCTCCCCCGGTAAGTGCCCCTAGATCTAGTATACCTTCTACACCTTTGACTCTAGCGAGCCGGGTGGTTCAACCACCGGTTCACTCAAACCTAGAAGGTACTTCTGGTGACATGGTTACTGGGATTCCCAGTATACCTACTATTCCTTATTCCTTTCCATATACTACCAAGAGTGGTTCGGTAGGATCCTCGGTGTTTGTCCAAGGATTTCCTTGGAATGGGGGGCATATTCCCCCATCCAGTCCATACGTAGGTCCATCACCTTCCTATGTAGGAGTGCAGTTTGGGAGCATTACCTCTTATGTCCAAAGTTTCCAAACTCCAATTTTGGTCCCGTTTACAAGCTCTCCCTTTTCGTTGTTCAGCGGAGGGATACCGACTCCTATCTTTCAGACCCCCGTTTCTATGGGGACGGCACAAACTTCTTATATTGCACTTCCCACACACAATCATGTGGCTTACGGATGGAATCCATTTCAGAGTAATCTACCCACTTCGCAACCGGTGGTAGGGGGAAACCCCACTTTTACCCATGGGCATTCGGGGGTAGGTCCCTCTAATCCCCAAGCTGGCACATTTAGTTCCCCTGTTCGATCCAAAACTCCATTCTTGGAAACTTTAAACTTGCCATATTATTCAAAATTGATGAATGACCTGGTGAGGCATGACCCTTTGTGGCCACCTGTTCCCACCAAATTGCCATCAGACATCCCTAAGTTCAAAGGCAAAGTTGGTGAAGATCCTGGGGCTCATTGCACCACATTCCATTTATGGTGTTCTTCCAATTCGCTGAATGAAGATTCAGTAAGGTTGAGGCTGTTCTAGAGAACCTTAACAGGTATGGTGGCAAAATGGTATATCGAATTGCCTTCTACTGCTTTCAGTAGTTTCTGGGACTTGGCTAGTGCTTTTCTTAGCCACTTTCAGCTTCCGGTCCGATATGATTTCGAAACAGACTTGTTGTCTACTTTTGGGAAAAACAAGGCTACCCACATCCCGGATCACATCCACGAGTGGAGGAGGCGAAAGAGCCTTATAAAAGCCACTATCCCTCTTGAGTTCCTTTTAGAGTGGTTCCTTAAATCCCTGTTGCCCTACATATCTAAGGACATATCCACCTTGGGAGTGACGAATGAAGAAGAATCCATTCACAGGACCCAGCAACTAGATTTGATTTATTCACAATCTAGGATCTTGTATGAGATCATCCCTGAGGCACCGAGGCCTATGCACGATGTGGAGAAGCCTAAGCCTGGACCCCATGTCGACGGTGTGGTTGGGTCCATTAACTCTCCCACCGTAGAATCTTTGGCTAAGCAACTTCACCCGTTGTCTGTCAAGAAGTCTACGGCGGAGGTAGCAAAGGCTGCCCCCTCCCCCCAGAGTGCAAATTCTTTTGCACAAACCTCTTAGAAGGGAAATCAGTAGCCTAGCGGGAAGAAAAAGAAAGGTAAGAAGGGAGAGAGAAATCAAAACAAGCAAAAGCCCATGAACAATTCTGATGGGGGAAAAAAAAAAAAAAAAGGTTAAGTTTCCGTGTAAGTTATGCCATGAGGACCACCTTAATCACCTTTTTCCCCTTATGGATCAAGCCCAAAAGCTGCTTAAAGCTCAACAACCGGCTGTCCTAAAG
>LPNX011196008.1:53714-78109 GCA_001517045.1 Pseudotsuga menziesii
AAGACCTATTAACCAGCGCAAAGCAGCGGCTGTGAAGGCAGAAGTTGAAAAGTTGTTGAAGGCTGGTTTTATCTATCCCATAGCTTTGACTGAATGGGTATCCAACCCTGTTCCTGTTGATAAAAAGCAAGGGACTATTCGTGTTTGTACAGACTTTAGAGATCTCAATAAATCCTGTCCTAAGGACAACTATCCCACACCATTTATAGACCAAATCATAGATGCCTGTGCGGGAAGTGAGGTGTTTTCGTTTATGGATGGTTTCTCCGGATACAATCAAATTCAAATAAAACCGGAAGATCAACATAAAACTGCTTTCATTTGTCCTTGGGGTAGCTTCGCGTACAAGAAAATGCCCTTTGGATTGAAAAATGGGGGGGAAAAAAAGAAGAAGAAGGTTAAGTTTCCGTGTAAGTTATGCCATGAGGACCACCTTAATCACCTTTTTCCCCTTATGGATCAAGCCCAAAAGCTGCTTAAAGCTCAACAACCGGCTGTCCTAAAGGATCCTTTTCCCAAAGGACAGAACTCTGCTTCAGCTTCTAATACAGCAGGGTGCACTCAAACTACCCCTGACCCAAACTATATCAACATGGTTCGATCTTCGACTTTGTTGTAGACAAGGAACAAAAATTATGAGAAAGAGACTCTTGAGAAGGGTAAAGTTGTAGGTGAAACTTCGAATCCTCTCACAATAGAGAATCCTACTGAAACTATGCCGAAGATACTGAAAGGTGTCTTCAAGAAGACCTTGCATAACCCTAATGCTAGGGCTGCTTCAAACTACTCCGTGGTTGAAGATTTAGCCCAAACTCTGTGTGCAATGTCAACTTTAGAGGTGTTACAGAGTTGTCCTTCCCAGCGGGATGCTCTCTTAGAAGCTTTAGGCAGCATGGACTCTTCAAGTCTCACGGCGAAATTTCATTTGTCCACTGTTAAAATTCGCCTGCCTTACCATGTATCCTTATCAATAGATTTCGTCCATGGTGGTAAGACCATTGGAAGGGAAGTTGTTGATGGGGGTGCTTCTACATGTGTTATGTCCTTGGCCTGTTGGAAAGCTCTTGGATCCCCAGAGCTTGTCCCATCAAACACTTTGCTTACTACTTTTGATGGAATATCCTTCCATCGACATGGTATCCTACCGGCTTTTGAAATTAAGTTGGCAGGCAAAGCAATGTCTATTGAAGTAGAAGTGATTGATGCTCCTTTGGACTACAATTTGCTTCTGGGAAGGAACTGGACTTATGCGATGTCTGCTATTGCGTCGGCCGTCTTTCGTGTAGTGGTTTTTCCACATGAGGTCAAGTTGGTTACTATTGATCAACTTGATTTTACCCGAAAAGGTCATTTAGAATCTAATGAGTCCCCTGTACCATTGGTTGATCAGGTCAAACATGTTGCATAGAGCTTGGGGGCTAGAATGTACACATCACTGATGGGCACATTTGATCTTCCATCCCCGGTTAATTATATTGGTTCTACTAGTGTGGGGAATTCCATAGGTACGGTTGTCGATAGGACTGATCCTTGGGTTCTCCCAACCCCCCATGAATCGGAAGTGCCCCTATCAGTAGTGGAGGTTGCTTATCAAGCTATCACTCAAGCCACTACTGATCCCATTCCAGATCCTCTAACAGTATCGGATGATCTGGAAGAAGTCTATTTGCCCGTATGGGTGAAAAACTCTTCGCATTCTATAGATTGTTTAGACATGGTTTTACCTTCAGATGAAGCTATTCTGGAAGCCATGAGTGTATGTGATAAGATTTGTGAGGATTTTCATCATCGATCCTATTTTCTTCCAGAACTAAGCAGAATAGAAAACCAAAAGTTTCATGTGAGACTGTCAGAAGATGTTGATATACCTATCAACCCTTTGCCTAGGGAAGGAATGCTTGCCGAGGGGAATATGGCAAATATTTCCGCTACTATACCTATTAACATCTCTGTAAACCCTGATGTCGTGGAAAACATATACATAGGTGCAACTTGCTCTCTTGAAGAGATTGCCATCTATACTACCTTGTTTAAGGAATTCCGTGATGTCTTTGCCGGTTTTATGAGGAGATGCCAAGCATAGATCCATCAATTGTTGAACATGAAATCCGAACATATCCTGATGCAAAGCCAGTTCGACAAAAGTTAAGACCTGTTAACCAGCGCAAAGCAGCGGCTGTGAAGGTAGAAGTTGAAAATTTGTTGAAGGCTGGTTTTATCTATCCCATAGCTTTGACTGAATGGGTATCCAACCCTGTTCCTGTTGATAAAAAGCAAGGGACTATTCGTGTTTGTACAGACTTTAGAGATCTCAATAAATCCTGTCCTAAGGACAACTATCCCACACCATTTATAGACCAAATCATAGATGCTTGTGCGGGAAGTGAGGTGTTTTCGTTTATGGATGGTTTCTCCGGATACAATCAAATTCAAATAAAACCGGAAGATCAACATAAAACTGCTTTCATTTGTCCTTGGGGTAGCTTCGCGTACAAGAAAATGCCCTTTGGATTGAAAAATGCTGGGGTAACCTTTCAACGGGATATGAACTTTGCTTTCCATGACATTAAAGCCATTGTCGAACCATACCTTAATGATCTGCCCGCACATTCTCCTAAGAGGATCCAACATCCAGATCATTTACGGTTTATATTTGAAAGATGCAAATATTATAAAATTCACTTGAATCCCCACAAGTGTTTATTCTGTGTCGAGTTGGGAAGATTGCTTGGGTTCATTGTCTCTAATAGAGGCATCCAGGTGGATCCTTTGAAAGTTGAGGCCATTATAAATATGCCTCCTCCTCGTTCTCTCAGGCAACTTCAGAGCCTGCAAGGAAAGTCTAATTTCCTTCGACGTTTTATTGTTAATTATGCCAAGATTACGAAAGGTTTCATGCGCCTGCTTAAATAGGACACCCCATTTGTATGGGATGAAACCACACAACTCGCGTTCGAGGCATTGAAAAAAGCTTTGCTGTCGACACCCTTATTACATCCACCAGATTATTCTAGGGATTTTATATTATATATGGCCGCGTCGGAGTCGACCATTGGGGTAGTACTAGTCCAGGAGGACGATAAGATTGTAGAGCATGTCATTTATTATCTTAGCCGTGCTTTGGCCAAACCTGAACTTAGATACTCCCACATTGAGAAATTAGCCTTAACAGTCGTTTATGCTGTGCAGAGGTTATGTCACTACATTTTACTGAGGACCACCACAGTAGTGGAGGATGTGAATCCGTTCCAATATGTTTTATCTCGACGGATTGTTGGGGGAAAATTTAACAAATGGATAGTCATTCTCCAAGAGTTTGACTTGGATTTCCAGTCCGCTAAGTCTAAGAAGTCCTTAGTTTTTGCTGAACTTATAGCAGAATTTCCTACTGAAGAAAATGTAGCTATTGAAGATGACTCATTCCCAGATGAACACATCTTCCTGATATCCACCTCTGATCCTTGGTACGGGGATATTCTTATATATCTCCAGACTTTGAAGTATCCTGCAGCTTCCTCGAGGGAGGAACGATGTAAATTATGCCTTCATGCCAAGAACTACCTCATTATAGGAGATACATTATATCGACGAGGGGTAGATTCCATTTTGCGTCGTTGTCTTACCCACAAGGAAGCGGAGATTGTCCTAAATGATTCCCATAGCAGAGCATGTGGGGGTCATTTATCTGGGTTAGCTATGGCCCAGAAGATATTACGTGCCGATTATTTCTGGCCCACAATCTTTAAAGATTGTGTAGAAGCAGTGAAGCGCTATCATCCATGTCATCTTTACACCATGAAGATGCGGTCAAATCCTGCTCCGTTATTTCCCGTTGTCTCGGTAGGCCCCGTCATGAAATGGGGGATTGATTACGTGACATGCAACCCAACCTCGGCTGGGGGGCATAAATACATCATTGTCGCTGTTGACTATTTTACGAAATGGGCAGAGGCAATGCCTACTTTTAAAGCTGATGGGGAAACAACAGCTTTCCTTTTATTCAATCAGATTATAGCATGGTTTGGTATACCCAAAGTGATTGTCACTGACCATGGCAGTCATTTTCAAAATAACATGATGACGGAACTGACCACCATGCTTGGATTCAGACAAGAACATTCGTCTCCATACTATCCACAAGCAAACGGTCAAGTTGAGGCTGTCAACAAGACTTTAAAAACTATTCTTAAATGTACAATTGATGTAGCCCATTCTAACTGGCACATCATGTTATATCCTGCTCTTTGTGCCTACCGAACTAACATCAAGACTGCTACGGGTTTTTCCCCTTTCCAACTCGTTCATGGAGTGGAAGCAGTTACTCTGATTGAGTGTGAAATCCCATCTCTAAAGATAGCCATTCATGTGTTACCTGATACGACTGAGCTTGAGGAACATCTGGTACATTTAGAACACCTTGATGAATAGTGTAGAGATACACTGACTGCTAATTAGGCTCATAAAAATAGGGTCAAAACTCAGTATGATAAATCGGTCAAACCTAGGGTTTTCTCTGAAGGGGAACTTCTCTTGCTTTGGGACCAAGACAAAGAACCCTTGGGGGCAGGAAAATTCAAGGCAATGTGGTTAGGACCTTATGTCGTGTTCAAGGTATTAAGTAAGGGCGCATATGATTTAGTTGATTTTGATGGGAATAAGCTGCCTGAGCCTAGAAATGGGCTCTACCTGAACAAGTACTATGCTTAGGCTTAGCACTTTTTCTTGTATTTTTATTGGATGTATTTTTTATGTACATTAGGTTGTCGGTTTTGTTTTTTATATTATCTGCTGGTTGTTGCAGATGTCTTCTGAAAGGTACTTAGGATTCGCTAATGGCGCCAGCTGTCACACTTGTAACCTAGCCTCAATAGCATGGGTTATCTATTCTCCCTCAGGACAGCTTGTTGCCGCGGGAGGCACTTGTCTAGGTCCTGCTTCTAATAATGTTGCTGAGTATAGGGATGTAATTGAGCTCCTATGGGATGCTTTGTCATGTGGCATCACCCAGCTTGAGGTCCATTTGGACTCTCAGTTAGTGGTCTCCCAGCTCAATCGAGCTTATCAGGTATGAAATCCTATTTTATTACATCAATTCATGCAAATTCGTTTATTGGAAAGACATTTTGAAGTTATTACTTTTAATCATATTCCACGAAATTAGAATTCATTGACTGATGCATATGCTAATTACATTTTAGATTGGCATCTCACACATACTTTATAAAGACATATAGCAAACATATGAAAAACACTTGTAAATAAATTGACAACCAACACCAATATATATATATATATATATATATATATATGTAAAATATCTGTCTGTAGATAGGTCAAGTCTGAGCCTCAGATCCCTTCATATAAAAAATGTACAAAAATGTGGATCATAGTCCATCAAAATTCCCTAGGTCTACACTGGACCACCCTGGTCACTAGGATCACCTTGGTCCCCATGATCTCTATGCACTCTGGCTTCCTCAGCCTCCTCAGATTCGGCAGCCTCCCCCACCTCTATATATACGAGCATTGCTCTAACCACTCGTCTGAAAAGACGTAGCCAAACCGGTGGAACCCCAACTATGAACTCCTACATGGCGGTCGGGATATGCTCTATCCGTAAGGCCGGTACTCGTTGGGTCATCCTGGCTAGTTTCCCCTCTAGTACCCTGATCAATCCTGGATCCTCGCCTACAACAGGATGAACGAACATGTGAGGGTGCCCTTCAGGGCGGACTGATCCAATATCTGCATTTTGATACATGAATAGGATTAAGACTTGTACATATGTATATATCTATCATTTGAAAAATCCATAAAAATTTGAAAATGATAAAAATTTAAAAAATTATTTACCTAGCTCTCCCCATGCTCCTCCTGGAGGGAGGATAAGGTCGGGGTCACCTCAAAAGTCCATCCCGGCATATGGAAACTGCTCCAATGCCGGTAGCTGTGGTTCCCACCAGGTATAAAAATCATCATCATAGACACTGTGTACCGAGTCTCCTCCTCCTTGATGGAGGAATATGTATCCCCACCTGCTCAGCCTCGGTTGACGTGGAGATCTAATCGGTAGAGGTATAGTAGGGCTCAGTGCTAGTACTCTCTTGAAGAAGAAGGCCACTAATATGCTTGCATAGCCAAAAATTTTGTGTCTTCCTCCCTTACAATCGGATAGTTGCCTCTTCATGATAGGGACAACTCCCGAGCACCAATCATAGAGAGCACCGTGAGAATAGTCAACTGCCAGCCTCATTTGGTTCCTTGTGGCCAAATGTAAAGAGGAGGATCCTGATATCCTCACGATGGTGCTAGCCAGTACCTGAAGAGTAAAATCTTGGATATGTACAACTGGAACGCAGGTTCCTCTCTTTTCAGTACCCGGTGTGCAGAATACATCTATATAGTTTTGGACACTTAAGGGGTCCCCGCACCTACCAGTGCCCTCTAAGTTCACCAGTGCCCCTCGTCGTGACAGACCAGTTATGAAATATATGTCTTCAGTGGTAATCTCCAAGGTTTCACCTTGTAAGTTGAACATCCCCAACTCATGATCCCAATAATTGACCATGAACTCAAGTATGCGGACATTGGCCCGCATGGGCGATGTACAAAAGAATTTTAGCAGCCCGCTTGTGCGCAATGCATGTATGGTGGGTGCGCTTTGGAGTGCCACTTGGTCCATTATTTCGTGCTCCCTTTCCCTCCATTCCATAACCATCTTTTACCTAGCAAATACAAGTATTTTGATTCAGTTATTCCATACCAAAATTCAATTTTTTTTGTCTATCTTAAGCCTTTTATCCTTTGCGTAGCATACGCGACTGTCTAATTAGACAAGTCGCGTACTATACGCGACTATCTAGTTAGGCAACTCGCGTATAGAACGTGCATACGCGAGTCTGCACACTAGTAACCCCCGTATTCGTTGTGCTACAATTTAGGATGATTTTAAATATGGAATTCAGACTCAAATTTAATAATTGCTTGGATCAAAATGAAGAGCTTAGGGTGTAGGATTACCTGCAACTGGCGGATTTCAATTTCGTCGGTCCAATTGTCCACAATGATCGTTCAAAGGTAGACGGCCAAACTTGCTTTTTATGGCTCAAAAGTTCAAATGGTGAGTTTGCTTTGATTTTTTAACTATTTATAGAAATTATATTTCTTTAAATGGGTCTTTTTCTATAGTTTGAAAATCTAATCAACTAATACCACATTTCTTTATGCTTTGGAACAGGTTTGTCACTTTTACAAAGTGTTGTTGCTCCAATAGGGTGGTTTTGTCATTTCCAATACATTTTGGCATCTTTATTCATTCCACATTAACCTTAGCATTCAACATTTTACCATGGACTATGGTATTCTAAGCCACTAGTTCCCTGTTTTTACCATTGTTCTTCCGTGGATAGGACCCTTTTTCATGAGTATCCTTCTTATGTGCCTATGTCATCTTTTGGTACTCATGCCGCAACTGTTTCAGGTTTAGGGGTATCCTCTTAGCTATTTTTCATGCCAAATAGAGCTTCTTTTGAATCTCTTTTTACAAGCTAACCCTTTATAGGACTCCCCGCCCTTATGGAGTTTCTTTAGGCCCAGGTCTGACTCCTTCAAAATAGACTTGACCATCGAGTTAACTCGTCTGTTCAAGCTCATTAAGAATATGTGAGCGGGCATTCGCATTGGTGGTAGGTTATCTCTTTCTCGGACCATGCGGAATAATACGAGAAAGGATCACTCTCTTTTCTTTTGAATTGAGAAGAGTATTCTCAGGTATAGGTTTATCACTTTTTCGGACCTGAGGGACTAAATTTACGGAAAAGGAACACCCGGTTTGAGCTTAGTTTTCTCTTTTTCGTGCTCTGGACCCAAACATGAAAAAGATTCCGAGTGTACTTTGTGTCTTTGTCATGCTCGTTAAACACTTAAGAACAAAGCAAGGAGTTTATTTTTGTAAGCCCCATTTCTCGTAACCAAATGGATCTTTTCGAGTGATCTTGCTTTCCTTCACACTCCTAAAACTCAAACTATTTTATGTTGTTTTGGAAGGAGCGTTGGGTAGGTGGTAATTTAACCTTTTTCGGACCTCCCTGACTAAGTACAAAAAAGGTTCACCTTTTCTTCTTCGGAAGTTAAGAGAGTTCTTCTGTGGTATGTTTTATACTTTTTCAGCCTCAGGAGACTAAATTGGATGAAAAAGGACCCCCAGACCTCGTAACTATTGCCTGCAAGTTTCTTGAGTATGTTGGTAACCCCAGACCTTCGGTTATAAGGTGTTTATTCCTGTACAACAACCCCCGATATGGGAAATGATATATACTAGGAAGGAACTAAACAGGTTCACTCACAACTAAAAACACAACTATTCATGCTAAGCCATTATCTTACTGGATTTATCAAGCATACATGGACGCAAGGGAAGGCGAATGCTAAGCCAGTGAGCTCATCCATATACCGACAAGAATCTCAAATATTTCACCTATACATGCCACCCACAATACCTACCAAAACCAACACAAGTAAGGTCCCTTCACTGCTGGACAATCCCTTAGGAGCCCCTTCCCTCTAGTGCTATTCAAGGTGGGCATAGAAAGGTCCAATCTGCTAACTCTAGAGATTTTCACCTTCACTAGGTTTATCAATCCATTCATCCCAAAACTCTCCCTAAATTCCAATTACTCTTACCCTGCAATTCCATACCATGTTGGGCTTAACTGGGCGACTCAATTCTCAAGTTTCTCACTAATTACATGTTTGACTAGTCTTACGACTGCAAAAATGGTGCATGATGTGATTACTTGTTGAGGATGCATATTGAGAATGCACGCTAAGAATGATAACTATGTCGGGCATGCTATGTTTTCTTCTCTTTTACATGTAGAGTTCAAATGGGTGGTGAGTGAGTGAATGAGGATGGGATTTTCCCCTTTTTCCCATGCAATCTCATGGATCAAATTTCTCCACACAAGGTTTGCTTCCGGGATAGATAATGACATCCACTTGTCGTACCTCCCCTTGCGTTCATTTTGCACCTAGCATGATATACATTTCTTCTAGTAGTAAAACGTAGAGTCCTATTTGTAGTTCGAGTTCTTGTATTTGAATTGGGACTTATGACATATCCCTACTTCTTTGAACTTTTGTTCATCAACAACCATAATTATGAGGTCCTCGGTGGGGTACACAAAAAAGGTTTTGTTGTTTAGCATCAATGATGTTCATACAATTATGAGTATTGATGGAATCTATGAGTATGATTACATTTCTAATTTTAATGACACCTTTAATATTTAGGGTCTTAGGTTGTCATTCCCCATCATGATTTCCAATGGAACTGTAGGCTTTCTTTCTTCTTTTCTTGGAACCTAAATCTTATCAACATTTATGAGATGTACCAGGGGGTATTTTGTGATCAATTGTTGTATTTTGTCTTTTTGAGTTGTAATTTATATTTGAAGCCCATCTTATTCATTTATCTTTTATTGAGCACATGCGATTGAACATAATGATATTTTTATGGTGCTTCATCTTCAACCATCAATATTTCAATTTTAAATCTACTAGGATGAGTTGTTCTACCTTGATCAATTTCATGAACCATGGTTGATGAATTCAAACTTTTGGGTATATTTTCATAAGTTTCGGGTTCTATCATTAACTCATCTTGTTTTTTAGTTAGTGAATCAACTCCTTCTATATGCTTATTAGTAATTCTTGATGCTTTGTCCTTGTCGAACTCTGAATCGTACCCACTAGTAATTTTGATTGGTGGGTTCAAAATTCCCACTTCATTTTTGTCCACTATTTTCAAATAGTGTAGTGACTTTTCCTCACACAGATTTGAATCCATATCCTATCACATTGATGACAAATATTTCTCTTTTCTATTAATCCTAGGCATAGTTGTCTTTAGGAATCTTCAAATAACTTGTCAAATATGTCCCCACCTGTTATTAATTTGCCAAAAAAAAATTTGTGACTCTACACTACTATCCACTACTATCCACTACTATCCATAATTTCATTGTGATATTGGCTTTCAAAATGTAACTTTTTTGAAAGAAAAATTAAAGTTTTTAATTTTTAGTTATATTCTATGTACATAAACTTAGTTATTTTTATTTTTAATTTGTTCAACCCAACTTAGTATATGAAATATTTGTGGTTGTGAGTATTAGCCAATGACCTTGTAAATTATTATACAAATTTGTATGAAACAAATTGTAAAAGAATTGATTGTACATATTTGGTGGTGGCACATATTTACTTGTACAATTTGTAAGAAATGGATGCATATGATACTAGAGGCAACGACAAATACAATAATTGAGGCGGTGTTTGTATGGTGGAATTACAATACTAATCATAGAGATCAACATGTGGTAGTAGGATGAAATTAAATGGACGAGAACAATGTATGTAGCATGGATGTGTGATGATAGAGTATAGAAGGGCATGAGTCTACGAAGAGAATGAAACTAAGTTATTGAAACAAACAAATTTCTTGTATGGATGTACAATTGAATTGATAATTGTTGTTATACAAAATTTTTATTGTGGTCATTCACCCATGAAATTGGATACATGTTTGAGGATTTTAATTACATAATTGGCCAAATTTGGATTTAATACAAAATGTAGTAAAGAGTCCCTTATTTACCATTGTTTGAAAAAAAAACTTTTCGCTAATATATAAGAATATATTGAATAGTAAATGATTGATAAAAATTGATAAGATGAGGATTACAATGAGCTTCATGACAATATACTTATATGCATTGACTGGCCATGAGGTGAAGGGGTTTGTGCCCTTTGATCTTTCATTAACTTGATATTATTATTATTATTATTATTATTATAACACTCCTATTTTATTTAACTCCACTAAGAACTTAATATACTTCAACTAGCTATTCAGTTGCTAGTTGACAAATTTGTTCAGCTCCTCCCTTCCATGAGTTCTGCTTCTATTGGTTCCATCAATGAACCTCTTTCACATCTTGGGATTCAGACGGTATGACTCAAGTGCTCCATGAAGATGTTGGCCATTATTGATGATAGTGGTGAGCCTTTATCGATATTTCTCTTTTGTTCATAAAGCTCTCTTTTTAACCTAAAGGACATTTATCAGAGGTCAAATTCTACCAATTTAATCATATCTATACCTATCCTCTTGATGACTTAAATTGCTTCATTAAAGGAAATTTTGTAAACTAAGAGACAACATCAAAACTTACAATGGTATCTTGATGGTTAACTCTCATATTTTTATAATAGTGTCTTGAGGGTTAACTCTCATATTTTTATGATGGTGTCTTGATGATCAGCTCTCATTTTTTTATAATGGTGTCTTGAGGTTCAACTCTCATATTTTTATCCAAACCAATTACGCCATTTGAATCAATGGCCAACTCTCATATATTTAAACAAATTAATGAATCCATAGTTTTATAATGGTGCCTTGAGGGGTGCTTGAGGGTTGTGTTGATATTCTAAACCAATTTAGTGAACTCAAATGAATCCTTTATATAATGGGTTCATTAATTTGGTTAAAATATCTTAGTCAACCCTCAAAAGACACCATTATAAGATTTTTTGTAGCCTCTTTGTTTAAAATAAATTGTCTTACTGAAGCCATTCATGTCATCAAGAGGATTATGGATATGGATACAACTTAATTGGTAGAAGTTTGTTTTGATCAAAATTATATATATTTCATGGAAAGCTTTATGAAAAACAAGTAATGTATTGGATATGGGTTCACTACTATCTCCAATAGGAGAAACCCTCTTTATGGAGCATTTTAAGAATACAGAATTTGATTCATACCCTCTCAAACCCATGTTGTGGAAGAGGATTGTTGATGACCCCAACATAATATGATCTCATGGTAGGGGGGAGCTAAAAAAATTTGTCGAGTACCTAAACAATGAGTGGAATCATATACAAAGTTCATGATAGAGGTAAAAGAAAATGGGAGTATTCATTTCTTGGATGTGTTGGTTACCAAGAATCCAGATGAGAAGTTGGTGCCTAATGTTTAAAAAAATATACCACATGAAATAGTATATACATGTTGAATTCCATCACTACCTCACATAAAACAAGGGTCATCGATACATAACTATTGAGGCTCTTAACATGTCCAATGAGGAGCATTTAGAACAAGAAAAGGACCACTTTCAAAAGGTCTTTAGGAAGAATGAATATACAGAATGGTAGAGTAGAAAAACTATATAGAGAGTTTGCAAGGGACCTCAGAGTAGGGACCATGGTGAGCAAACTAAACACTCTAAGGTATTCTTATCATACATCCAAGGAATTATAAATAAAACAAAAAAAAGGAATTAAAATCAAATCTTATTTCATACCTCACAATTATGTTAGATGGATTATGCCAATCTGTCAAAGATCCAAAGGATTGTCCTCATCATAAGGGTGTCTACAATGTTATAAGTTCATGCAATGAACCATACATCCATGAGGCAAGCTTCCCAAGTCAAGATTAAGGAGCATGGGGTAGAGTTACACCATAATTGTGTTAATTCTTGAACCTTGATCAAACACTCATACAAGACAGAGCACAACATCCATCTAGAGAGTGCCGAGGTCATCGAAAAGGTTGAGCATTACTCGAAGCATTGTTTTAGAGAAGCCATCAAAATAGTCAAGCATCTTGAAAACTCGAATTGGGATGATGAAATGGAGGTCAATATAAATCAAATCCTTAATATAGCAATGTGAAATTGTGATTGGGACAACTTCTCATAGTTGTAGAGGTTAATCTTTCGTTGTTTCCTTTACTCAACCGATATTGGTTCCATTTCTAAGGTTTTGTATAAATAAATATGATTAGCAGTTAAACTCAATTTGGAAAATTGTCCTATAGATGATTTGAAATATGTGGGTTGCAATCATTGGCAGTATAATAAACATCATGAATATTCCTTAAAATTGATACAAGGAAACAAATTGATGTATTTTTTTGTGCTAAATAATTTGACATGGTTCATTTTGATGAAGATGAATATGAAAAAATGTAAGGAAAAAGGGACATAGTTCTATGGAAAAGTTGGCCATTACATAGTTCTATGGAATATTTCTTAAAATTGATACAAGGAAACAAATTGGTGTATTATTATGTGCTAAAGAATTTGACATGGTTCATTTTGATGAAGATAAATATGAAAACAAATAAAGAAAAAGAGACATAGTTCTAGGGAAAAGTTGGCCTTTACTTGAAACCATAGTTCCCTGATTTAAACCCTGTAACAATGATTTGCTCCTCAACCCTTAAGATTATAAATCTTCCCATTTCATTTTGGAAAGACTTAGAGATAATGGAAAAAAATTACAACTCTCTAAGCAAGTTTATAGAGTTTATTGAGGAGGAGGAGATGGCTTGGGGAATTTGGGTTAGGGTTTACTGTAGGAAGGTGGGCATTGTTTAGTCACCATGTTCCAATTGTGTAAATTGGAATTGATGGTCGGTGTTTGTTTTTCCAGTACCCTGGTGGCGGTTTTGTGGTGCTCAGACTGTAGGGTTGGGAGTGTACTGTTTTTCCTGTCGGCAGTCAGATTTGACCTGGTGGGGTGTTGGTTTCTCGGTATCTCGTTGGTGGTTTTGTGGCTCATGGTCTTGCGGATTTTTGGGGGGGTGGTATGGGCGGTTTTCCCATTTTCTAGGATGTCGGATTTCTGGTTTTTCCTGATTGTGGTCGGGGTTGACCTGGTGGAAGAGAACCTACACCCGAGGATGTTGCTTCTCCTTGTTATATTGTACATGTCTTGTTGTTTCCTATGGAATTTTATTTTCTGCAACATGCAGTACCCGTCGGAGGTGGAGATTACCATGGGGTCTGGTAATGTGTAGGGAAGTTGGCATTGTGCCTGCAGGAAACGTTTTGTGGTTGGTAACGAAAATATCTTGGAGAAGGTGGACTCTCTCAGCTCTTTGGAATTGGTGGGGGGGCTTGAGTATTGTTGCCTTGATAAGGATGTGTGGATGGAATGGATTTCCAAGAACTGGAAGCCATTGTTGAACTATGCCCCTACTATTAGCAGGTTATCAAATGGTTGGTATGTCTTCATGTTTTTGGAGGAAGAAGATGTGGTTTTTATTATGGAGGGGTTGTGGCTCATTGGGAAGGGTTCATTGGTCCTATGTTGGTGGTGGGTTGATTTTGACCCATTCCATTCTAGGGTTTTGAATAGGCACTTGTGGTTGTTGTTATCGGATTTTCCCTTGCCATTATGGACGTGAGAGTCCTTTATGGGTGTTGCAAATTGTATTGGCCACTTCATTTCACTAAATGACCAACTATTTCATAACTTTGATAAGCACATGGTGAAGATATTGGTTGAGTTGGATAAATATGAGGGTTTGCCGACATAATTGGATTTAGTCTAGGGTGACTGAGCATTGGTACAATGACTGGATTATTTGCATGTTCCTTTTCGTTTCCAATAATGTCATCTGACGAAGAATCTAAGGAACATATGTCCTTCTTTGCTCGGTGGTAGAACATTTTCGGATCGTGGATCAGAGGTCAACTTGGAGCAGTCCTTCTCATTGTCTGATTCTTTGAAGACACTGGTACTACGTGATGAAGAGTTGGATGTTGCCCCTACATCACCACTAGTGGATACTGGTAAGTTGGACTCCTATATTGATTCTACCTATATGGATTTTTTGAAGGGGGGTATTGTTGTTTTAGATGAGATTGAGAGGTAAACTCTAGTGGGGGGTCATTTTACTTGTCCATCTAGGACGGTTCTTCCTAGGGTTGGTGTTTCCATACCTTGTTCTATGTATATTCCTTCTATTGTGGGGGTGGGTTATGCTAGCTCGTCACTGGTGGTAGACGTGGGTGTGGTCACTTTGGGGGTTGTGGGGTTTGTGGGGATTTTTTATTCACCTGATCCGGGGTATTTAGGGGTGTGGTGGGTGGAGGTGGGGATACCACTAGTGGACCTTCTGTGGCTTTATTGGACAATTTCCCTCCTTTGGTTCTCGACACTGTATCTTCGGAGGGGGATAGGGTTTGGGGGTCCTGTAGCCCGACTGATATGCTATCATTTAATGACCCAACTCTAATGTAGGCATTACCTATCTTCTCAGACCGTTCTCTGGTGTCGCCTACTATTTTACAGCTTGCCTCTATTCAGTGTGAAAATGTTACCATTAGACGAGCTCACAAAGTAAAAAAAACCTTTGGGTTGTTGGGGGGACAAATCCACTCCTGGGGATGGTAGCTATGTCCCTCTCTCCACCCATATTAAATATGTAACCAGAGCTGGGAATCATCTGCAATGTCCTCCCCTTGTCTAGGGCACTTAGAGTGAAGGAACCCTCTGACTTGGTTACCTGATGTGTTTGGTATCCTACAATGTTAGAGGGTTTGGAGGGTGATCCAAATAGTTAGACCTTAAATTACTATTGGATGAGCTGCATCCAGATATGATATTTTTATAGGATACTTTGTGTTATAGGGCTCAAGCTATGGTAGTTTTCTCACAACTTCATCCAGGATGGGAATTCAGTGCTTGCGATACGGCATGTCACTCGAGGGGCTTGCTAACTGCTTGGAACCCTCTGGTGGATAGGTGTAAAGCTTTTCTTACTAGTGCTGAAATTCTGGTCAAGGCCCATTTTAAAGGTTCACTCAGTTGTTGGAATTGTATGAATGTTTATTCCCCTTATCATGATAGAGAGAGGTTCTAGAAATGTGTTAAAGTGAAAGGTTTGTTGAACCTATGCAATCTCATCATTGTAGGTGATTTTAATTTTACTGTTTTCGATGCTGAGATCTGGGGAAACTATGCAAGGGGTGATCCTATAGAATTTTATTTCTCTAATTTATTGATGGATTTTCACTTGGTGGACATTATTCCTCATAAGCTGGGTCCGACTTGGCGCAATGGAAGAATGGGATCTATCAGCATTGGTAAGTGCTTGGACAGGTTTTTGGTGGTAGAGAGATTAATTCCTCTTCTGTCTCAACATAGGGTATGGACCATGCCTTCAGAGATATCCGACCACTTCTCGATTTTCCTAGAATAGATGGAGGTTAGAAGAAGACTTCCCTCCCCTTTTAAATTTAACCATACTTGGTTGAAGGAAGTGGATTTTACTGCTGATCAAGCAGGCTTGGTGTCGTGACTGTGAGGTGAGGGATGCTGATGCTATGTCCAAATTTGTTTGTAAGCTTAAAGTACTAAAACTAGTGGTCATCAATTGGGAACTTAGGATGAAGCATGACAAATATAGTGAGTTGGTCTCAATTGAGGATAAGATCACTAAATTATTCTTACTTGCTCCTACGAGTATCTTATCTACCGAAGAGGTTGGTAGACTTTCTGAGCTTAATACTCATATGTAGGAACTGCTATCATTTGAAGCCTCATCTTGGAGGCTCAAGAGTCGAGCAGTGTGGATTGAGCAGGGTGATGCAAACGACAAGTTTTTTTAGAATTTTGCTAATTTGCATCGTAATGGAAATGCGATATGGGATTTGATGGATATGGATGGCAATCGAATCAATAATGATATACAGTTGAAGAAGGATGTAGTAGATAATTTTTCCAAGAGCTTCAAGGAGATGGGTCCTCCCTGGATTCAGGGGAAGCTTTAGGTAATTAAACTATTCCCTACTTACTTCTCTGTTGAGACTGCAGGGGAGGTAGGGAGGGATGTTACATTAGGTGAAGTGAAATTGGTGGACAAAATCCCTGGTCCGAATGGATGGACGGTGGAATTATTCCTGTGTTTCTTTGATATTGTGGGTAGTGAAATGCTGGATGCAGTTGAACAGTCCCAGGTGAATGGATTTGTATTGAGGTCTTTTAATGCAAATTTTCTTACATTGATTCCAAATTGTAAAAAACCGGAGACATTTACTGATTTTAGACCAATCTCACTTTGCAATTTGATCTATAAAGTCATTACTAGGGTCATCTTGAACAGGATGAAATTGTTGCTTGTTGATGTTATTTCGAGGGAGCAATTTGGTTTTCTGAGGAATTGACATATACTGGAAGCTATGGGGATCACACAAGAGGTGATTCACTCTATTAAGATCAGATATTTGGAGGCCTTAATTCTTAAAATGGACCTGATTAAGGCATATGATAGGGTCAATTGGACCTTATTGAGGTGCATACTGTTGCAGATTGAGTTGACGGTGGATACGGTGAACTAGATTATGGTCCATGTTACCTCTACCAACTTTGCTGCCCTAATTAATCATTCTCCTACTACTTTTTTCAACTCTAGCCGAGGGTTGGGACAAGGATGCCCAATTTCACCTTTACTTTTCCTATTGATTGTTGAAGGACCGAGTTTCCTCATTAATGAGGCCAAAGGGCCGAGTAAGATTCATGGCATTGTTTTTTCTTCTACCTTGGCTATTACACACCTACTCTTCGTAGATGATGTTGTATCATTTGGGCGTGGGACATTGGAGGAATGGAGGTGCTTCAAAGCTATTATTGATATTTTTACAACTGTATCTGGTATGGTGATCAATGTGGTTAAATCTTCCTTTTTATGCAATAATCTTAATATTGTTTTAACTCATAGTGTTCAGGTACTATTCCCTTATAAGATGGACCAGATTGAGATGGGGTTCAAGTACATTGGGTACTGGTTGAAACCATTGAATTACTAGGTTAAATATTGGAGGTAGATTGTTAAATGATTTGAGCAAAGGGTCAACAACTAGTCGTATAGATGCCTCACTCTAGGGGGTATCCTGATACTACCGAAAATTGTTCTCAATGGTATTCCTGTTTATTGGTTCTTGTTGATCAATATTACGGTCTCGATATTGAGGTCTATCAGAAAAATTATGTGCAACTTTTTGCGGGGTGGTAAGGTGTCCAAGAATGGAGCTCATGTGGTTAAGTGGGACATGATTACTAGACCTTATGCCCGTGGGGGATGGAACGTGAAAAACCTTAAATGGTTCAATATATCTTTAAGGATGAAGAGTATATGGATGGAATTGAGTGGAAATGGCATATGAAACAGGGTACTATGGGCTAAATATCTGCGTAAAATATATTTGTCTGATTGGGTTAGAAAGGATGAACACTCAGTGGTTAATACCTCTCTCATTTGGAATGGTTTTTTATGGGTCTTTGGGTGGATTAGCAAGACTCTTGCTAGAAGGTTGGTGATGTGAAATATGTCAAAGTAGGCATTGATACCGTGGTCGGGATGGAGGAGACTTGTTGTCTTTTAGGTCCCTTAGTCAGCTATCTTCAAGACCATGGTATCATCACTCTTAATCAGGCTAGGAATGTTGGTGATTGGTCTTCTTCTGGTACCTACTAGTTATCGTCCGAGGAGCTGGATCTTGCGAGGGTGTGGAAGTTGGAATGGGACCAATATTCCTATTCTTTGGCTATGTTGGGGTTGCACCTTATAGATGGTGATGATCGTCGTGTTTGGTCTTTTAACTCTGCATCAAGATAGGTAATTTCTAAACTCGCCTATGATTATCTTGTTAATACTTTGTTGACTGCATTGGATGGATGGTGGAGTCAAGATTTGTGGGTGTGGAAGATTCCACTTAAGATTAAATGTTTTCGTTGGATTTGTATTAATGATAAGATGAATACTTGGGACAACCTTCTCAAGAAAGGTTGGGTTGATCCAAACATTTGTCTACTGTGCCAGTCGGATGCTGAATCGATTGAACACCTTTTTGTTAAATGTCATTTTGGGAAGGATGTCAAGAAGTTTGTCACCACATATTTTGGGTTTTCTCATCATTGGGAGGACTTCTCTCTACAGAATAATATGTCGCAATGGATGAGATCAGGAATTAGACCTTGTTATCTTCCTCTTGTATGCTATTGGCACATTTGGAAGGCCGGGAATGATGCTATCTTTTGTGGTAGAAAACCTGTGGTTCAAAACGTTGATCCGGATTTATGCAGGAACGCAACAAAATACACAAATAACCATAGAAACAAATATGCAGCGAAAATAACACTTCATTTCATTAATCAAAGAACTAAAACTTGTTTACATACATAATGGAAATAAACTAGCTAGAGTGCTGGTAGCTTATCTCTGAGAAGAGATGTGGCGGCTACATGCCTCTAAACTCTGTGTTACAATGAGGCTCAAAGGCCTATATATTATTGAGAAACAATGGAACCCTACACATCCAAAAACCTAACCCTAGGAGGTGAAACGCCAGAATGTGGGCCCCGTTGGGTAACTTGGTACATCAATTTCTTGGGGTCGTAACTTTGGCATACTACCTCCGTTTGACGCACATGATACATCGTCAGAAATATCTCTTCAAGGACTACATCTATAAATGGAAAATGTTAAGTCCAAAATGGACTCATATTTTCTGACCATTTGATGTCGAAAAAACGTCATTTAGGGCCTCAAAACGGCTCCGAAAGTTTAGGACCCGAAAACTACCAAAAATAGTAAATTGTGCTACAATTAAGGAAACTGGAAAACTGAAAGAAACAATGGTGGGGGTCCAAGTGGAATAGGTGGGTGGCCACCAATATCCTCTTGGATCATTCCTCCCCCCTTAGGAAGCAATGGTCCCCATTGCGTTGAGTTCCTCCATGAGATGAGGAAACTTTTGCTGAACTTGGTCTCTGGTGAGCCACTTTCCCTGGTGAAGGAGTTGGCCTGCTTTGACAACATGATATAGCTATATCTTCTGCTGGTGGGTGTTCTTGATCCATGTGTCCATAATCCGATCAGTTCTAGCTTGTTCCATGCAGTCGAGGTTTAACTCTGTTGGTGTGAGTTGTTCTGCCACGTCTGATGTGTCCAGTAGAGGTGGAAAGTAGGGCCGAAGGCGGTCCACATTGAACACTGGGTGAAGACCAAGGAATGGTGGAACACTAAGCTCGAAGGAATTGTCCCCGATAGCCTTGGTGATGGTGTATGGCCCATATCGAAGCGGGTGAAGCTTGCGGTGGGGTCCAGCGAGGCACTCCTTCTGCAAATGTAGCCACACTTTCAACACCCACCTGGAAGTTGTGTTGCACCCGATGCTGATCATGTTGCTACTTGTACTTAGCATTGGATCTTTCTAATATGTCATGAACCTATTGGAGAATGTGCTAAATGCACTCAATGAAACTGTTTGCCTTAGAAACTTCAGACTGGACATGAGTTGAATCAGCTTGAGTAGAAGGAAGGCCCAACATTTAATCCATGGAGATGGATTCCCAAGGTCGACTAGGGGTAGGAAATGGAGTATAGAGGCCTTGCTTCTTGATGGACGGTTTGGAAATGGCACAAGCAGTGCAGGACCGGATGTACTTACCGACGTCCTATCGAAGGTTCGACCAATAGAAATACTTCTGTAGTATTCCCACTATTTTCTCGACCCCGAAATTCCCAGTGACCCGACTATAGTGCGATTCCCAAATCATCTTGGAACGCTCGCTTGAAGGAACACAAAGGTGTCCCATGTGACATAGTAGTGCATCCTGGAGGTGAAAATTTGGAACTGGGTTTCCCTCCAAGAGCGTCATGTATGTGTGGCTGAATTCTAGATCATTCTTATAGAGAATCGGCCAATCAGAGGTCTCTTTCCCACTAGAGTTGAGCACGGTGGTTATCGCCATGATCGGTGGTCAGCTAAGGCAGTCTGTAACATTATTGGTGCTTCCCTTCTTGTACTTGATATTCAAATGAAACTGTTGTAGATATGTGGACCACTTCTAATGGTGATCATTCTGTAACTTCCCTTATGTTTGTATGAACTACAGGAGTCAATGGTCTGTGTGGATGATCGTTTCCTTCCCCAAAATGTAATGCTTCCATTGTCGGCAAGCCTATACAGTGGAATACATCTCTTTGTCATAAGTGGGATATTTGCGGACTGTGTCGGACAGTGTCTCACTGTGATATGCCACTGGATGCCCTTGTTGAGTGAGGACTGCCCCAATAGCATAGTCATAGGCATTTGTCTCGATCTCAAATGGTTGTTGCAAGTCTGGTAATGTGAGCACTAGAGCACAGCAGAGGTGATGTTTCAATTCTGCAAACGCCTTCTATTGAGTTTATGACCAAAATAATTTTGCTTTTGCTCCTCCCTTGGTGACTTGACTCAAGGGCCAAGTGATATGAAAGAATCCCAACACGAACCTGTGGTAGAAATTAGCAAGACCCAGAAAGCTGCAAAGCTCTGTTAGAGTATTTGGGGCTGGCCAATCCCGAATGACTTGGATCTTGGTTGGATCCACATGTACCCTATACTCATTAATAATGTATCCTAGATACTGAACCTGGGTCATGCCAAAAGTACACTTGTACAAATTGGCACACAACTTGTGTTGCCGCAGCGTTTAGAGGACCTGTCGGATGTGGTGGAGGTGCTCTTCCCAAGTATGGTTGAATATTAGGATGTCATCCAAGTACACTACCACAAATGAGTTGGTGAATGGCCGCAAGATATCATCCATTAGTCTCATGAAGGTTGCAGGAGCATTTGTCAGGTCGAAAGGCATGACCAACCATTCGAAAAGGCCTTCCTTGGCTTTGAAGGTAGTCTTCCACACATTGGTCAGTTTGATCTGTACCTGGTCATACCCAGACTTTAAGTCGATCTTGCTAAAATATTTTTCCCCTTTAAGCTGGTCCAAGAGGTCATCAATCCGTGGGATTGGGTACCTATTCAGGACAATGATCTTGTTCAGCGCCCGATAGTCAATACAGAGTCTCCAAGTCCCATCCTTCTTCTGTACTAACACGATCGGGCTCTCACAGGGAAATGAACTTGGCCAGATTTCACCCTTCTATAGTAGCTACTGAATTTGCCTCTTGATTTCATCATTCTCCAGAACAGAGTGTCGATAGATCAGTCCCTTGGGCAGTGGCGCACCTGGGGCCAGATCGATGGGGTGCTTGACCTGACAGTGTAGAGGAACCCCTGTGGGTGAGGTGAATATGTCCCGGTACTCCTCCACGACCTTGTCAATTTGTTGTTTCGCATGCGGATGGGCCCTCTCTAGAGGTCGTGGCCATGATCTTCTTCTTTCCCTGAGGGCGGATCATCAAGAAAACAAATTTCCTAGTTTTGGAAATTAGCTTACTGCATTGTTTTGTAGTAACTAAAGAGATAGTGGTAGGAGGTGGTACCTCTGGTATCCTATACAACTTATTTCCCAACGTAATAATAACAGTGTGAGGCCGAGATTCATACACAGCATGTCACTTCCATAAGTATGATTGACCCAATAATACATCACAAACATCAAGAGGAGCAATATCACATAATACCTCAACTGTGAAGGGCTTGATGCTGTGGGGAATGCGACACTGCTAGCTGACGCAGAGATCTCATCCTTGGTGAAGCCACTCTATGGTGTACGGATGCAGGTGTGCTGTGGTCGGCAAGCCCAATCAATTCACGACCTCTGCTAAAATGAGGTTCTTTTGGCTCCCACTATCGACAATGAACTGTAGCGAGGAACCCTTTACCCACATTTGGGAGTGGAAAAGACACTCCTCGTCCTCTGAATCTTCTGGTTCTTCCTTTTGGATCTTTGTGGTGGCAATGGTGGCGTTGGGCTCTGCATCAATAATATTCTTCCCTATGTCATTCCCCTTCTCAGTTTCTGATTCAGTGTCAGAGTATGCATCTAATTCGGAAGCCGTTATCTTGGCCACTAGTGATTGCTTGGTCCGACACTCACTGGTGTTGTGAGTGCGGCTCTTATGGAACTCGCACCACTTTCTCACTTCCTTCTTCGGCTTCGCAGTGTTTTTTTTTGCTTGTGGCTTTGGCAAGTTGTCTTGAGTCACCATGCCTTGGTGTTATAGCTGATTTCACCACTCCAGGTGAATCACACTTTGTATGGCCTTCCCCTATCCCGCTGCAGACTCCTTAGACCCCATGGACCATTTTTTGTCCTTTTATGTTTCCCTGACCATCCCTAAAAACATGTGAAAAATTATACAAGTGACTTTTAAACCTACAAGCACATATATACACGGGTTTGACCACTAAAACTGCGTACATCAGGATGTGTACAAAATCCAAATCCTTTTGGATTTTTCCTTGACATGGATCTGTCTCACTTGACTCCTGGCCTTTCTTATGCCTTGAGATCGCTCGGATTTGACCTATCATTACCCCTTTGAAAATCTATATAAGGAACCCCTTGGTACATTAAAGGCATAAGAGAGAATTGAGAGAAAAGAAACTATAGTCCATTGTTGCCGGAACTTATGCTCGAGTCTGCATCCCTTTGTCCCTTGGAGCACTTTTGTGTTCTTCCCAAGCTTGCCTTTTGCTTGTGAGCTTGCTATTTAGTGATGGAGGATTGAAGTGGTGGAGGCCTAAGTGGGGGATTCAGTTTCTCCAGTTCGCAGACGTGCCGACAGAGGTTGTATCTTGTAATCTCTGATTTATATTAATAGAAATATATTTTCCTATCCAATAATGTGTGTTTCAATGAATATTTTATCCATTGGATGATGTCAAATGCTTATACATTATTGATTATATATGCTAGAATAGATATAACACCATGATATATAGACTGTTTGTATTGTTTACTTGTTGTTGAGGAAGTAATATATCAATTCAAGCTGAAGTTGGAAAGCTCAACGGGGATCTACTTCAACCGTCCGGAATAAGGTACGAGGTCTAATCCTTTAGTGTTAGACATTGAATTTTTATTTCATATTGGAAAGGATTGATTTCTGGAGTCAAGCTATCTGTTGTGGTACCCCAAGCCATAGGAATTTCTCTCCGTAACAGAATTGGCGACTCCGCTGGGGAGTTCCTAGTAGTTGTCCTTTGGGGGTTGTTTTCTCGGCATTCAATGAATTTGAATTGCTCTTTCTCTCTTGTTTCTGTGTCGGGTCTGGGGGCATGTATGTCTGGTAGTGTCTGATTGGTGTGAAGTTTGTCTCAGCCTGTCTGTTTGCCTTGATTTTATGCACCTTTCTTCCTGTATGCGAGTTTTTAACTCACAGTCGCGTATACACGTGGGTTTCTCTTTGATTTCCACGTATACACGCGGGTTTACTGCGAACAGTCACGTATGCCTTTGCTTTTGCCTTTTTGTGGAAGTTAAATGGTTGCTGGGTGAATTTTGATATTTGCTGAGTCTCCTTTGGCACTGCCTGAGTCTGTTTCTGACCAGAAACGTTTTTTTAGGCTAAATTTTTTCTTTTTAAGAAGGTTCTTGTCATGGCATTTTCGATTTTTTGTTTAAGATTAGTGCATTAGAGTTCTTTTACCTGAATGCTTTGCTTGAATGTTGTTCATGTGTGCTTGCAGAGTCTAAGGGTTGTAGAATCATTCTTTTGCTTTTTGCATCTCATTTTATTTCAAAAAATCCAAAAACATTTGCTTATCATCATGCATTTCATTTTGCATTTTGCATTGTACTTG
>LPNX011196008.1:97232-321805 GCA_001517045.1 Pseudotsuga menziesii
GTTGTGTGCAGAGTTGTATTATTATACTATGCTGATTGGGTGGCTGGTCTTCCATTTGGGATCCTTCATCACTCCACTTATGGGATGGACTTATAATGTATTTCGGCCATCGTATGACCCCTCTGACCTCACACATTAGGGGGCATCTGTTATAGCTGATTTCACCACTCCAGGTGAATCACACTTTGTATGGCCTTCCCCTGTCCCGCTGCAGACTCCTTAAACCCCATGGACCATTTTTTGTTCTTTGATGTTTCCTTGACCATCCCTAAAAACATGTGAAAAATGATACACGCAACTTTTAAACCTATAAGCGCGTATATACGCGAGTTTGACCACTAAAACCACGTACATCGGGATGTGTACAAAATCCAAATCCTTTTGGAGTTTTCCTTGACATGGATCCGACTCACTTGACTCTTGGCCTTCCCTATGCCTTGAGATCGCTCGGATTCGACCTTTCATTACCCTTTTGAAAAGCTATATAAGGAACCCCTTGGTACATTGAAGGCATAAGAGAGAATTGAGAGCAAAGAAACTATAGTCCATTGTTTCCGGAACTTATGCTTGAGTTTGCATCCCTTTGTCCCTTGGAGCACTTTTTTGTTCTTCCCAAGCTTTCCTTTTGCTTGTGAGCTTGCTATCTAGTGATGGAGGATTTAAGTGGTGGAGGCCCAAGTGGGGGATTCAGTTTCTCTGGTTCACAGACGTGCCGACAGAGGTTGTATCTTGTAATCTCTGATTTATATTAATAGAAATATCTTTTCCTGTCCAATAATGTGTGTTTGAATTAATATTTTATCCATTGGATGATGTCAAATGCTTATACATTATTGATTATATATGTTAGAATAAATCGAACACCATGATATATAGAATGCTTGTAATGTTTACTTGTTGTTGAGGAAGTAATATATAAATTCAAGCTGAAGTTGGAAAGCTCAACAGGGATCTACTTCAACCGTCCGGAATAAGGTACGAGGTCTGATCCTTTAGTGTTAGACATTGAATTTCTATTGCATATTGGAAATGATTGATTTTGGGAGTCAAGTTGTCTGTTGTGGTACTCCAAGCCATAGGAATTTCTCTCCGTAGCACTTGGCTATGTCCTTGGTTCTACAGTTTGGGGGCACCTTTCGCTTACTTCTGATTCGCAGATCCAAAGTCTCACTTTTTCTGTTTGAATTTTTGCTCAATCTTGGCAGCATACCGGTATGTCGTACCAAGAGAGGAGATGTCGAGGAACTCCATTTCCTCCTGAATGTATATGTGCAGACAACTGCAGTACTTCAGCACCAATTTTTTCTTTGAATCTTTGATACCCAACTTGGTGTGCAAAGTATGGAATAGATTCGTCATCCCATGCACATCTTGATCTCTTTGCTGCCGCAGCGTAGTCCATTGTATGTACTTGCCCTCATAGCTCCCCAAGGGATAATATTGTCCCTTTATGGCATCTCGAAATGAATTCCAAGTGGGTACAGTTGAGAACAAAGAGGGTTCATCCTCTTCCTTTCTCTCATAGTAGGTTTCCCACCAGTCCTTGACATGGGGGGCGGCTTTGAGTAGTGAAAAAGTAATCTTTTCTCAGTCGAAAAAGTCCTGAACCGAGAAATATCCTTCTAATAGATTCAACCATCTATCTACGATGTCTGCATCTATTTGACCATCAAATATGGGAATGTCGAAGTTTACTTGTACCTTAAAAGGGGTTGCGCCTCCAGAGTGGTTGTTAAATGCAGATGCACCGCCAGTGGGAAGTCGTTGAAGGATCTAGGCGAAGTTATCCATCATCGCATTCCTTTGCTTTTCAAGGGCCTCCTTGAGCAACATTTTGATAGGATCTTCTGCGCCCTCGTCTTTCTTTTCGTCCCCCATGGGAGGCCGTTGGGATTTGCAAGGCTGATAATGCAAAGGTTCAACCAAATCGATCCCTAACTCTTTATACCCCACCCTCGTTGGGGACATGCAAAGAATGATCGAGAAAGAGCAGATTGCTCTGATACCACTGATTCAGATTTATGCAGGAACACAACATAATACACAAATAAACATAGAAACAAATATGCAGTGGAAATAACACTTCATTTCATTAATCAAAGAACTGAAACTTGTTTACATACAAAATGGAAATAAACTAGCCAGAGTGCTGGTAGCTTATCTCTGAGAAGAGATGTGGCGGTTACATGCCTTTGAACTCTATGTTACAATGAGGCTCGAAGGCCTATATATTATTGAGAAACAATGGAAACCCTACACATCCAAAAACTTAACCCTAGGAGGTGAAATGCCAAAATGTGGGCCCCGTTGGGTAACTTGGTACATTATTTTCCCGGGGTCGTAAATTTGGTATACTACCTCCGTTTGACGTGCATGATACAATGTTAGAAAGATCTCTTCAAGGACTGCATCCACAAATGATAGATTTAAAGTCCAAAACAAACTCATATTTTCTCGACCATTCAATGCCGAAAAAACATCGTTTAGGGCCTCAAAACAGCTCCAGAAGTTTAGGACCCGAAAATTGCCAAAAATAGTAAATTGTGCTACAATTAAGGAAACTGGAAAACTGAAAGAAACAATGGTGGGGGTCCAAGTGGAATAGGTGGGTGGCCACCAATATCCTCCTGGATCAAACGTTGTGCTCGGTATTATCAGTATCCTAGTTGATTATCCTAAGGTTGATCATGTTAAGCCTTGCAGACGGATCAACTTTGCTCTTGGGGTTTTTGCTGCAACTGGATATTTTAATGGGGTAGCCGCATAGGATCTTGGGGGTGCTGGTGCAATTTTGTATATCAGTTGATCACATTACTTTCACCTAAGGATGGGATGTGGCAGAAGCACTAACATGGGAGTGGGAATACTTGCTCTCTGGGGCCTACTTTATATTGGTAATGGGATGGGATTACCAGACCTAAGAGTATATGGTGATTCTAAGATTATCATTGATTGAATCAATGATGTGGCTATCTAGAGGGTCCTGGAACTTGAGAACTGGTGCACTAGAACTAAGTTACTTAGGGATGGATTTCTCAGTATTGGATGTCATCATATCTTTAGGGAGCATAATGGGATTGTGAATGGACTCTCCAAGGAATCTTTGCAACTTACTATTGGCCACCTCTCACTGATGGAGTTCCTGGAGGGTAATTTGATTTATGTCGATACTATTAGGATTTTTGTTTAATCCTTATCTAGACTAGTTTTTAGACACAAATGAAGACTATTATTTTTGATATTTTGTGATGGGTTGTATATATGATGTAGATGACTGTTTGAAGCTCTGTGGCTACTATATCACTTTTGATATCGGTATGTATATCATGGACTGTCTGGTAGACTTTATTAAATTAACAATTTCTTGTTGGAAATCTCTAAAATAAAGTGATCCAAGAGGATCCAAGAAGGCAAAAAATTTTAAGTCCTCCAATCTCAGTAAAACTAGCACTAGATCAAAGGGCTCGTCGAGACGATTCCAACGGCGTTCGTTTCACCTCAAACGGACTCCGTATGAGAAAGTTATCGCGTTCTGTTCTATAAGGTCAACAGGCAAATTTGGCAAAAAGAGGTGCCACGTGGCACCACTGACAGGGTGACACATGGCATCCGTACTGTACAAACATGATGATGTGGCATGATGACATGGCATGGTTATGTGGCATGATGACTAGCATGCATGCATTTGTGCTTGAAATGAGTTTTAGGACATTCATGCATTTACTCATGAAAAATTGTAAAATGATTAATATTTGAAGTGAGTGGAAAAATTACTCACATATTACTCATTTATTTTATTCCTTGAGTTGTTATGAAGTTAATGCATGGTTATAACAAAAAACAAACATGCCATATTTGTAAAGAAGTTGTAACAAGTTGGTTTATTATTTAATAAAAAGCCCAACCATATGAAAACCAACTTGGAGAAGTTGTAACCAAGGCCAAGATAGGCAAATTAGTTGCAACCAAAGGAATCCATGAGAGTAATGTGAAGAAGGGAAAGCCAACCTATATAAACCCCTTCATTTGCCATTTCCCACTGATGCTTTGGAGTGGAGACTTTGTAGCTAAAGGAGAGAAGGGAGATTGAGTAGCTCTGCAGGAGGAAGGTACGAGTGTTTATACTCGTTTTAAACCGTCTTCAGGCTTCGAAGTTGCTGGAAGCAGTCTTGTTGTGTTTTGGGCAGCGGTTCTCTTCCTGAACATTGTCGCCAAGGTATCATTGTATCATTGCCATGTATTTTGCCTTCATGCTGAGATTATAGATCGGCCCTCCTATTGAGAAGCAGGCCCGAAGACGTAGTCCATTCTGACGAACTCCGTTATCAACTTGTTGTCTTTATGTGTGTATTGTCTATGCTGTTTGGTTCTCTTTTTATGGATTTGTGAGCTTCATTCATGCTCTTTATGTAATTCATGTTAACGTCATAGAGTAGCAAAGATCTTGTTTTCGGATCATGTGGTATTAGAGCAGGACTATTTGACGTTGGATTGTGAGTGTGGATGCTCACGAGGGCTAAACGACAAGCTGGTGAGGGTACATTAGAGCCTTACAATTCCAAGATCGGACGTGCACACCGAAGGAGGAAGATGGATGCTAATGATGCTTGCACCGAGATGGAGGCAAACTTTCACAAGGTCTTCTACATGATGGCCGACAAGGTAGACAAGTTGTTTGCAGACTATGAAGAACGCATGGCAAAAGAAAGAAAATGTAGTGAAGTAAAGAAGGAAGACAAAGAAGTGAAGGACGAAGGCAACGCTTCAATTAACCGCGGAGGAGGTGGCGAAGAGCCTCCTGAGCCTCCCTCTTCACCTTCAGCTTCAAGCATAAGTTCAAGTGCTTCTTCCTCATCTCATTCTCAGCATTCCAAGGTTCCTCACAAAGAGCCTCAAAAGAAGCCCTTATTGAAACTCAATGTGAATTTTGATTTTCCCATGTTCAATGGGGAAGCAAATGCAGAGAAGTTGAACAATTGGATAAGGCAAATTGAGGTCTATTGCCGAGTCCAGCAGATTAAAGAAGAAGATGTGAAGATTCAGTTGGCTTCACTTCGGCTGACAGGCACCGCACTTGTATGGTGGGAAAGCAAGCTTCAACAAGGTAGCAAACAAATGGGTGATCTTCTCTCATCATGGTCTACTTTCATTTCTGCTTTACGTAAGCAATTTTATCCGTTGGGTTATGTTCAAAAGGCTATGATGGATTGGCAAAGTTTTAGACAAGGCAAGGGTCAGAGTGTTTAGAATTTTACTGAAGAATTTAGAAAAAAAGCTCTAGAGTTGAATATTTCTTTAGATTCTCCTGACACTCTTTTGAAGTACATTGGTGCTCTTCATCATTATCTACGCCATACTTTGCTGTTGTTGAATCCTACTAGTGTGGATGAAGCAAGTGTTCAGGCTACTCATCTTGAGAGCAGGGGGAAGCACTTGCTAGAAGACCATCCAAAGAAGCCATTCAAGCCCAACAACAACTACAAGTCCAAAAAGAAGGACAAGAGCAAAGAGACAGCTACTGCCAAGAAGGAAGGAGGAAAGCTCCATTGCAAACATTGCGACACTAATGGGCATGATGAAGAAAGTTGTTGGAAGTTGCATCCTGAACAAAGGCCAAAGCATTATGGAAGAAAAAAGAAGAAAAAGACCGTTGCAACGGCACAACGAGATTTGGGTTCCGACTCAGGTGACGAAACCATGATTACAGCCGTGGGAATGCAAGGTAACAAAACTCCTCATACTGGTTCGAGTTCTACTCATGTTTCTAAAGAAAATGATAAAAGAAAAAGTGAGTTGTTTCACATCAGAGTTGTGTCTAAACATACAAAGATTGAAACATTATTTGATCTGGGTTCTCAAGTAAATTTGATCTCAGAATCAGTTGTTAAGAAGTTGGGCATACAGACTAAACCTCACCCCAAGCCTTACCCTCTTGGATGGGTATGTGATAATGCTAAGCTACAGGTGACTAAGCAATGCAGGCTAAGGTTTGCTATTGCTTCAAAGTTGATCGATGAAGTGGAATTAGATGTTGTTCCTCTTGACATCTGCGGTATCGTATTGGGAAGCCCATACTTGTATGATCGAAAAGCAGTATTCTTCCATCACGAGAACAAGTACCATCTCACCAAAAATGGGGTGGAGTACATTGTGAGAGCTCACAGTATGAAGGCTAACACCACTCTTGTTAGTGCAGGACAGATGAAGAGACTCATCAACACTAATAAGAGATACATGCTCATAGTTGTGAGAGCAAAAGATGTTGAAGCATCCGATGCTTTCAAAGGTTGTGATCCTTCTCATAAAAAGGCTATGATTGATATTGTGTCTAACTATGATGAAATATTTCAGGAACCTACAGGTTTGCCTCCCAAAAGGGAGATTCAGCATGAGATTCATCTCTAGCAGGATGCCCCTCTTCCTAATGTGGGCATGTACAGGTTGTCCACAGTTACCAAGTGCAAGAAGGGTACTAGTAACAAAGTGGCAGATATGCTTTCTAGACCTCCTATTGTTGCATTTATTGTCTTGAAAAATGCTTCTTTATCCCATGAAAGTTATATTGAATAGTATGCTACTGATGATGATTTCAAGGAGATTTATGAGAAGCTAACCAATGGCACACAAGTGGAAGACTACTATTTGCAGGGAAAGTTGCTCTATCATTTGGGCAAGTTATGTGTTCCTATCAGTGAAAGAGTCCATGTAATATGAGAAGCTCATACTTCTCTTGTATCATGACATTTTGGGGTAGGTAAGACTTTGGCTCATTTGCAAAGACTTGTGTATTGGCCTCGCATGAAAGACATTGTAACAAAATATGTAAAGGGGTGTGTGATGTGCTCTACTTGTAAGACCACTAATAGAAAATTGGGGCTGTACTCACCACTTCCTGTTCCTTCCCATCCTTGGGAAAGCATTTCCATGGATTTTGTGGGGGGTTTGCCTATGTCTAGGAGGGATCATGACTACTTGTATGTGGTCATGGATAGGTTTAGCAAGATGTGTATTCTTATGCCATGTAAAAAGCAGGTCACTGCAAAGCAGACTGCTTCTCTTTTCTTTTAGCATGTATGGGTTCACTTTGGACTTCCTATGTCCATTATCTCGGATCGAGACTCCCGATTCCTTGGAGAGTTTTGGACAAAATTATGGTGTATGATGGACACCAAGCTGAAGAGGAGCACCGCTTTCCATCCACAGAACGACGGACAGACAGAGGTAGTCAATAGGACAGTTTTCCATTTGCTTCGAGGCTATTGCAACAAGCATCCTAAGTTATGGGATGAACAGATCCAGTATGTGCAGCATGCCTACAACAGGGCTATGCATTCTTCCACTCAGAGCTCGCCATTTGAGACATGCTTTGGATACTTTCCAAAGACTCCATTGGACTTGACTTATGGGAGAGAGGCTGAGTCAAGCTCTTCCAAGGATGAATACAAAGCCCGCAGGTTCATTCAGAGAGTTCAACAGGTACATCAAGCAGTGCAAGAACAGTTGGAGAAGAGTCAAGCCCAGTACAAGGCTCACCATGACAAGCATAGAGTTGATCATCAGTTTCAGGTGGGAGATCAAGTATGGCTTCACATCAGCACGGAGAGGATGAAAGGAGAAGGCAAGAAGCTCAAGCCTATTAGATATGGTCCCTTCACCATCTTGGAGAAGATTGGGACGAATGCTTTTCACTTAGAGCTACTGCCATACATGCAGATCTACTCAGTGGTGAATGTGGAGAACTTGAAACTCTATGAGCCTCCCATGATCATGGATGAAAGGGAGAATGTCTCATTTCCATCAGTTGATGAATTTGCTCCTGAGTACATGGATGAGCTAAAGGGAGATGCCATCTTGGACAGAAGGACAAGGACTTCTCGCAGAGGTGATGTTGATTATCTTCGAGTGGGCATCAAAAGAACTCATCCAAGCAAATCCAAGTGGATCGAGAAGGGGAAAGTGGGGACAATTCCCTCACCTACCAGTTGATTAGTAAAGGCTTTTGGAGGCCAAAAGCTTCTCAGTGGGGAGGAATGATCCAAGAGGATCCAAGAAGGAAATTTTTTCTAAGTCCTCCAATCTCAGCAAAACCAATACTAAATTGAAGGGCTCGTGGAGATGATTCCAACGGTGTTCGTTTCACCTCAAATGGACTCCGTATGAGAAAGTTATCGCATTTTGTTCTATAAAGTCAACAAGAAAATTTGGCAAAAAAAGGTGCCACGTGGCACCACTGACAGGGTGACACGTGGCATCCGCACTGTACAAACATGATGATGTGGCATGATGACATGGCATGATGACTAGCATGCATGCATTTGTGCTTGAAATGAGTTTTAGGACATTCATGCATTTACTCATGAGAAATTGTAAAATAATTAATATTTGAAGTGAGTGGAAAAATTACTCACATATTACTCATTTATTTTATTCCTTGAGTTGTTATGAAGTTAATGCATGGTTGTAACAAAAAACAAACATGCCATATTTGTAAAGAAGTTGTAACAAGTTGGTTTATTATTTAATAAAAAACCCAACCATATGAAAACCAACTTGAGGAAGTTGTAACCAAGGCCAAGATAGGCAAATTAGTTGCAACCAAATGAATCCATGAGAGTCATGTGAAGAAGGGCAAGCCAACATATATAAACCCCTTCATTTGCCATTTCCCACTGATGCTTTGGAGTGGAGACTTTGTAGCTAAAGGAGAGAAGGGAGATTGCGTAGCTCTGCAGGAGGAAGGTACAAGTGTTTATACTCGTTTTAAACCGTCTTCAGGCTTCGGAGTTGCTGGAAGCAGTCTTGTTGTGTTTTGGGCAGCGGTTCTCTTCCTGAACATTGTCGCCAAGGTATCATTGTATCATTGCCATGTATTTTACCTTCATGCTGAGATTATAGATCGGCCCTCCTATTGAGAAGCAGGCTCGGAGACGTAGTCCATCCTGGACGAACTCCGTTATCAACTTGTTGTCTTTATGTGCGTATTGTCTATGCTGTTTGGTTCTCTTTTTATGGATTTGTGAGCTTCATTCATGCTCTTTATGCAATTCATGTTAACGTCATAGAGTAGCAAAGATCTTATTTTCGAATCATAAAGTATTGACGAAAATTTTATTAAACTAATGTCTTTTCGAAATATAACCAGTTCCTCTGATTTTTTTTTTTAATTATAAAATTTACAAAATAAAAACAATAACCACTTTACAACACTTTGAATAGACAAACCGACTATAACCAACACAAATAAACATAATGATATCCACAATTACATTATGTAAATAAAATACGCTGGAAGACATGCCATCATGCAAAAATGACATAGAAAATACCATTATAAGCATTGGTGGGAAACATACCATCTAATGGTATCTCGTGCTAAAAAGACGATTAAAATAAAAGGCGAATGCCCAAATAATCTCTCAAATATGGTGGAGGACTTGAATATACAACTCGGTAACTTAATTTCCACAATCAGTGTAATTCCTTTCCAAATGGCTTCACCTTGACCTGCCCTGCCCTGCCACTTCAAGCTTTATTTAGTGTAACAGACCGTTATCTCTGTCAATGACGTGGGATCCCGTAAGGTGAGGGAAGGTGGTTTTCATCCAGCCTATTATGGATCAAGTCCCACCGAGACATGGCCCGCTGTGATAAGGCTCGAAGGGTAGATGCGCCCTGGATAGACTATCGCCTCTTCTGGATTGGAGTCGGGACGTCTTGGCCCTTGCTGAGTCACAAGTTTCTGGTATATCTGGCTTGCGGACTGTTGGATATACCTAGGGTTTAGAGTGGCAGCCGGCGGCTTTGAACCCGTGGGCCTCGCCCACGTAATCCCGACGAGTTACCGATTTCCCTAACCTAAAAAAACAGACCGTTATCTCCAATTTAAATATATTGAAAAATTCTACATGCAATATCTACACTACAAAAGATCTCTCAAAACAAACGAATTTCCGAAAACATGGAATGCGTGTTCGGATTGGAATCGCAATATGGTTTAAATTCGTTATTTTCCCGATCCGTATGGAGATCGCAACAAATCTGCAACGGCATTACAGTAAGTTTGTCACTGCCTTTCTCTGAATGAATGAATGCACAGTAGCTAAGTAAGAGGACGGAAGAATAAGTTTTATTTTATTGCCATGAATCAATTAGATGTATCGATGAAGAAATCAAACAAAATTTTATATATCCCGATTTCGCACTGGCCAGAAGCATCTCTCCAACGCCACGGTTTCAGCAACGCTGGTTGTACAGGAGATAAAATAAATGACAGCAGCGGGATTCACAGATTTTATGATGAGAAGGAGGCGGTGGACACTTTGTATTTTAGACACCAAGAATTCAATCAAGCAGGCTCCTATGCATATTCTTGTCTTCTGCAAAGGTGCGTCGATGCCAAAGCATTAATGCAAGGCCAGAGAGTCCATACCCATATGATTAAAACTGGGTTTTATCCACGCACTTTTTTACAAAACCGTATTATCGACATGTATGGCAAATGTGGCAGAATCCACGATGCACGCAAAGTGTTTGACAGAATGCCTGAACGAGATGTCTTCACCTGGACTACAATCATTGTTGGATACACCAAATGTGGTGGAATGGAGCATGCACGGCAATTGTTTGATAAAATGCCTGAACGAAACGCAGTGTCTTGGAATGCAATTATTGCAGGCTATGCCCAGGATGGGCACAGTGAAGAGGCGTTGAAACTATTTGAGGGAATGCAAAGAAGTGGTCTGAGGGCGGACCAATTTGTCTTCACCAGTGCTCTGAGTGCATGTGCTAGTTTAGTAGCTTTAGACTGTGGGAAGCAGGTTCATGGCCAGATTTTAAGAGCTGGATTTGAGTCAGATGTGTCTTCAGGGAACGCCCTTATTACCATGTATTCTCTGTGTGGACATATCGTCTATGCGCGACAATTGTTTGAGAAAATGGATAAACAAGACTTGGTTACTTGGAATGCGATTATTACAGGACATGCTCAACAGGGGCAGGTTGAGGAGGTCTTTAAACTCTTTGTTAAAATAAAAGAGGCGGGCTTGAAACCTGATCATTGCACCTTATCAAGCATATTAAATGTCTGTGCTAGTTCAGCAGCTTTGCAGTATGGCAGGAAAACCCATGCCGACGTCGTTAAAACTGGATTTGAGCGGAATATCGTTGTAGGGAGTTCCCTTGTTGATGTGTATGCTAAATGTAGAAGGATAGAGGACGCACACCAAGTTTTCAGGAGAATACCCAAGAGAAATGTGGTTTCATGGACTGCAATGGTGGTGGGATATGCACAAAATGGACATTATGAAGAGGCTCTGGGACTGTTTTGCCAAATGCTACAGGCAAGGGAGAAACCTAACCAGTTCACTCTGGCAAGTGCTCTAAGTGCATGTGCCAGTCTAGCAGATATGGAGCATGGCAAACAAATCCATGCACAGATCATTATATTGGGTTTTGATACAGATGTCTCTGTGGGCAATTCCCTTATTACCATGTACTCCAGATGTGGGGACGTAGAGGACGCAAACCAAATTTTCAGTGAAATTCCTGAGAGAAATATGGTATCATGGAATACAATGGTTGTGGGATATGCTCAGCATGGACATGGAAAGAAAGCCCTCCATCTTTTTGAACAAATGCTACAGACAGGCATGAAACCTAACGATATCACCTTCATAGGCATTCTCTCTGCATGTAATCATGCAGGTCTAGTCGATGAAGGTTGGTATTACATGGTTTCCATGATTGAAGTTTATAACATCACACCAAGAGCAGATCACTATGCTTGCATGATTGACCTTCTTGGGCGTGCCGGGCGCCTAGAGGAAGCTGAGAAATTTATAAAGAATATGCCAGTAGAACCAAATGCTGATGCATGGAGGGCGTTGCTTGGTGCCTGCAGAATCCATGGCAATCTGGAGCTGGCAAAGCATGCAGCAGAATGCCTTTTTGAGCTAGAACCAGAGAATGGTACCTTGTATGTTATGCTGTCAAATATTTATATGGCAGCTGGCAGATGGGATGATGCAGCGAAGCTGAGAAAAGTTATGAAAAATAGGGGAATGAGAAAGAAGCCAGGCTGTAGCTGGATTCAGATCAAGAATAAGGTCCATGCATTTGTGGCAGACGATAGATCCCATCCACAGAGAGGAGATCTATGTAACATTGGAGAGATTAATGGCGAAGATGAAAGAGGCGGGGTATATGCTTGACAAAAAATTTCAGCTGCAATCTGTGTAGTACTTACTATAAGAAGTATGTTTTCTGCCATCAGAGTGAAAAGCTGCTGTTGGTACCAACTTTCCAANCGGGTTATATGCTTGACAAAAAATTTCAGCTGCAATCTGTGTAGTACTTACTATAAGAAGTATGTTTTCTGCCATCAGAGTGAAAAGCTGCTGTTGGTACCAACTTTCCAAGGACGCCTATCTACGCGATGAGAACTCTATCAGTTTGTGGCAACTGGCATGCTGCCATCAAACTCGCCTTGAAAAATGGGGTAAGAACTTGTACCAAGGACATCTGGTCCCAAGTATAAGAAACAACTGGTGCGAAAAGAGGTTGCAGAATTTATGTTATCTGATAGTGGAATGTTTGGGAATCCTGCTATCGCAATTTGATGAGACACGATTCTGTTACTGCGTATGTCTTGGCCTTGGCTCGAGAATTGTTACATGACAATATATGCCTAAATTGCTAAGCAGAACATAAAGCTTTATCAATTGGATACATCCATGTGGGACATACATTATGTTACTCTAGGAAAGATGCGTACAGTTCATGACAATGCACTAGTTTTCATAAAAATGAAAAGGACTCCTTTGTGTTGGGAAGTGGATTCTCTTTAGTGCTGACCAATATTGTCAGCTTCCATTATGCAGCATTCAAAGTCACTTTTGCTGGTCTGTGCAATGTTGGAGGTCTAGTCGATGAAGGTCGGTATTTACATGGTTTTAATGATTGGCGTTTATAACATCACACCAAGAGCAGATCACTATGCTTGCATGACTGACCTTCTTGGGCGTCCCGGGCACCTAGAGGAAGCTGAGAAATTTATAAAGAATATGCCAGTAGAACCAAATGCTGATGCATGGAGGATGTTGCTTGGTGCCTGAGGAATCCATGGCAATCTGGAGCTGGAAAAGCATGCAGCAGAATGCCTTTTTGAGCTAGAACCAGAAAACGGTACCTTGTATGTTATGCTGTCAAATATTTATACGGCAGCTGGCAGATGGGATGATGCAGCGAAGGTGAGGAAAGTTATGAGAGATAGGGGAGTGAGAAAGAAGCCAGGTTGTAGCTGGAATCAGATCATGAATAAGGTCCATGGTGGCAGAAGATAGAGCACATCCACAGAGAGGAGATCTATGCAACATTGGAAAGATTAGTGGAGAAGATAAAAGAGGCGGGTTATGTTCCTGACACAAAATTTCAGCTTCAACCTGTGTAGTACTATGAGAAGTATGTTTTCTGCCATCAGAGTGAAAAGCTACCCTTGGCACTAACTTTCCAAGGGCACCTATCTACGTGACGATAACTCTATCAGTTTGTGGCAATTGGCATGCTGCCATCAAACTCGCCTTTAAAATTGGGTGAAGGGCTTTTACCGAGGACATATGGTTACAAGTATAAGAAACAACTGGTGGGAAAAGAGGTTGCAGAATTTATGTTATCTGATAGTGGAATGTTTGGGAATCCTGCTATCGTAATTTGATGAGACAAGATTCTGTTACTGCGTATATCTTGGCCTTGGCTAGTGAATTGTTACATGACAATATAAATGCCTATAAATTACGAAGTAGAGCATAGAGCTTTATCAATTGGATACATCCACGTGGGACATAAATTATGTTACTCTAGGAAAGATGCGTACAGTTCATGACAATGCACACGTTTTCACAAAAATGAAAGGGACTCCTTTATGTGAGGAAGTGGATTCTCTTTGGTGCTACTCAATACTACGAGTTTCCATTCTGCAGCATTAAATGTGAAAATGTGACTTCACTGTTGCGTGAAATGTTGGTCAATGAGCCAATGTTTTAGTGTGTATCAGGGAATGCCTTCCTAGATGTAATTCAGAGCATGGAGTCAACAGAAGACTTTTGTGCGGAGACACTGAGTTGGTCACAATACCCTGAGGTATACTGCTACCAATATATTGTCAGGTATTATTCAAGATAGTAATTATTTCTCGAGCGATGAAGTTTCAAACATTCTCCTTAGACCTTAAAATTGTTTGTGAAATGCTGTGCAGATATAAGGATGAAAGCAAGAAAGAAGTCCGTCACCAACAGGAGAAAGAAAGAAATTCTAATTGGATTTGGAGGGTCTAGTTAATTTCTAGCATTATAAATAACATACGGTTCACGCTCAAGCTTTTAGTAGTAAAAGTGGAAACTGAGAGAAAATGACATCACAAATGTTAAAGCTCACTGGATGGAGGCAGTCATTGGTACATTTTTGTATGAAAAAAATATTTAAAGCCAAAAACACAAGCTACTATCCATAAAAACAACCAAATATATATAGACAGCCAACAAAAGTAACATTAACTATCCTTTTTTAAAACTGATATGTAAACTGTCTTGGATATTCCACAGGAACAGTTTGTCACAATAGGATCTTCTAATATTCAATCTCTTGTTATGGAGTGTTTTACTTTAGATTGCAGATTTAATATTACTCAATTTTGAAATAAACTGAAATCGAAATAAAATAAGCAAGCAAACACCATCCACACAATGAACACAATATATATTGTGGGAAAATCCAATACGGGAAAAACCTAGCTAAGAGAAAGTGCACTCTCTTTGGAGTTGCTATGGGCACTGTGGCCTAAATGGCTGCTATAGGATCTTTTACTTTGTTATGCTTCAATATCCCACTCATAGATGCTCCACAACTATGTTAGTGTGTGTATTTTGCAAGGCATGAGAATGCACATCTTGTTAAACATGTCAACTACCACAAATAGATAGCCATGCCCCTTCCTTGTTATTGGTAAACTGCCCACCAAATCCATGGAGATGCTCTCCCATTATCTAGTAGGTATAGCTAAGGGATGGTATAACCTTTGTTTTATGTTACTGGACTTGTTAGTACAACACAGTATGCATCATCTAATAAATTGAGCTACATCTTATTGCATAATAGGTCAATACACATATCTCTATAAGTTGGCAACTATCTTCCCAACACGAAAATGCCCTCTAACTTTGGAGGTATGAGCTTCTCTGATAAAATGCAATCTTTCACCTTTAGGAGCATAGAGCTCGTCTAGCTTGTAGAGCAACCCATCTTAAAAATGATAGTCAACCTTATCATGAGCTTCCTCTACATAGATTTGGCCTTGTACTTTTTGAAACACCTCTTTAAAGTCCTCATCTTATGTGTATGCCTCTTTGTATGCATCAAGGGTGAAAGGATCCATGTGCATAAGAGTTCGCAAAGCTGTGATTTTGGATGTGGTTGGCTTCGAGAGCATGTATGCCAACTTATTAGTGATTTCCTTCTTATATTTGATGATTAACTGAAATTGTAAACATCCCATCCATTTGTAGTGTTTAGTTTGTTGAAGTTACTCTGGACTTGCAAATACTGCAGTGGTTGGGGAGCAGTGTGGATGATGGTCTCCTTTCCCATAAGATAGTTTTTCCACATCTTAACATCTTCAACTAAAGCATAGAGTTCCTTGTCATATGTGGGGTAGTTCAGGGCTCCACCATGGAACATTTTATAATAATAACATATTGGTTTACCTCCCTACATCAAGATCGCTCCCATAACATACCCACTTGCATCTATCTCAAGTTTGAAAAGCTTATGCAAATTAAGCTGTGCAAGAATTTGTGCTTGACTGATCTCTTGTTTAAATTCTTCAAATTTTTTTATGTTGATTCTCTCCCTATTGGAAACTTTGTTGCTAGTTGTTATGGCATGGAGTGCTGCAGCCACAATAAAAATGATGCTATAAAACTTTGTATGTACTTTGATGCCACAACAGAGATCCTAACTTCAATGACATTTGTACGAGTTGCTTGCTTGAGAATGACATCTATCTTCACATGATCTATCTTGAATTCTCCTCTATCAACCACATTCTCCAAATACACCAATAATTAAAATTTGCCATTAGTTGATGCTTTTTAAGGGTCTCTAAAACATGAATGAGATGTGAGATATGCTCTTCCCATGTAGAGCTATAAAAGAATGCAATCATCATTTATCAAATGCATAAATATAGTTGGTACATTACATAAACCAAAAGGCATTATCAACCATTCATATAGACCTTGCCTTTTCTTGAAGGTAGTCTTCCAAGTGTCTTATTTTTTAAACTTGTACCTTATATTATCATGATTTGAAATCCAACTTGGTGAAGTATTTGACATGTTGCCATTGATCTAGCAACTCATCAATCCTGGGTAGACGATAATGATTCTTAAAGGTGATCATCAAAGATTTGTAGCCAATACACATTCTCCAAGTCCCATCATTCTTGGGTACCATGATGATAGGTGACCCACAAGGTGAGGTGCTTGATCAAATTTCTCTCTGCTCAAACAACAACTACAAATGTTTTTTCACTTCATCAATTTTTAGGATGGACTATCTAAACAACTTAATGTTCAACAACGGGGAGCCAATAAATAATTGTATCTCATGCTTTACTTCTGTCTTGGATGACAACCCTTTAAGCTCTTGGAAAACTACTCTATATGTCCTCCAACTGACTTTTTTGTTTTTTAGTCAATCCCTTCAAAAATGCCTTTACTTTTATCAATTCATCTCTTGATCAATTATCTCTTAAGAAGAGTAATGCATGACTTCCTACTTGATCTAATAAATTTCTTGGCTTGGTTAGCACTTACTAGAGAGATTTTGAATTTAACTTTGTGTGTATTGATCATGAAGGAATTTCCATCCTTGAGTGGGTGATACTAGTTTTCTTTCCTCGTGAAGATTGCATCGCTCATGGACATGTAAGAGTTTCCACTACACTACACCACACCAATCAATCAAATGATAGTACATCTACTTCCAATTCATCAATATAGTTTGTACTTATGACAAATTTGATCTTGCACTACTTATGGACCCTAATATTTGCATCATTATTTACCCATTACAATTGATATGGGTGAATATGTTCATGAACTTCCAATCCAAGCAAGTTGACCAAGCCTTTTGCTATGAGGTTGGCATTTTAACCAAAATCAAACAAAGCATCCATCGTTGTCTTCTTGATCTATATCTTAATATGGAAGAGTCAATTCATCTCCTTTTCTTTCTTGGGATGGAGGCCGAGTCAAATTTACCTCCTTCTCCACTGTAGTGCAAACAATCATCTCATCTACATCTGAGTTACTTTCTACCTAGTTGCTTGAATGCATGACTATCAAGTTTTCCTTATTTGCATCATTCTTGCAATTCTCTGGATTCAACTTAGGATGTAGCTTCCAACACTTACCTTTGGTGTGACCATCGATATTACAATGGTTGTTGTGGTTATTTGGTTCCTTAAATTTATGTGCAGTTGTTGTCATCTTCTTATCCTTTCCTTTCTATTTGTTTGTCTCCATAGAAGCATCTTAGTGGTGTTTCTGCTTGGAACCACTCAGTTTTCCTTTAGTCTTAACCATATTCTCGTTATAACGTGCTTGCACATAGGTGTCATCAATTGTCCAGAGCATCACTTTCCTCCATAAATGACTATGTAGACCATTCAGATACTTGAGGAGTACATATGACTTCTTTAGAGATATACCCAACATAATAATTTTTCTTAACTTGGTGGTGTACACTTGCACATTATGCCCTTGTTTTTATCAGAAGTATTGCCAATGGATCCATTGGTCCTCTTCATACCATATAGGGTAAAATCGAGACTTAATGAGGGTTTTAAATACCTTCCACTTAGTTTCTAGAGAATCACTCTCTATCCCAAGCATCTCTGTGTAACTTTCCTACCAAGTTTGGGCATGGCCCTCTACCTTCAATTGGGAAAACATAATATTTGTTATTCTCCTATGTTATGAACATTGAAATAAATTTTTAATTGTTGCAATTATTTATTCAATTTAACAACGTCAATATCACCTTGGTAGGGTTTGATGTCCACTTTCACCTCCACTTTAAACAAAAATTGGGAAGAATTCATGGCATTGGAACTTGGTGTCTCTTTCTTTGGATCCTTTTACAACTTCTTTTCTAAGTCTTCATTATCTATAGATTTCTTGTTTGAGATAGATTTTGAGTAAGAGCTACCAAACTCCTTGAAAGGTCTAAACTTGTTCTCTAGAGTTGCCATGAGAATGACCATGTTGCGAAAGATGTCATAGACTTGTGCTTTGTACTTTGAGAATATCTTCTCAAACTCATCTCGTAGATTGTTATTATTGTACTCATACACCATGACTAGGGTTCTAAGACTTCTTCATTGTCTTAATTCTTGTATCTTGTAACTTCCCACAAAAACTCCATAGAAAATTGCTCTTATACCAATATGTTCTATAAACTGAGTTGGATATTCCACTAGAACAACACATCACAATAGATCTTGTTAGGTCATGATTTTGTCTTCCTTAGTTTTATGCTTTTATTTATGTTTTTGAACCTTGCTAGTATTTTTGTTTCTAGAAAATTTTGTTTATAAAGTTAATTTTGATTTCAAACTTTTAATTTTCATGATTTTGATTTTTTTAAGCTTGTTTTTATAAATTTTGCTTTGATTTCATTATCAAAGGGTTTTACAAGGCATATATGGATTAAATAGTTTTATAAATGACACTAAGGTTGAGATTGAACACATAAACCAAGTTTTAATCCTTATTAGTGGCCTAATAATGTGAAATTATTTGATTGGACTTTCTTGTAGCTCAAGAGCAAAATAGATACACTAGAGTGCTACAAGAAAATCGCGAATGCTAAAATCATCATTTTTTCAGTCCGATTTTTCGGGTGTCTTATCTCAGAGGTGTTAATCATATCATTTGATGCATTTGATACGTCTCCTGCATAGTTTTTTCATTGAAACAGGTGGATGATCATCATAAGAGGTAGATCGTGGCGATTGCATGCAGAGCAGGATAAATGATGACAGTGCGTGGAATGAGACAAGGTTTTCTGGGAGTATGTTTCTTAGCTCAAGGACACGAAGGATATTGAAGGTCATGGTGAGAAGACACTGCTGAGAAATCGAGATTTTTCAACTAAATGAGGAATTAGGGCTTTTCAGCAGCGACTGTTTGAAGTGGTCTGGACGGTTAGAGACAGGTGGAACATGAAATTCGACACTTAACCAATGAAATGATTGCATTCTGGCGCTCATATGGGTCTTCTAAACAGGTAGCCCGCTTGTCATTACTAGGGTTTTCTTAATTTGGGGTTTTTCTGATAAAATCCTTAATGATAAAATTCGAAGGAAGAATATGAGTTGTTCATCTAATACACTGTGAATGATGAATTATTAACAAATATATTCAAAGTATTCATCATTTAAAATAGTAAAATTCAAAGTAGAACTTGTTGGAGTTCCCTGAACTCTGTGAGTGGGTCAGACTGTCGTGATTTGGCACAAAAGATCTCTGGACTGTGTGTTAGGTCAGACTGTTATGATTTGAAGATAGTTAGACTGTGGGATATCGGTAGGTGTTGTTAAACCATAGTAAAGATGAAGAAAAGTGGAAAAACAAATAGAGCAGAGCCCACTGACCTAAGCTGGGTAGACGATTTTCCAGAATGTGCAGAGTTATTTTCAAATGCGGGATGGTTAACATTCTTCAAAAAGATTGATGGATATCATGCAGAGGTGTCTCATAAATTTGCTCAGTGCTTTGATAAAGACATTGTGTCTTTTGATACTTTACAATTCAAAATAAATAAGGAGTTGATAGCTGAGGCAACAAGCATTTTGAATGAGGGAGAATTATGGTTTAAGAAGGTTCTATTCACCTTCAATGCGCAAAAGTACTTGCTTCCTAGTGTAATTGCAGATTGGGGTAAGGGTGTACCAATTCATAACTTCAAACCTGAATGGATTGAGCCCATTAAATTATTACAGAGTTATATTACCTATGAGGGTAGATATGCTTTTGTTTTCAAATACCACTTTAGATTTCTTCAGCATCTTAGTGATGAGTCCAAGATGAACTTACCCTTCTTCTTTCTGAAGAGTCTGCAAAAGATGTCATGTAGAGTTAAGGAGCACCAAAATCATACAAAGCAGTCCATTTTCCATCATGGACTCATCAAGCTTATCATAAACACTGTTTTGCAGAGTAGGGGAAAGACTTGGGAGTATTTCATTTTTTGGTCAGGTTTTTAAAATGATCAAGAGGGACAGTCTCATAGAAGACAAGCTGATAAAGGGAAAACTTTGATTAGAAAGCTCAGGCAAAAGGTAAAGGTCAATGATGAAGACAGGGTTAAATTAGAGGAAGTTTCAGATCATGCAAATGAAGACTTTGAATCTAAACAACACCTTAATGACAATGAGAGTAAGAATTTACAGTCAGATATTAAGAAAGCCGAGCCTGTTGAAAATGTTGTACCTACAGAGACAATTTTAGATGAAAAAGAGGATATTGAAGTACAAAAACAAAGTCCTATCACAGTTCAATCAGAAGATGAGAAATGCCTATTTGATGATGATAAAGTCCCTGTCACTGATGCAACTAGGGTTTGTACTGAGAAGGAATTTCACAGCCATGGTGATGAGGTAGCACTGTCAAAAAGAAAGAAAATAAAAGTTGTTGAGTTTTCCTCAGTTACTCATCAGGGTAAGACTATCAAAATGTTGGGGGAGATTGCTCCTGTTTGGAGACCTAAAACCAGACCTAGAAATAAACTCAGACCAAATATGAAAAAGTTGTTGAATCCTAAATTGAACAAAGAAAGAGTGACAATGATAAATGATTCTTCATCTGAGGAAAAATTGAATGATGATAAAGATGACAGTAAGGGTAAAAGGCCAATTGAATCAAAAAGAGAGTCTGCCTGACTGATACTAAAATATCTGATATATTTCTAGAGGTATGAAGTCAGATGTTGCAAAAACAGCAAGAAGGTGAAATAAAGAGTTCTTACTCAGAGAAGAAGGTGATGGTTGAGGAAAAGGTTCCATGTAAAGTTGAGAGTGAAGAACACCTAGGATTTCTTGGAACATCTACAGAATTGTTGCAAGAAGATGACGAAATTTATAAGAGATTGAATATTCCATGGCTTCCAAATGAGATGCAAACCATAGCAGGAAATAAAACCTTTGATTCAGAAAAAGAGAATTTACAAACAAGTGTAAAACAATATAAGTATTAGGTTGAGTACATGCAAGAGACTAATGATGGCTTAGTCATGGCAAACATAAGGGTCAGAGAGGATTTGGAGGAGGTAAACAGCCACTATCAGGAGTTGATTACAGTTTCAAGAGAAGCATTGAAAAGAAAAAGAAAAACAGAAGGTCAATTCACAATGTTGAAGCAAACCATCCAGGACCTGCAACAGCATAATGAAGAGCTCATGAGGAAGATTGTAGATATGGAGGCAAATCAATTGAAGGCAAGAAGAAAAGCTCAAGCCTTGGAAGGGATTGTCTTATTAGCTGAAGCAACTAAGGATCTGTAAAGTTTGTTAAGATAATCAATTATTAGTTAGGTTTGAAAGTTAGTTTATTTTTGTAAATATTATTTAGATGAAACTATTCGATGGGTAGACTAAAAAACAGTTAGGGTTCAATTACTTAACCAATTTTGGAGAATAGTATTTAATGTAAGTCTCAAAGAAGACAAATGGTTCGATTTTTTGGCTGGCAAGAGGAGGTCATCAGACTTGTTTATGAGCTAAGTAAAGACTCTTATGTATATTTAAAAGACTGATTATGAAATATATGCTCTATATGCCCTTCAATTTATTCTCTGGCTTCATTTATAACTTGTTTTAGTTACTCAGCTAGTAATTTCATTGCTTGTTTAAATTTTTTATACTTGGAATGCTTGCCATTTGTGGGTGAATCTCAGTATGGTTTTCTGTTGGATTATGGTTATTATGTTATGCATCTCATCCTTTCTATGCTTATGCTTTAGTGTTTATTTGGATTTATGAATGCATGCCCTCTTGTCATCAAACTTCTCAACCAAAAAAAACCTTAAAAACCCTATTTTGTTTTATTGAGATTATTGAGATTGTGTTGGCTTGTTCTCTTGTAGTCTGGGAACAATTTCTGGCACAAACAGATCTTATAATATTCTACAATATCTTATTATGGAGTGTTTTACTTTAAATTGTAGATTTAACATTACTTGCTTAATGCTTAAATAAATTGAAACTGAAAGGAAAGAAACACAAAAATAACATACCATCCACACAATGAATATGAGATGTACTCTAGGAAAACCCAATATAAAAAAAAACACACAGGAAGGTGAGGCCTAATCTTTGTTTTATGTTACTGGACTTGTTAGTACAACAAAGTATGCATCATCTAATAAATTGAGCCACATCTTATTGCATAATAGGTCAATACGCATATCTCTATAAGCTGGAAACAATCTTCCCAACACCAAAATGCCCTCCAACTTTGGAGGTATGAGCCTCTCTAATAAACTGCAATATTTCACATTTAGGAGCATAGAGGTCATCTAGCTTGTAGAGAAACCCATCTTAAAAATGATAGTCAGCCTTATCATCACCTTCCTCTACATAGATTTGTCCTTGTACTTTTTGAAACATCTCTTTAAAGTCCCCATCTTATGTGTATGCCACTTTGTATGCATCAAGGGTGAAAGGATCCATGTGCATAAGAGTTCACAAAGCTGTGATTTTGGATGTGGTTGGATTTGAGAACATGTATGCCAACTTATTAGTGATCTCCTTCTTATATTTGATGATTAGCTGAAATTGTAAAAATCCCATCCATTTGTAGTGTTTGGTTTGTTGAAGTTTACTTTGGACTTGCAAATACTATAGTGGTTGGCGAGCAATGTGGATGATGGTGTCCTTGCCCATAAGATAGTTTTTCCATTTTTTAACATCTTCAACTAAAGCATACAATTCCTTGTCATATGTGGGGTAGTTCAGGGCTCCACCATGGAACATTTTATAATAATAACATATTGGTTTACCTCCCTACATCAAGATCGCTCACATAACATACCCACTTGCATCTATCTCAAGTTTGAAAAGATTATGAAAATTAAGCTATGCAAGAATTTTTGCTTGACTGATCTCTTTAAATTCTTCAAAAAACATTATGTTGATTCTTTCCCTATTGGAAACTCTTGTTTCTAGTTGTTATTGCATGGAGTGGTGCAACCACAATGAAAATGATGCTATAAACTTTCCTATGTACTTTGATGCCACAACAAAGATCCTAACTTCAATGACATTAGTAGGAGTTGCTTGCTTGAGAATGACATCTATCTTGAATTCTCCTCTATCAACCACATACCCCAAATACACCAATAATTAAAATTTGCCAAAAGTTGATGCTTTTTAAGGGTCTCTAAAACGTGCATGAGACGTGATATATGCTCTTCCCAGTTAAAGCTGTAAAAGAACTCAATCGTCATTTATCAAATGCATAAATATAGTTGGTGCATTACATAAACCAAAAGGCATTATTAACCATTCATATAGACCTTGCCTTTTCTTGAAGGTAGTCTTCCAAGTATCTTATTTTTTTAACTTGTACCTTATATTATCATGATTTGAAATCCAACTTGGTGAAGTATTTGACATGTTGCCATTGATCTAGCAACTCATCAATCCTGGGTAGACGATAATGATTCTTAAAGGTGATCATTAAAGATTTATAGTCAATGCACATTCTCCAAGTCCCATCATTCTCAGGTACTATGATGATAGGTGACCCACACAGTGAGGTGCTTGATCAAATTACTCTATGCTCAAACAACTACTACAAATGTTTTTTCACTTCATCAATTTTCAGGATGGATTGTCTATACAACTTAATGTTCAACAACGGGGAGCCAAAAAACAAATGTATCTCATGCTTTACTTCTGTTTTGGATGATAACCCTTTAAGCTCTTGGAAAACTACTCTATATGTCCTCCAATTGACATTTTTGTTTTTTAGTCAATCCCTCCAAAAATGCCTTTAATTTTATCGACTCATCTCTTGATCAATTATCTCTTAAGAAGAGTAATGCGTGACTTCCTACTTGAACTAATAAATTTCTTGGCTTGGTTAGCACTTACTAGAGAGATTTTGAATTTACCTTTGTGTATATTGATCATGAAGGAATTTCCATCCTTGAGTAGGTGATACTAGTTTTCTTTCCTCATGAAGATTGCATCGCTCATGTACATGTAAGGGTTTCCACTACTCTACACCACACCAATCAAATGAGACTACATCTACCTCCAATTCATCAATATAGTTTGTACTTATAACATATTTGATCTTGCACTACTTAAGGACCCTAATATTTGCATCTTTTTTTACCCATTCCAATTGATATAGGTGAAGATGTTCATGAACTTCCAATCCAAGCAAGTTGACCAAGCCTTTTTCTATGAGGTTGGCATTTTAACCAAAATCAAACAAACCATCCACTTTTGTCTTCTTGATCTATATCTTAATATGGAAGAGTTAATTTATCTACTTTTCTTTCTTGGGATGGAGGCTGAGTCAAATTCACCTCCTCCTCCATTATAGTGCAAACAATCATCTCATCTACATCTGAGTTACTTTCTACCTGGTTGCTTGGATCCATGACTATCAAGTTTTTCTTATTTGTATCATTCTTGCAATTATTTGGATTCAACTTAGGATGTAGCTTCCAACACTTACCTTTGGTGTGACCATCGATATTACAAGGGTTGTTGTGGTTATTTGGTTCCTTAAATTTATGTGTAGTTGTTGTCATCTTCTTATCCTTTCCTTTCTATTTTTTTGTCTCCATAGAAGCATCCTAGTGGTGTTTCTGCTTGGAACCACTCAGTTTTCCTTTAGTCTTAACCATATTCTTGTTATAACGTGCTTGCACATAGGTGTCATCAATTGTCTAGAGCATCACTTTCCTCCATAAATGACTATGTAGACCACTTTGATACTTGAGGAGTACACATGACTTCTTCAGAGATATACCCAACATAATGGTCATTTTTATTAACTTGGTGGTGTACACTTGCACATTATGCTTTTGTTTTTATCAGAAGTATTTCCAATGGATCCATTGGTCCTCTTCATACCATATAGGGTAAAATCGAGACTTAATGAGGATTTTAAACACCTTCCACTTAGTTACTAGAGAATCACTCTCTATCCCAAGCATCTTTGTGTAACTTTCCTACCAAGTTTGGGCATGGCCCTCTTCCTTCAATTGGGAAAACATAATATTTGTTCTTTTCCTATGTTATGAACATTGAAATCAATTTTTAATTGTTGCAATTATTTATTCAATTTAACGACGTAAATATCACCTTGGTAGGGTTTGATGTCCACTTTCACCTCCACTTTAAACAAAATTGGGAAGAATTCATGGCACTAGAACTTGGTCTCTCATTCTTTGGATCCTTTTACAACTTATTTTCTAAGTCTTCATTATCTATAGATTTCCTGTCTTAGATAGATTTTGAGTTAGATCTACCAAACTCCCTGAAAGGTCTAAACTTGTTCTCTAGAGTTTCCATGAGAATGACCATGTTGCAAAAGATGTCATAGAATTTTGCTTTGAAATTTGAAAATATATTCTCAAAGTTAGCTCGTGGATTGTTATTATTGTACTCATACACCATGACTAGGGTTCTAAGACTTCTTCCTTGTGTTAATTCTTGTCTATTGTAACTTACCACAAAAACTCCATAGAAAATTGCTCTTATACCAATATGTTCTATAAAATGACTTGGATATTCCACTAGAACAACACATCACAATAGATCTTATAATTTTCTACAATATCTTATTATGGAGTGTTTTACTTTAAATTATAGATTTAAAATTACTTGCGTAATGCTAAAATAAATTGAAACTGAAAGGAAAGAAACAAAAAATAACATACCATCCACACAATGAACATGAGATGTACTCTAGGAAAACCCAATATAAAAAAAAACACAACAGGAAGGTGTGGCCTATGCTCTTTCTCTTTTCTTCTCGACCATGAAATGAAAGTACAAAGAAAGTGCACCCAGTATTGAATTGATCCAGATGTATGTGAGAATGAAATGAAAGAGCACACACACACATATATCACAGGAACATATATATTGCAAAAAACACAGTGATACAATAAACTCGGACTCTATTAAATGAATGAAATAGAACAAATTGTAAAATAAAAGCAACTAGAATGGTGGTAGCTATAACTATGAGAAGAGATGCGGCAGCTACGCTCATTTGTGACTAGATGAATACAAAAATAGGTTGACGATCCTTTTATCATAAAGTTTTGGAGATGAAGAAACTCTAAACCTTACCCTAGGATATGGACTTTCATAAAGTTTGTGGCCCCAAGGTGGTTAGTTGCACAACCAAATTCCCGGGATCATAACGTTTTCATACAATCTCCATGTTGGGAACTTGATAACCCGTTAAAAAGGTATATCTGAGCCCTACAAATTTTGACTTGGTCCAATGTACGTCTTTTGTAAACCATTTCCCTCTTAAATCACTAAAAAAATATCGTTTAGGGCCTCAAAACGACCCCGAAAGTTTGGGACCTGAAAAACCATAGAAAATTACTAGAAATTTACCAAAATGGAAAATTGTTTTGAGCTAATGGAATAGGTGGGTGGCCACCTATATCCATATGGATCAATCCTCCCCCCTTATAAAGCAATGGTATCCATTGCATTGAGTGCTCCCATCAAATGGGGAAACTTCTACTGAACTTGACTCTTGGTGAGGCACTTGCCTTGGTGGAGTAGCTGCCCTACTTTGACAACCCGATATAGTTGGATATTCTGCTAACGGGTTCCCTTAACTTGTGTGTCAATGATCCAATCAATGGTTTCCTATTCCATGTAGTTAAGGTTAATCTCTATAGGTTTTAACTGCTCTTCCACCTCCGATGTGTCCAATAATGGTGGAAAATATGGGCGAATGAGCTCCACATTAAATAGTGGGTGTAGGTCAAGGAATGGAGGAATGCTTAATTTGAAGGCATTCTCACTGAATTCCTTGGTGATGGTGTACGAACCATATCAAAGTTGACAAATCTTGTGATGGGTTCCTGTGAGCCTCTCTTTTTGCAAATGCAACCAAACCTTATCACCCACCTAGAACTTGTGTGGAACCCGATGCTAGTCATGTCACTGCTTGTACTTAGTATAGGATTTTTCCAAAATGTCGTGGAATTTTTGGCTGATGTGCTGAATTTTTTCAACAAATCAGGTGGCCTTATCATCCTCAGTCTGAGCATGGGCAGATTCCACCTCTGTGGATGCAATGGTCAAACCTACATGAATTGGTGCTAGTGGTTAGAACCCCAGACACAACTGAAAACGGTTATGGCTGGTAGAGATATGAAGGGATTTGTTATAGCTATGCTAAACATATGAAAGGATATCATCCCATGTGCGGAGATGTTTAGAATTGTACATTCTTAGATTATGAATAATCATCCCATGGAATATCTCCATTTGTCCATCAGTATGGGGGTGGAAGGAAGTCGATTTGGTGAGCTTGGTATCCATTATTGACCATAGGTTGGACCAGAAGGTGCTGAGGAACCTTCTGTCCCGATATGAAAGGATAGTCTATGGGACCCTGAAATGAACCCACACACGCTCAAAGAAACACTTAGTAGTAGATTCGACAGAGATGTTCTTTTTGCAAGCTATCAAAATGACCATCTTAGAGAAGTAATCCATGACCACAAACACATAGTAATTACCATGATTGGTTGAAGGTAGTCTTGATATGTAATCCATGGATATGGATTCCCATGGTCAAGTGGGAGTAGGAAGAGGGGTGTACAATCCATGTTTCTTAATGACAGGTCTTGCAATGGCGTAGGTAGTGTAGGATTTGATATATTGGTCAACATATTGTCAGAGCTTAGGCCAATAAAAATAATTCTACAATAATACCACTGTATTTTGGGTGCCAAAGTGCCTTGCCACCCAGCTGTAATATGCTTCCAAAATCATATTCACATGTTCTCTTGAAGGAACACAGAGATAGACCAAGTGGCAAAACAATCCTTCCCAGAGATGAAATTATTCCACGGGTGTGACTGCATGTAGGGCTTGATAGATGGAAGAAAATTCAAGATCATTGTCATAATGTTGAGGCCACCCAGAGGTATCATGGCCGCAAGAGTTGAGCACCATGGTCAGTGCTGCTACTGGAGGTCGATTGTGGCAATCAATGACTCAATTTGGGTTGCCCTTCTTATATTTAATATTCAGGTGGAATTGTTGCAAGTAGGTGGACCAATTTTGGTGGTGATCAATCTATAACTTTCCTTGGGTTCACATGAATTGAAAGGGCTTGTGTTCAGTGTGCATGCCCATCTCTTTTCCTAGTATGTAATGCTTCCATTGGAGACAAGCTTGGAAAATGGAATGCATTTCCTTGTCATAGGATGGGTTTTCATTGATTGTATCTGAAAGTGTCTCATTTTGATACAACACTAGATAGCCATGCTGAGTGAGGACTATAGCAGCAATATAGTCTGAAGCATCTATCTCAATCTCAAGGGTTGTTACAAATATGGTAAGGTAAGGACATGTGTCAAACATAAGCGCTGCTTCAATTCCTTAAATTCTTGTTGTCATGGCTTGAGCCAAAAAAACTTGGCCTTAGATCACCCTTTGGTCACCTAGCTAAGGGACCAGGTAATATTAGAGAATTCAAACACAAATATGTGATAAGTTGGCAAGGACTAGGAAGTTATAAAGCTTTATGAGAGTTGTTGGGATTGGCCAATCACGAAGATGTTGGATGGATCCACATGCACACCATGTTCATCCATGATGTATCCCAGATATTGAACCCTCTCCATACCAAATGACCACTTCTCTAGACTGGCATCTAATTTGTCCCTTCGTAGGGTGCTAAGGACCTATTGGATATGTTGCAAATTTTCTACCCATGTTCTATTGTAGATGAGGATGTATTCTATATATATGACCACAAAATAATTGGTGAATGACTGGAAAATACCGCCCTTCATCCTCATGAATGTTGCTAAAGTATAAGTCAATCCGAAAGGCATGACTGACCACTCAAAAAGGCCTTGCCAATATTTGAAAGCAGTCTTCTAGAAATTGGTATGCTAAATTGGAACCTGATGATAGCCATACTTTAGATCAATTTTGCTGAAATATTTGACACCCTTGAGCTGGTGGAGAATGTCGTCAATCCAAGGAATGGGATATCAATTTCAGATAGCGATCTTGTTTTGAGCTCGGTAGTCAATATAGAGTCATCATGTCCCATATTTCTTCTATAAAAACACAATTGGGATCCCACAAGTTGAGGGTCTAGGTCTAATGTGCCCCTTTTGGATGAATTATTGAATAGGACACTTGATTTATTCATTCTCCATGATGGAATGCCTGTATACTGGACCATTCGGTAAATTCACCCCGGGGAACAAATCGATTGAATGCTTGACCTGTCAATGTAATGGAACTCCAGTAGGTGTTGTGAAGATATCTCTGCATGATTCCACTATCTTGTCCACCTGCTTCTATGGTGTGAAGATACCCTGTGTAGAGGTGGTGGTTGTTGTTGTGATATTCCATTCCCCTTCAGAATGAATCGTAAAGAGGAAAAATTTTATTGTCAAGGATATTACCTTCCTACACTGCTTAGTTGTGACGAGTGACACTACAGTAGTGGGAATTGTCTTTGGTATCCTATAGAGTTTCTTTCCCAAAGTAATAATGACAGTATGAGGTCTAGACTCATACACAACATGAAGTTTCCACATATATGGTTGTCCTAAAAGAACATCACAAATTTCAAGCAGGGAAACATCACACATTACCTCATCTTTGAATGGATTGATGTTGTAGGATAGGTGGCATTGTTGGTTGACGCAGATGTCTCGTCCCTATCTCAACCAATTGATGGTGTATGGTTGGTGGTGTGGAACCATTGGTAGCTTCAATATTTTGAAAACTTTTCCTGATATGAGGTTATTCTAGCTACCATTGTCAACAATGAAATGTAGCGTATTCCCCTACACCCACAATTGTGAATGGAAGAGGCTCTCCCCTTCCTCTGGCTCCTACGAATCTTCTGGTTGGATCTTTGCAATTATGATGGTGGAATTAGGTTCTGCATCAATGATTTGTTTTCCCCTTTCTTGTTATGAATCAAATTTTGAGCCAAAATCTGGCTTCAGGGATTTCTATCAGGCAATAATCATTGTTTTGAGCAGAATTCATCAGTTTTGTGCTAGGATATTTTGTGGAACTCACACCACTTGCCGGTGTCCTTCTTCGATTTCTTGTTACCCTTCTTTTCCTGTGGCTTGGGATGGTTGTCAGGACTTTGGCCGTCCTTGATCTGTCCTTTTCTTTGTGAGTTAGGGTTTCCTTTTCCAGGCTTCTGCTGTTGTTGTTTTGCAAACCCAAACTCTCGTGTATTTTTTTGCATAAACTTTTGCTCGATCTTGACACCATACCGATAAGCAGCTCTTAGTGAAGATATGTCTAGGAATTCCATTTCTTCTTGAATGTACCTATGCATGCTACTGCGTTACTTTAGGACCGAGTGTCATTCAAAGTCTCTAATACCCATTTTATAGCACAATGTATGGAATATGTTGGTAAACTCTAGTATTGTCTGGTCTCTTTCCTTGCGTAAATTCATCCACCTGGTGTATTGGTCATCATAGTTTCCAACAGGGTATAATTTCTCCTTGATGGCATTGACAAAAGTGGCCCAATTGGGGTATGTCCTAAACATTTCAGTCTCATCCTTCACATGCCTCTCACAGTACCCATCCCACTAGTATTTGATATGGGGAAGGGGTTTAAGGAGTGTGAAGGTGATCTTTTAGTTGAATTTTTTTTGAATAGAGAAGTAAACCTCTAACAGAATTAACCATTTATCCAAAGCATATGCATATATCTTGCCTTGAAATAAGGGGATGTCAAAATTAACTTGTACCTTGAAGGGGTTCGCACCTCCAAAACAACTACTCGTTGAAGGTGCATCTGCTACCATCAAAATTCAACAACTTAATAGGATATTTTGCGCTGTCATCTCTCTTTTCTTCTCTTGCCATGTGAGTTTGCTTTGGCCGATGAGAGTGGTGTTCCCCAAGCTCAACCAATTCAAGACCCGACTCTCGATATTCAGATCTAGTCGATGATATGCATTGAGAAACCACAAGAGCATATTGCTATGATACCACTGATCCAAATTTATGAGAGAATGAAATGAAAGAGCATATATATATTCATGGACACACATATATTGCAAGAAACACAATGATACAATAAACTCAGAATCTATTAAATGAATGAAATAGAACAAATCATAAAATAAAAGTAGTTAGAATGGTGGTAGCTATATCTTTGAGAAGAGATGTGGCGACTACATTCATTCATGACAAGATGAATACAAAAGGATTCCAAAGGTCCTATTATCCTAAATCCCTGGAGAGGAAGAAACCTTAAACCTAACTCTAGTAGATGAATCGTCATAAAGTTTGTGGCCCCAAAGTGGTTAGTTGAACAATCAACTTCTCGGGGTCATAAATTTTGCATACGATCTTTGTTTTGGGCGTTCGATAGCCCTTTATAAAGGTATATCTGAGCTCTACAAATTTCTACTAGCAATAATGAATTCCTATGGAAACCATTGCCCCCCCAAATTTCCAAAAAAATGTCATTTAGGGCCTCAAAATGACCGTAGAAGTTTGAGACCTAAAAAATCGTAGAAAATTACTAGAAATTTTCCAAAATGAAAAAAATGAGCCAGTAGAATATGTAGGTGGAAACCTACATCCATCTGGATCAATATTTTTCATGGACATTATTAAATGGTTGTTATAGGACCATCTACTTCATTCTCCATGCTTTAATATCCCATTCCTAGATGCTCTGCTCTACAATGGAACAATAAACAATACAATAAGAATGGGACCCCTTCTTTTGTTAGCACCCCAATATTTAACATAACCTAATAGTCATTTTGGTTTAGAATTAGGGTTTTCGCATGTCCCAACCGCGAATTAATGTTAATGTTTTGGACCATTTAGAATCTTTTTGAAATTCCACATGTGACTAGCTTCACATGTGTGAGTAATGGTTGTTGGTGTGGCATCCACTCGGTACCATGATGATCAACAAGGTAAGTCATATTGCAGGAGGCATAACTTCCACATACAACTCTAATTGAGGTGAACTTAGTGCTGTTGGAAATCTCTCGACGTGTAAACAATTCTAAAAGACTTTGAGCTAAGCTCATAAAGTTTTGATCCCAAAAATGATTGTTTAAGGACACAAATGAAATCTAAAAGGATTTGCACCTCAAATCACCAAAACATCCCTAAAATTCAATAGATCTAATTCTTCCACCATAAAGTGCCAAGATAGATGACAAATTATATAATGAATGATCCATTATGTATCATTAACCAAATAATCATATCTCCAAGATGGGTTTGTTTTCCTTCTCATATTTTCTTTTCCTTACTCCAGTCCAACCTTATATTGATAGAGTGTAATTTCCCTATGCAATCATGATGGGTTCTATCCAATGTTAAGTCCAAGTAGGCTTCACACTTGTTGGAATAGGGAACCTATTTCATTTTGGTTCTGACAATTATTACATGTTTTCAAATAAAGACTTGAATTGAAGAATGTAAATGTAGTCATATCCTTCATTCTAAATGCTTTCTACAATTTGATAGATTTATACACAAAACTAATTTCATTTCTACAATTGTTTTCAACAAATAATTATTGAGCTAATTATGCATAAATACAAGTAACCAATTATTAATTACGAGTAGTTTGTAACTGAATAAATAGATACAGTTCCATATCCACAACACTCCACTCAAACAACTGAGAGACAAATAAAAACAAGATTGCATCATTATAAATTATAGAAAATCCAACAAATTAAGGAACACTCTCATAACAATTCTAATAACAGTAAGAAAACATAAAAAAGTTCCATAAACATTACAATATTAAAATCATAGTTCCTCCCTTAATGACTTTGGTCAACAATGTCTTCTCCTCCTTAATGCTCTCAAGAAGATTACAAAATTGTACAAGCAAAACACCATTTTTTTCTTTTGCAAAGTTACATTTATAGAGTTCTACACAAGTAACTGCTCCCACATGTGTCCCTTTTCCTTTCGATCTTTAAAATATAAAATTCCGTATATTCTTTTACAAAAAAAAACTATACTCTTTCCTTAGTTTTATTTTGGAAATATTAGGTCCAAACTTCATAAGCTTCGATAATCCTATGGAGGATAGAAAAGTTCTATATTCAAAGGCCACTTCATTTATTAATTCTATAGATATTGGTTCCACTCCTTTGTGCAAGATATTAATAAATAAATTAATCAATTTTATTTCTTTTAAAAGAGTTGAGATATACTACATCAACCTTGCTTCAATCAAATTTGTAGTTGTTTCTATGTCTACCTTCTCTAGCTTGATATTGTCTTCCAAACCTTCCAAGCACTAGTCTAGGTGCATTTGTCTCATTAAGAAAATGATACCTTTGGATCACTCTTTCACCTAATTGAAATAATTGAATACATTTGTTCTGATATCCTCCAACATTATTATCTTATTAAATGTGCATTGATCTCCATTCCGCTAGTGCTACCAAAGTGCAATCAATGTCTTTCTTGCTCATCCTTGGAAAATATTTAAGAGTTTTATTTCCCTCTTCTTGCCATTTTCTCAACTTGTCAAATCCAATATGGAATCCTTCTCGTGTATTTGCTTATATATTTGTGCTTCCATATTATTTGAAAATACACACGGATTGGTTTGTTTTCTGGTTGTCATTGCCATCCCAGTCTTGTGAAATGATTTGCAGCACAAATGAAATCTGCTAAGAAATTTAATATGAACAATGTTGGGTGGAAGTTTAGAGTAGGGTCCTTTTCTTTGGGAATAACATCATTAATGGTGGTATATAAAATGATTTCCAAGTTGAATATCTATTCGATTTTTTACTCCATGATTCTTTGAAATGTGTGGTATATCTCTCACCATGTAGTATGTTGACTAATTGCACAGTATATATGTAGGGAAATATGGGTTAGTAGGTAGGGTAAACACCTTTATGTTGTGATCTGAAAGACTTCTCCTTAATCCACTACCTTTCAAATATCTTATAATAATCCTTGTTTAGTGTGATCTGGGTCACTCATTCATCAATCACGTTGATCTCTTCTTGGGGAAGCTTATAATATATGCCCGTACTTGAAGGATGGAATGAATCTATGGTTTTTCCACTCATCTTTAATAAACTTATTGTCAACATATTCATCACAATTAATGAACCGTGAAACTACCTCTACAATTAGCATCATAGTTGGATTTGCACCTACACTGGAAAAGTGATATCTCCTAACATGTTGACAAATTTTGAGATAAGGTCTCATTCAACTATTTGTGAGGATTTTTTGAATAATTCTCATATTTGATCATATGATAATTCTCTCTCCATTGTGACTTATGGCCTGAAACTATCTTTCATTTTTTGTCCACATAAAATGGTTTGGATATATCTTCAGTCACTGGTTTTGTGGAAGTCTCTTCCTCTTACACAACTTGGGGAGCTTTCCCTTTATCCTTAGGTTTCCTTTTAAAAGGCATCCTGATAATTTGAGCTTCACAAAATCAACCATTTCAACCATTAACAATGTTAGCATAAATAATTGAAGTAAATTCATGATTATTTCCCTGTAATCTATCATGTATGTTGATTGTTCAAAATGCATGTCTTTAACATATGTCCCAGAGTTTGTGTATATCTATCATGGAATATAAGAAAGCTCTATCACCTGGCCAATTTTATTATCCTTCCTCATATTCACTTACAATATTAGAATCTGTGTTAATACATGTATTCAATAAATTAGCATAGTCGTTTACATCTTGTAAGAGCATCAAATTTGACTATGCAAATTGATATTATTGAATGAGCATAAATTTAAGACATGATTTAGCTAACTCATTTTCATAGCCATTTAAGAGAATAGAACCCAAATTAGGTCTTATGTTGTGGGAAAAATGGATCAAGTGTGGGAATTCCTTCCTTTCCTTGTAGCTTGTAGGTAGGGAAACATATTAAATTGATGGTTAGTAATTCTAATAAACAATGTTGAAGCTCTTGAAGGAAAACCAACACACATAATGATGACTTGGAAGATAAAACATGCATAAATGAGATAAAAACACAACAAAGACATGAGATTCAACCAAATTTTTATGTCCAATGGAAAATATTGCATACAATGGTGTCACACAGGAGAATGTTTCTTGCAAATGGTAACCAAAATTGTCTTTGGGAGGGTCCTTCCATCTCTCTCAAATTTCTTGCTAACTAACTTGGGACGATGAAGGGAAAATACTTGCTTCTTGAGGAAGAATCTAAGTGAGCTTGGAATGCCAATTGATGATAAGAATGAGGTTGAAATATGGTTCTCTCAAGTTGATTCTTGTAGCATAAATTTTCTCTTGGTTTCTCCTTATGAAATGTATGCTCATGGATTCATTTTATAGTCCAAATCGAGGTCCACAAAGAACTAGTTCTTCATGTGGATGATCCATCTCACGAAGTGGCTTCAGGGTACAAGTATGGGGCTATTGAATGCTTAAGAATGCGAAGAATAAAAAATTGCATTCCTTTGAGAAAAAATGTGGTTAAAAATATTTGAATGCAATGTAGAAGTTAATGTCAGTGTGTTGTGCAGTGCGGGTTTCAAGTGATTTTCCCCGTGGTTTCATGCAGGTTGTCTTTGACAAACCAATGCACCGTGTGATTTTATTTTAGTAAACCCACATGCTTGGCCTAAAGTGTGATTAACCATTCATCATTTTGTTTCACATGTTTATTTTGCTGATGAATCACCCCTATGAGTTGCATGTTGTATGTTGATGATTTTTTTTGTAATAATTATCAAAATATCATGTGTGCAAAATTAAAATGATAATATATGGCCTTCTGCTGTGTGAGGTTAGGAGGGATCTTTATAGTTGAAATACATGATCGTTTATTTCCCCCATGCTAATATTTTATTATGGTTACAGGAAGCAAGCAAGCGTTGTGAGTTCAAAGGTATCCCATGGGGGAGTGTTGGTGATGACCAATGAAGTGATAAACTACTAGGTGACACAAAAAAAAACTATTTTTAACAAACGAGATATGAATTCCCATGCTCGTGATAATATTTTTGAACCAAATTAAAATAAGAGGAGAGTGAGAGGGATGATCTCTAAATTTTTATGGGAGGGATGAGGGTGACCCCAGTCCTTTCTCAAGTATGTGCATTTATTGTAGTGATGATGTGGCAATGAGTCCCAGAGGAGTAAAGGAGTGTTTGCATAGTAACCTGAAGGAAGGTTAAACTGTTGATGATATTGAGAAGCCCACCGAGGCACGTGAACATAACAATGATGGTGCCAAGTGGGAAACTTATGGTATCATATTCTATAGTCTCCATTCATAGCTGGGAATGTTGAAACCTACATAGAAGTATGAACCCCATTGAATATGCAAAAAAGGATTTCATGTCAATCATAGGGAAGCTGATTGAGGCAAGGATCAATCATGAATCTTTTTTATCAATTCAAATTTAACCCTATTTGATAAAGGAGTAACCAAGGTACAATTACTTCTACCGTAACTATTAAAATAGGTGTTGTTGAAGTAGATGAGATCTAAGGCATATGGAAAGATTTGGATCTCATTGATGAGGACCAAGAACATATTGTAAGTGATAGGTGTGATGACAAACTTAATATGAAACAAGTTGGTAAGAGTGAGGATCATGATTTCCTTCGATTAGAGTATGAATGGGTGACTGTTTCTAGGAAGCAATCTTGAACCAATGTTGCAGGGTTAATCAAGGTTAGAAAGTGTCAATGGGCTGAATAGACTATAAACTGGTCATCAAATGGTAATGTCAAACTGGGATGAGTGAAATGGATCATGTAACAGGGTGACAATGATAATAATGAAGGTGTTGATATGTGGAAAATAATTGGCACAAGATAGTTACGTCGATCAAGGGAGACTAGGGATGTTTTTGCCCAAAGAATAATTAACGATAACTGAATTTTTCTTGCATTTTGAGTGTATTAAGGAACCTATTTTTATAAATGAATAAAATAACGATGGAAATTGTTACAAATGAGAAGACGGTTTCCAAATGAGTTAATATCATGTAAATAGATCCTTGGGGAGTATGGTCAAGTGTCAATGGCGTTATAGTTAGTGGGCAGGGCCCCATGGTGGGTTTTCATGGGGGTTGATGAGATGGAGATAAATGCAAATGGTATACTGATCATTATGAGGATGAGAGGCCATTTGTAAATAATAACCATAATGTTCCAAGGATTCCATAGGGGTGGTTAGAAAAATGAATCAAAGAGGATATATGCGTATTCCTTGATGAGATGGTGTGCACACCCATGATGGTACAATGACATGGATCACCTAAGGAATAATATAAAGCAGGGTGTGATGTGAATTTATGATATTTGATAACCTTATGGATATCAATGTAATAACTGGATATGTGCAATGTATGTGGAGGTGATGTAATGCTCAAGGTGGAAGTGTGCCCATGAGTGAGAAATTGAAGCTATTCGACCAAAATCCTACACATATGAAACAAACACCACTATGTAAGATAAAAAATTAAACGATGAAAATGGTTTAAAAAATATATAATCATACCTAAGAAAATGGTCAAAAAATAGGGTCTCGGTGAAGTACCGTGGGGAACAAAAAAAAAATGGTACTATGATGAAAAGCTTGTGATCCTAATTGTGATAATGTTAATGACTTATCAATTGAAGTTACAGATCTCGTGAACAAGTTGGTTGGATTTTGAGACAAATGTCTATATATAGGGGTAGGTCCTGTATTTTGAAAATCATTTTATCATTCAAGTTTGAAATTCGAAAACCTTGTTTTACTGATTCTAGATTATTCAACCTACAATTTTCTGATTTCCACAATCTAGGTAACCCTCCATCACCTCTTCATAATTTTTATCCATTTTGTTTTTTATTATTATTGAGGGTATTTGGGTGGCTATAAGGAATCTTGCAAGAGTTTTTCATGCAAAAATGTGGGTTCCGAAGGAATTTCCATATGGAAAATTGTGACAATTCCTTCAATAGTTGCACATTGTGCGAGACATGGATTTATGTCTCTATCCAACAAAACTGTGTGACTCTATATGCTAATAGTCACGTGGATGTGCACTTAGGCTTTATATCTCCTACACAAGAAATTGGTATGGCCACCCTTTGGGGAGGGTTGTGCTCCATGTGTGAGATGATTGTGTCTAATTGCACAGTTTTTTTGCATGATAGTTATTGAGACTATCGCATGGTAGCATGGTCTGTTAATGCAATGTTGGCGACATGGTTTTGATGCATGGAATGCATATCTTGTGGGTCACGTGATCACTGGATATTTGGAAATAATTCATGTGGTTTGCTATTTTGCTGTAAATGAATTAATTTTTGAACACTAAATCATTTTTTCCTTTTTTTCCTGGTTGGTTTTGTGCGACATACTACGATATGGCTATTAAGTTGCATGAGCGCTATTTCAATGCCTTGCAGAATGGGATGGCCCAAAATCCTGATGTTTGGTAGTGGCTATGCGAAGTATGGACGTTGAAGTACTAGAATTGTCCCATGATGAGATCCAATGATCATCTCTTGAGGGATTTTATAGGCATGTGGATCCCACAACTATATTTATTTGTAGTGGAAGGTGAGAGGATCACTCATGACTGTTTGGACATTTACTTCATGATTAGTTTACTAATCTGGGAATTCAAGAGAAGACCCATCCTTATCTGAGTGGAATTGGACCATGGACTAACTAGTTGCATAGTACTATGGGGGAAACCCTAATGTGAAGAAGGATGGAGATATCCTTCATTCACATATTGTGGATTTGACAATGAGGGAGTGGTGACCATTTTAGTTCATGTGTTGTGGGTGAATTTGAGCCACTATATTTTTAGAGGACAAATTCTCCTTATGGAGAAGGTCCTAGTTAATAGGTTGGAGGTGACCTAGGCACACATGTTAGTTTTCAACATGTGCACTCAATTTTCCAAGTGTTGCTTGTAGGACCAAAACCATTTTTTTTATGGGTCAATCCTATGCTCATTTTCTTTGAGTGGTTCCTGTCATTAAGGATGGTTATTTGTGTACATGTTTGGGGGTCGAGGGAGCTTCACATGGTCTTCTAGGACACAGTGATGCCCTTTGCTAGTGGTGGCTAGGTGGGATAGGTGTTCACCTTGAACTACTTGGAAATGTAGAGGAATAGGAGGGGGGCGATAGAGATTTACCCCTGGAAAGGGGTATACTTTGATGGAGATCCAAATATCTCTCTTCGTGTTCTTGGTGATAAGTGGGGACCCATGGATGAGTAACTCATGTAACATAACTTATTCATAATTTACTTTCTTTTGTTTATTTCATGCATGCTTCAACTATTTGATATATATGTGAGATACTAACTATGTGATGTTGTTTGTTGTTTGTTGTTTTCAAACATTGGACCTACCCCTCCATCTCAAGTTGCATTGGTTTTACAACATATGATTCCTTCTAATATGGACGTCAAGGTCATCGTTGAGAGGTGGCTCCCCTCTTAGGGGGATGGAGGTAGAGGTGTCGATGGGGGATCTCTAGTATGGGGAGGGAGGTAGATATTTTGGTGGGGGTTCTCTAGTAGGGGGTGACCCCAATTCCAAGTATGATGAGCTTGAGTGGTTTTTTATAGTATCCCTTGAGGGCATGGATGAGCGAATATAGGACAATTTGGATGACCGACTGGTGGAGACTTGTCTCCATATACCAGAGAGTGTTAAACATAGGTTGTGTATTCTATTGTGGTGAGCATGCATTTCAATACAAAGACATTATATGAGGGTTTCCTAAGGATATGTAGTAGCAACTGGTCTTGTAGGAGCAGGAGTAGTATCGCCCCCCCTGCAACAACGCGTCCAGTAACCGGGATATTTCTACCACCACCACCACTACTAGCAGGGGTGATGGTACCTTTATAGTTTGTGGTGCTCCTATCATTGATGATTCCCCCCCTCCTAGGGATGGAGAAGATTAGACATGTATGGGCCTTGGACCCCTTTTGTATATATAGTTTTGATTGTTTCCTATGAGAGACAATGTTTTATTGTACCCACATAAGGCTATTTTTTGATGTGGCCCATAGGCATACGATGTACATTACATGTTATATATGTATATGTATATGTATATGTATATGTATATATATATGAACATAATGGTTTCAAACAGTCGACCCAAAATTTTCACTCATAGTTACTTTCAAAAAAGGCATGGATCATGAACGTGGAAGATGTTATTGAAATAGGAGGCATGGAGATGAGAGTCCAAGTAGACGTGGATATGGAAAACAATGAAATGGACAACATCAACCAATAATAAAATGATAACATCATATCCTTACCATCATCACCAAGTTCTACTTGCATGTCAATATCATGTTCCTCTAAATGGAAGAAGGTTGATCAATTAGAAGTCATGTCTCAATATTGCATTATCAACATACCACCCAACACTTGAAACTATGTTAGTGGAAAGGCATGACACCATGGAAAAGGTTGTATCAATATTAGTAGTCAACTTGTTCATTATTTGATCTTCGCGAGCTCTTGAAATTTTTTATATTGTTTTTGTTGTTGTTGTTGTTCACCCATCCCTTCTTATTCTATGGACACCAAGAATTATAATTTCCATACTTGTTTTGGCCCTTACCAGATCCTTTATATCCTCCCTTACTCACCTTCTAAATGAGGGATAGGTCAAGAACATCCTCATAACTAGTTGAGACTTGTTATAATATCATCTCATCTCCATTGAAAGCATCCCACAATTACACGTAGTTAAGTAAATTATCCCAACCATATATAACTTGGATAAAGTTGTGACATGATGGATAGATCCATTCAAAAAAATATGAACTAGATCATTATCATAAACTATGTCCCTAACAACAATAATCTTTCATATCTATTATCTTCATGAGATAACTTCTTGTTGTATTTTTTTCTCATGTGGGTAGTTGCGCTCCTGTTATTCAAGAGAAAAAGAGCATATTCCTATATATATTCACACTTTGGTACAAGGTTATTAAGGAATCATAGCGACAATATGAGGGATTATGTTGTCCTTCACCAAATATGATAGGATTCAATTTGCACTTACTATCTTCTTGTTGTGATCTAATAGCTTCTATGCAAGGTACCATAAGTTTGCTAGTTCTAGGAGGTTATACAATCTCAACTTCCATGGCGCAAAGTTGGAGACTCTCTCCAACAAGTTACTCTCTCACAAAGGGATTTGTCATTGCTTCAACTATGTCGAACAAGATATACAATCTATGATCACTAGATAAACTAGGGTTTACCCCACAACCCTTCTTAGGTCCATGTTCCAATCATTAGTACAATTTTTATTTAATCATTTAAGCTTGGACATACTATCCATTGAAACCCTCTAATGACTCTCTACTATGGACATATTGCCTCTCCATAGAAGGAACCTTGAGGATTTTAGAAACTACTATATGGTCTCCTTAGGATATATTCCCTAGCACTACAATGTATGCTCCCTCCTTAACTAGACTTTAAAATAAATCAAAATTAACAAATTACTTATCAAAACTGAAACTAACACATGCAAACTACATGCACGCTCTTGCACTTAACTTATAAAATGCATTTAAACTATTTAACACATGCAAATTGCATAAAAAATGCTAAGAATAGATTGTTGAAAATATAGTACCAATTTACTCCATAATTATAATGACTCCCTCACAATTGATGTGGCATACTATTGAATTTGGAAAGAGGAAGCAAGTCATCACCATCATGTTCAAATTGTTGCAGCTAAAGTTCCTATATATGGTTCACACATGCACCCAACATTGCCACATGTGTGCACAAGCTATGGAAGACTATATGGTGTGCTATAATCTAACAAGAAAGACCTAAAATGTAGGATATGATATATGTTCTCAATGTATTAAAATACTCATTGAATAACCCATGTGCACATGTAGAGATGTAAGCTCCTCCCTAAAGAATGAGTTTTCAAACCTAAGAGACCCATTTTGATGCAAGTCTATGATCCAGGGAAAAATTTGTTAAAACAACATACCAAACAATGGGCCAAGTACAATTCTTCTTGAATTAGATTGGCCAACATAGATGGCACATATTGAAGCAACCTTCTTAGCAATGAAGTATTCAGTTGAATGAGAACATGAATCTTTAACATGATCAACATGCATAAAAATCTCTTTAAAAGAACTCTTGAACCCGTGGGGTAGGAAACATCCCTTGAAGCAAAACAATTACAAGAAAGGTGATAGGGTGTGTCATTGAATGATGCAAATATATGCACACAATATGCAAGGACATTGCATGGTTGCTATCCAAACTAGGGTATCACTTGGAATGATAGCATAAAATTACATGAGTAACCAACTAGTGAATACCTTAAAACCATCAAGGTTTTGATGTGGATTCTAAAGATGGGATATACAAGTTTTTCTAAGCTAGCCAAATGAAAACAAATAACATCAAATATTGCTGGAGTATTACCACTTCAATAGTAAAGTTGAATGTAGTAAATGTGACTTTAATAAATTGTTAATAGATATATGTTGAAATTAGATATTGTCAATAGAGTCCAGTTTGGGTGGTTGGGAGGAATGGTTTTTATCCTTCCTACCTAGGTTCAATTCCCACAAGTGACATGTTGAGATCTTAAATGAGTATATTTCTTTGTAATGGCCCTAATCCCTATGTTGAAAAATTGGTCAGTGAGGACAATTATCATGGTTTTTAAGGGGGAAGACTTTCACTTTTCCCATATGTATTTTGGTTTTGGGTTGTTAACCTATTACATCCTAGGAAAACTAGTTGTAGTTTTCAGTCTTACTCAAGAATCAACTTTCTTCTTATTATCCACCTTCTTTTCAATATCTTAATATTGAAATCATAACTAACTGATTTTCACCATAGTTTCCAAATACAACTAGAGTTTCATTTTTTTGAAAATATAATTGAATTACCTTCCAATAACCACCATTGTAGCTTGCAGATTAGTTCTAGGAGACAAGTTTAAGGTCAACCCATCAATTAATCATCGGAATTAAATCCCTTAACATTGACTCTGAGAGTAACAAGGTTCTCTACAACCTAGTATGGGGGAGATGCTGTCACTTAAAGTAACATAACATTACAAAAGTAAAAATAAATAATAAAAATTATATGTCTGAATTAAAAAAATAAATTTAACAAAATAATAAGAACATTCCAGTTAGATGTCTACTTAAAAAAAATACGAATAATTTTAAACCTCAAAAAATTGGATCCATCATGGTGCCTGATAGATATATGTTTAAATAGATCTATGTTGATTTAACAACAGTCTTTCTGTAGAGGGTTTCCATGGCCTCATTGTCAGTTGCATTTGGAAGGAGATATGGACCTTATTAATGAGAACATTTGATTTTATGACAACAAAAAAACAATGTATATAGAAGATAGAAAGAAATGTGTTTCCAACATATATTAACTAGAACAATAAAAACGATGTATTGATTAAGTATATAATAATATTATGTAGAGAAGGAGAATTGTATTGCATTTTTTAGTTTTAACGTAATGATCAAATGATATCCAATTGCATGATAATGAATTTCTCAAAATTACAGTGGAAGCAGACAATTAGTTAAAGAATGAGATCAACATCTTCATGAATTAATGTAGAAAAATATTGAAATGAATTAAGTATTGGCATTCAGTAGATTTCTTACTCAAATTAGACATCAATATACACAAACAAAGCTTCACGTTTAGTTAATTATAGAATTTTGTTGATGTTATTGATGTCATAAGAATAAGTAGCATGATTATGGGTGTAAAATTCCACGTATACTTACCATTGTTTTTGCAATAATAAAGACTTGGACCTTCTATTTAGATTTTTAATGTATCAAATCCATTGAGACCAAATTCTCATTCTTGGAATTCAATGTAGTTGTGGTGGGAAGTAACCCTGAGAGTATCGTGCTTTGTCTAATAATTATATCAATCGTCAAGTTATGTGGCGGTGAACATCCTAGCAGAATATAGAATGTTGGGAAAGAATAACAAAAAATAATAATAAAGTATAATACTATATAGAAACCACCTTAAAGACCTTACTCCCTATGCATCCATTATTGGATCAAAACCCTTTGAATACATTGGTGTATTCTCTATATCCATTTAATTCTTCTTCTATTTTATGTTTTGGTTTTACTTTGTGCTTTAATGGTTTAATGGTTTTCTTTTTGTGTGGTTGAGGGGGATGTATTGCTACCTCAAAAATAGGATGTGTCAGGAATCATTTCAATGTTACATGCTTAATGCGTTAGGGTATATAGTGAATAAAAATAAAGAACAAATAAGATAAATGATGAAGTTATGTTATCAGCTAAGGTTGCAGAATTTCTTGTTGTATTGAAAAGTAAAATTATTTGGTGTTCATTCAATATCTAACATCATAATGTTCCAATCCTATAGGAAAGGAAAAGATTTAAATCGATATGAAACACATTGAGTTATATGATCATCTTATAGTAATTAGAATAGAAACAGTTGGGCTACTTAGATAAAGCAATAATGAAAAAGGGTCAATGCTAAAAAACAAAACAAATACAAAACTCATATAAAGTTATATCTATTGAACATAAAAATATAGGCAATGACCAACAAGGAGCACAAGGAGAATTTGTTATGTTAGGAAAGCACCGCCTATCACTAGACTAACCCGAACATTGTAAGAAGTGACTTGAATATTAATGCATGAGTGAAGAAACATGTAGCAAGCTTAATATATAAATATAAATCCACATAATTATTTTGTATTCTCTATGATGTTGTTATAAACTAAATATCAAATATATTTGATTCCCAAGATGCTTTGATTCCATTTTATGCATTAAATACACTCAAAGTGATATAGGTGGTGGTCTAGGGACATCTTAAAAAATCCAAATATTAACAATGTAAGGGTCCTAAAATTTTGATGCATTTTAAAGGTTTTTCCATGTGTTTTTCAAAATTCCCATTCCTTTAGAAGGGAATTCAGATCAATGTGCAAATTCTCTTTCTAACAAGCTAAATAAACCTAGATAGAGCAATAAATGAAAATTTATGGTCTTGGAAAAGCTCCCCTTTTTTATACAACACAGTGTCTTCCAACACAACACCACACTCAACCCTAAATAAGTTTATATTAGAATCTAGGGTTATTGCATCTTATCATTTTTGTCTCTTAGATATTTGGATTTATTATAACCAACATAAATCCATATTAAACCAGGATCTATTAAGCATCGAGAGGGTTCCAATTCCTTGAGCTGTACCTTTTTTATCTTAATTTTTTTACACATCAAGAAAATATTTATATCTCAAGGTGGTTCCCTCTCAATACTTAATAGATCCAAGTTTAAGATGGATCTTTATTTTATGAGTTGGCATGCATTTTTTAATTACTTTTTATTTTTTATAAGTTTTGAGCCGACATGAATTTTTTTAATTACTTTTTGTTTTTGGAATGTTATGTGACAAATATAACAACATCTCCTCCATACTAAGCCGAAAGCACCTCAATACTATCAATGCAAAAACGTAGTTTCATTATTTTTCTATGTGCTTTTGGCAAATGAGCATAGAAGACACATCATTTCTCATAGATAATTACCATCATTCTTACCATTGTACTTGTATATTGTTTTTTATCATCGTTACAATAAAGAAATTGGATTTCATTATATCTATGTGTTTTCTTATGTGTTATTGTTATCTTTCATTTTATCATCTCCATAAGCTTGATAAATGGTATTATAGAAAGGTGTTCTATGTTTTTTTTCCATGCATGTTTCCCATGAGACTATGGCACAAGAAATCAAGCCTCAAGCTAACCAACCCTGGTGAATATCTTCCCTATTGGCCATAGTGACCCCATATGGAAAACAAAATAAAGATGACGAAGAAACAAATCCTTTCAAGTTGTTTCTCCAAGAATACCACAAGAAACAAATGAATGAAATGATGGTCAATCCACCCAAATGCTTACAATGAATCCCAACCACAATAGTGGCTATAATGATCCTTAACCATAAATTGAATCACACATGATATATAACCCTTAAAATTTAGAAATTATATAAATACATCCACATAAGAATGAACACAAACATATAGATATAACCTTTAGGGTAGGGTAACACTATCAAATAATCCATATGGAAGGAACTTCTCCACAAGCCATGATTGCTACAAAAAAATACATCCAACATACTTCATACAACAATACTCATGTATATTTATACTTTCTCATGATTATTCCTACGAGATCTATGCCAACTACCCCTTATTATTATATTATTTCCTCTACTACCTGGGCCTACTCCATGACTATGGACATATTACATACATTATCCCCTTGGGTATCTCCCAGGGTACCCCATACCATCCTCCCTAGGTACATTACATTCCACACAACTTTCAATGTTTTGTCCTCAAAACATGGGAGGAAGCCATATAACATAATCTACTAAGAACTATAGTCAATTAGCACCAAGTACGAGTATCCATCCATCTTGTTGAAATCTGGGCAAGGAGTACAAATCATTTATCACAACCTTGATATTCATTTTGGTTGGTCCTTTGGTTCCATGTTGCCACTATGCTATTCTGGTATCTACATTCACTACTAGTAGTCCTCCACGTGCCTCCATTTTGGGTCCATTTTTATTAATGATCCCAACTTTACCTTGATGGTTGTTGTTTCTTTTGGTGGTGTGCATGGTGATATAACAACCTTAGCTATTGCTTCTAATTTTTTTGACTCTTCAACCTATGCTTCATTTGAGTCATGTAGCTATTTATATTCTTCTTCATTTTTATGCCTTTCTTGGGGATTTTATTCATGTGCTTATGTAACCTTTTATTCTTGTAATTCAACATTGTAATCTTTGTGGAATCTTCATCTAATGTGTAAGTAGGGACTTTAATTATTTTACCTGCAAGGACTTCTTCATGTGTTCCTTTGGGCCCTTCTTGTTCAGTAAAAGAAATATAATGAAAGGTGATTTTATTTTTCTTGTAACAAAGCTTCAAAAACTTATTCTGTACATTAATATTAACTGTATAAACTAAGTCCATCCAAGGATATCCCAAGAAAATATTCACATCATCCATATTTCACTAGTATAATTAGACAAATAAATGAGTACATGACTAAAAAATTTAGTCATGATAGTGTTTTTAAAGTAAATACTGCTAAATTTGAGCAACACAACTAAAAATGACAAAATTAAATGACTATTTTATGTCATTGGATAAAAAAATACGATTAAATAATAAGTGACACAACTAAAAATGACTAATTTAGTTTTTTTTTTAATTTAAAATTACATCATTCTATTTTTGAAAGGTAGAGGTTGGAAGTGTGTGAATGACAACTGCATTATTTTATTTTAGTATTTTCCTAAAATCTTTGTGATAAAAAAATTGAGGGTTTTAATTTCTTTCTCTAGGCATCCATGGAGGGCTAATAATCTATGATGAAAACATTGTTCTTAGGGTGTTTCCCACATAGGCTTGTGATATTGTGGGAGGGGAGACATGCTAAGGAGAGATTGGTGTTGAAGTGAAATTGAAGGTCGATTCACCTCCCATGTCATCCAATGCAGTGGGAATTGTCAGAGAATACATCGAGTATGCTTCTGATCAGAAGGCGTAAGTACAATTGGGAAAAATTACACTCAATAAGAATCTCCAAAGGTTTTCACAACACTGGTAGCAAGCCATGTTGTAGAACCCAAGTATGGACTACAACTAGTCTGCAAAATCGTAAGAGACTTCTTATTTCTTCATTTAGTTTTTTCTTTTCTTTTTTGAAACCTTTTTCATAAACAAACTGAGGGTTTTAAACTCTTTCTCTACGCATCAATGCTAGTTTAATAATCTATAACGAAAAATATTGTTTTGAGGGTGTTTCTCGCGGAGGCTTGTGATATTGTGGGAGGGTAGGTGTGCAAAGGATAGGTTGTCCCTAAAATGAAATTGAAGGTTGATTCACCTTGGATGGAATTAGATATCTTGCTATCCATTCAGGCCTTCCAAGAACCATTTAGCATCTTATAATTGTATCTAAGCACATAAACTATATATTCTTGTAATTTTACCATAATTCACTTAGGATGCTACAATATTTGTAACCACGTTTCCATTGCACCAATACATAGTTCGGTCAATCGATCACTATACCATGCTCCTCTTCTCAACGCTTAGTTTGTAGATTTCATGGGTGATCTGATCTTCACCATAATACCCAATTCTCATGAACAATACAAGGGTATACTCAGCTCCTTACTATGTCCCATGAAAATATTTATTAAGCATAGTCAATGCTCAAATCCACCAACAATCTATCAAATGTTACTCTTGTTTACCGTGACTCTCTCTTTTATAGATTCTCACAGTCTAATAGAAAACAATTACAATGACAACAATTTCTAGCATGGATTTCTCCAACATCAAATTTCTAGGACTACAACCTCTTCCATACAATAAAAAATATTCACAGAACCTCAGAAGACAAACCTAGCTCCAGGGTGATTGCTTATAGATTCAATTATTTATTTTTACAAATTAAACTATGGAAATTTACATTTGTCTTCCAAAGACAACAACTAATCTATTGTCGAATTAACTATTTCAAACAATCTATAGGCACTCAATAAAATAAGTTTTATTTACCACTTTCATACTCAACGTTATAGACCCCTCATTCGTGATCTTCATCATTGATGTAAAGGTAACCTAGATCGATTAAATCCAAATTCTAGGGGTTTTGAGTTCAATTTACGTTGATAAGAAAATGACTTATACAGGTCGTGACTTTGGCTTGGGATTGGTTCATCTTATTATCATGATGCAAGTTCAATTCTTCAGAGCTCATTATCTGTATAAATGAATTTGCATGGTTTGTCCCCTCTGCTGACTAAACATTATAGAGTTTCAATTACACCATTAAACTACCAATTCCTATAGAAACAAATGCTTGCATTCAACACATACTTCATTAATTTTGATGATTTTTCCATAAAATAAATTCAATAGTCCCTCAATGCATTCATACACACAAAAATTAAACACAATGAAGAAACACAAGATACTTGGAGGATGAACACACTATGTATTGAACCAATTTATGTACATTTACTTGTTGGAGACTTCTATTCTACTTCTTTATCTCTCTCATGGACCGATTTCATATGTTTCTTTTGGGCATAATTACTTTTCCCCTGACCACCTCTTTCCTACTCTACTCTTCTCTATCTAATCTCTTTCATGCCTCGAGGCATTACACATATATACACAGAAGATGACACTTCTGGATCATGACAAATCCTAACTAACTCCATAAAATCGAATTGATTACTTAAAATAGCATTTGACCCTCTCAACCTAAAATAAAAACCATTATTTGACTAAGTTTTCCTTCTAGAGTTTGGTTTACATTCATATAAGGACCTATGTCCTCTCACAACAGGTTTGATCTATGAGATATCTCATTACAATGTGAACCGGGTTCGATGCTCCTGCATCAGCCTCACTATAGTTTAGATGTTTATGGATTTCCACGTGCCTGTGATTTCCTTATTTTTAGTTCTTAATTATAGTTTGGATGTCTAACACCATCGTAGAGTTTATATCTTTCCTAGTAGAGATGGAGTTGTGTATCTTGTGTGTGTTTATGTAAAGTTTCATTTGAACCATATTAACATAAAAAAATCTACAGTATCCATACTAAGCCTAGTTGTATTAAGCATAAAAAAACGAAAAGTGTATTTATCCTCTTGGTGCTTAATAGTTCCAAGGTTAGCACGTCATACTTTTCAAAAAATTTACTGATATAAAAAATTACACAAAACATTAGAAATAATACTTGGTTCTTTAATTTTTATTTTTTTTAATGAATATTACCTAAGCTCCAATGCTAATAGCTTCTAGTCGCATTGAGATTACCATCTCGTAAGAGGATTCTGGATTGGAATTCATTACTCTTATCCCTCTTATGGATTTTTGTATAACCTCCTCCAAAACATAACCATAGCTTATGCACTCTATAAGGTAGGACTACACAATCTCATCAAAAGAATATTCTTTCCTTTGCATTGTCAAATGAAGCATTTCCAAAAATGTCTCAAAGTTTTCAATACAAACAAGCTGCACCATTGCTCTAGAAAAACATGTAAATTTTGAAAGGTCTGTATGGGATAATTGGAGAATCAAGGACATGACTAAGAAGAGTCCTAAAAGCACCTTGAATAAAATAATTAGGCACATTTATTCCCTGCCAATATTGAAACATAGTAGTGAAGGGATTAACAATTGACTTAAAATCACCTTGAATAAAATAATCAGGCACATTTATGCCCTACCAATATTGAAACATAGTAGTGAAGGGATTAACAATTGACTCAAACAGTACAAGGGGCATCTGTGGAACAATACCATGCTTGAAAACCATGTGACAAAAGTTTCCTTCCCAATTCTCATAGTTTACTGCTTCAACAAGTCTTACATCTCCCACTACAGGGAAACCAAATTTAATACAAAAGGGAGAGCTTTGTCGTAGCCTCTTCCCCAGTACCCATAGTGCGGCCAAGGTTGCAACTACCCCTCCTAAGGAATGACCCGCAAATATAATGGCTTTGAGTTCCCTTTGTTTAGTGTCCATATAAATATGCAACTGATTCATCATGGAATACACAACACAATGCTACTTTTCCCTCTGAATTTCAATAATTTCATAAGTAACCCTTTTTTTGTTCAAACTAAAGTCACTTTGTGTGTATTTATATAAATAAATTTACTTTTGATTGGAAATTTGTTTTCTCCATGATATGCAGGAACAATGTAAGAGCTCTGGGTATAGTTCTAATGTCAAAGAAAGGAAATAATGCCCATGGTAACAATATTGAAATCCAATCACCTACTTTAAAGGGTTCACCTCATATGGGGTAGCATTGGAAGTATAAGGAAAAACTCCACTATTCCACGAGCCTTTTCTCTGGTTGGACTTCTTTAGGAGTATGCAATTTTATTGGTGAAGTAGCTGGTGTTGAATCATTTCTGGGAAAAACATAAGGAAAAATGCTTCTTTGAAACTGTTCTCATGATTATCTCTTACATTTGAGGTAAAATGTTTTATCTTTGTGTTCAATGAGTTTGCTATCATTTTCACTTTCCTAGTAGAATAGTTTATGAGTATAATGGATTATTTCTATTGTAAATTATCTTTAACAATTATACTATATGGGAGGGAGAAGGTAATGAAGCATCCATATTTATGTTTGAAGCATTCTCTTATCTCCTACATTTGGGGTAAAATATTTGATCTTTGCGTTCAATGAGTTTGCTATCATTTTCACTTTCCTAGTAGACTAGTTTATGAGCATAATGTAATGCTTCTATTGTAAATTATCTTTAACAATTATACTAGATGGGAGGGAGAAGGTAATGAAGCATCCATATTTGTGTCTGAAGCATTCTCTTTCATTTTGACTAGGTATGATTTGTTTCTCCAATTAAAAAACTATTGTAAGCCATGCTCATGTTTACAGCCTGTAACTAAAACAATGATTATGCAATCCAATGCTATGGAACTTCGGTTAATATGGTAATTACTTTAGAAAGAAAAAAATATGATAAATAGAAAATGAAATCTTAGTTCAAATCAACACAGACTACCACCAGGTAAGAAAAGGATAATCTGGGTGATTTGCAATAAGAATATTTTCCCTAATATACATAAAACAAAAGTCCTAAATTTGTTTTGAATTGTGGTAGAAGGTTATGACCACATAACAAATTTAGAACATAAGGAATCTACTACATTTTATCTAGGAAATTTCCATTTCAAATTTAATCTTGGTTCCCATATTGATGCCTGCAAACTTCAAAGATATTTTCATCCTATGGTTAAAATTGAGAAGAATCCCTTGCAAGGAATCTAAGGTAGAGCACAAAGTAATGTGGAGTTTGAAAAAAGTATGTTTGTACAAAGATAAAAATGTTTGATTTAAATCTATTGATTCATGAAACCTAAGGAAACAAGGATATGAACCATAAAATAAAGATAATTATAAACATGGACACTAAAAGTACAACTAAAATATTGACAGGAAAACTAGAAAAAGAAAAGAAGTGATCAATACACAATCATTTTAAAGAATACCATAATTAATGAGTATCTCTCAAATCACAGATAGAGACTAACTTAACAAATATTCCAAAAGGATGGATAAAACAATAGATCACCAAATAAAACCCTAATGGACCTCATTTTCAGTTCAAATTCGATGCAACAAAAATGACCAAGAATCTCAAAATAAAATATGAACAATGATAAATTAGATATTTATTAATGGGCATATATGATCATTTAGGATTTTAAGTTGGAATATACTCTTTGTAATAAAGTCAATTTATTAGCATTTCATATCATATTACACATTTCATTATTGTCTAATTATGGGAATACAAAGTGAATAATCATTCCCTCTATGTACATAAAAATTCATTTGGGAAAAGGAAGAAAATGTTTGAACATTTCTTTCTCTATTCTAGCCTGAATTTTCTAGTCTTTTGAAATTTTTCATATTTTATAAGAGCCATGTAATTAAGAGGAAAAATACAAGATTAATGGTGATGAAGTTGAAGCATCATGAGCTTGTATAACATAAGACAAGGCTAGGACGGTGGTACACATTGGAGCATATTTTTAGAGAGAACTTGAAGTGTTGGCTCAGATTTCTAGATATACACAACACAATATTTAAAGACAATTTAGCATAAAGTTATAGTGTCCAAGTGAAACTTTCTAGGAAACCTGACATGCATGGTTTCATAGCAGAATCTAGGCACACATCCACATAGAAGAACCTGTTTGTATATCCCGAAACAAAAATTCTGGACAACAAAATCTAGGAACACTTCCTAACGTAAAAAAAATTGAGCAGCATCATTTGGATGTGCTTCCTGAAGCAGGATCTGGGTATGATTCCCAATGGGAAAGATTACTAGAGGATGGGTGTTCTAAGGGAATATTCCTTTTCCCTTTTGGCTCATGTAGTGTCATGCTTGTGGGTGTGGGTGTGGATTATTTTGGTCAAAAGAAATTTCTAAATAACACACAAGCAAGGAAAAGAGTAGTTGCAGGTTGGAAGAATTGGTGGTGGAGGTGAGGGATTGAGGCCATTGAATCTATGAATAATCCATAACATTTTTACTTCAAGGTATGAGTTTAAAAAGCTAATCATATATTTATAGATGTTCCAAATGTGGTCATTGTAAAATTTTCCATATTTGAATCACTTTCATATAAAATAGTGTCTATGAGTGTGTTTGAATGTATTGTGGTTGTACATTCTTTAATCTATTGATTAATTGCATAAGCATGGATATAACGAGGTAATAAATCTAATTTTAAAATGTATGCCAAAGGGACATATACATTCTACAATAAAATGTGGCCTTGGTCACCGACAAGGAAGTGAATCTCTACTAAAGAAGAAATTCGATTCACATGCTTGTAACTAAATGAAAGGTAGGCACAGAGGCAAGGAAAGATATGGACCTAGAATCAGGACCTCACTTTCTCGCACCCTTGCTTTTGTTAACGTTGGCAAGTATTTTGTGATAACACTTACATGTTTCCTTTGCTAATTTATTTGCTACGTTGTTGTGTTCCATGAAAATATGAAACACATGGATAGAATGAAATATTGGTAGAATTGATTTTTCTCGATCAACTATATGGGATAGATTTAAGTGGGAGTAATAAGCAATATTATTTATCCAATCACTTTCCATCTTGGAATCTATATAAATTTGACGGTTGAGGATAACACAATTTATCCAATCACTTTCCATCACAATTTATTCAATAACTGTGATGGATAACACTTTGTGTAGGATTGAAATTTTGGCATAGATGTTTGATTGATGGCTAGTACCCCACTAGAAAGCAACCAAGAAATTAACATAGTGTATTATTTCACCTATTGTGCTTATGCCTAAATTCCATCGAGAGGCCCCATCACAAAAACTATTGGGGCAAATTTGATCGATTACAAGAGGGGCAACCAATTTAGTAGAGAAGGTGTTTTTCTTTGGTGCTTGAGTGAACAACTAAATTTTGAACTTGTAAATTGTCGATGACAAGTAAAATTTGAACTTGTAAAGCATTGTTTTTTAGTATGGTAAGAAGCATCTTAATTTTTCCAACACGTTCATTGCAAACAAACACTTTTTGTTTATCTACTATAAGGGTGTTTTTACCACTAGGTCTCTAATATGCATGTTTTGTGCTTGAATTCATTTTAGTTGTATCCATTTAACCCGAAGTTGAAAGACTATTAATTCAATTTGTCTATGTGATTATATGCGTGGATTCTAAGCGGGAAAGTATTGATATGCATGATACATCACATTACTGCATTGAATGAGAGACATGATATTTTCTCCATCTTGTAACTGAATTTACAAGATCATTTGGTTCACGTTATTTTTAGGATCTTTGCAAAGTTTTGAAGCTCTATGTATATGTAAATATTTTTGTGACAATGGTTTAATGTAAAACACAACTTGTTATTTTTTGCAGGCTTCTTGGGTATTTAATTTACTTAGAATGTGTTGAAATTAGAAGGTCAAAGTTACTACATTACAACACATACACCTAGATTTTTTATCAATGCAACAACCGGAATCATATTGGAACCCGAACCTAAAATCCTTCTCATGAATCAACCTCATTAGTTGGACTTTTGCGCCAAATCAGTGACAAGTTTAAAAAAGGTTACTTCTTTTTTTATAAGAATGAATATTTTATTGATATTGTGTGCATGTTGAGAGTGATTTTGTGTATATTGGCTTATTTATCTCTTCTATTCAATTTTATTTTATAATATTTTGTTCTTAAATCAACCTCTTATTGTCAAAATCAACTAAGCTAGTGAGTAAATTTCTTATGCAAGGTAGTAATTGATATGAAAGATTATCATTGTAGGGTTTCATGAAGTTCTAGAAAGGAGGTCCTGTAGGCATCCTTTTAAAAATGTACCAAGTTTTTTGCCATTGAATACATGGCTTGGTGTTCATTCCCCCACAGGTAAATGGTCTGATCTTGAAATTAAATTATCCATTGCTTTGTGAATTAGCATACTGTGATATTTTGTCTAGAAGCTAATTCTTTTGTTACAGGTTTCCTTCCTACCTTTTCCCTTGATTATGTACTATGCATATTATTGGATGGTTTACTTTTGTATCTATAACAATATCTTGTCAAATATTAAATTTAATTGGAATTTTAACAAATTGTCACCCTGTTTTTTGGTTAGATCATTCAAACTATTCTTTGGAGTCACATAATTTACAATACTGTCAATTAGAGTTTGTTGTTTATTTGGCCAAATTAAGGCATTGAATCGATTTAGCTCAAAATATTTTTATGAATTTATGTACCATGCTTGGAACATTAATGGTTTAATTGGAATACTATTAAACCAACATACAATGCAATTTCAATTCTTGGATCAGGGGTAGCCATGTATAATATATGGTAACTAAGCAGTCTATGTCTATGTATTAACATTTACTCAATTCTTAAAGGGTACTATATCAATGGAAGAAAACCTACCTTACAGGAAGGAGGTTGGTGGTTGAATTCCTCTGTGCCCTATTTACAGGAATTGGTTAATAAACACGACTAAATATATTACCAGTTGATGACAATTAGTGATTAAAATGACTAAATATACTACTAGTTGATGGAAATTAAATATTTAAATGACTAAATATATTACTTGTTGATCATAATAAATGACTATCATGATTAAATACATTATCACTTAACAAAAAACAATGACTAAAAAAACTACTAAATATGCTTCCAATGGATGGAAATCAGTGAATAAGAATGACTAAATGTACCACCAGTTGACGACAATTAAAGATTAAAATGAATAAATAAGCTACATTTTGACGGAAATAAATGACTATCATGACTAACTAAATGACCAGTTCACAAAATTAATGACTAAATAAATGACCAGTTAACATCAATCAATGACTAAATAAATGACTAGTTAACAACAATCAATGACTACATAAATGACCAATTAACAACAATCAATGACTAAAAACACTACTAAATATATGAAACAAATGATCAATTAGAACAACCAATAAATGTTTAAAAAAATTTAGTCATATATTTAGTTGCATTATAAGTGACTGGTAATAAACTACTAATAGTCACGTAACTAAACTTAGTCATTTATATGGAATTTTTAGTACTTTTTTAAGTCATATATATCACTTTTTCTACTATTCTTTATAGCATAAAAATATGAATACAACACATATTTATCTTATAGTAAACTTCAAATATTTAAAAAAAATTGAACATTTTCACGCTCACTTGTGTGCTTTGAATATGCTTTACATGGACTTGCAATCTTCTATCCAAATTAAGATTGATGAAATTATTCTTGTAGCTAGGTTTATAAGAATAATAACATTTTACTACCAAATACATCCATGAACCTGTAATAGGACATTTTTACATGAAAATAAACCTTTATGGATCTCATTATCATTCTTCACATCATCATACCACTTGTTCATATTATTCATTTAAAAGTGCCTTCATCTTGTCATGGTTAGGAAAATGCCACCATCTAGTGACATCTTTTTTAAATGATGGCTTGCACAAACTCTCCATATATTTCCCCGTATTGAATTCCTTTATTTTATGTATTATTCAATAGTAGGACCATCAACCTTTCCTATAAAATGCATCTTTCTCGCTATAACTCCAAAAATAGAACTAGGGTTTTGAATAAATAACTTACTTTTGAGGCAATAAACTTAAAATGATCATAAATATCTCATAATTTCATGCAATATCTATTATAAATACAATTTTGAAATGTCATGGTCATTCTACATCATCTATCATGAGCTTGAGGGAAAAAAAACTAAAACAATTGATTTTAAATTAGCAACTTATAACTGCGCTTCCCAAACTCTGATTTGGATCTAAAAAAATTTGAAATCAGGTGTTTATTCGAGAAGAATTAAGATCACAACTAGTTTCTTCAAATTATTGATATAAATCTACAAGAATCAATGTTAATTCCACCATCCTCTTACCCCCAAAAAACAATTGCAAAGAACAAATCTCATTTTGGCCCAAGAAAGAGCTCTAATACCACTAGTAGTGATCCTTAACCCATAAATTGAATCATAAATAGTATAGAACCCATAAAATTGAGAAATGACACCAATGCGTTCACATAATATTGAACTCAATAATATGGAAAGAACCCTTAAGGTAGTGTAACATCATCAAATACTCCACAACCATGCTTGCTACAACACAATTTGTCGAACATAGTTCATACAATGATACTGGTGTAAATTTATACTTTTTCATTAATATTCCTAGGGGATCTATACCAACTACCCCTTATTATTATATAATTTCCTCTAACTACCTAGTGGTCTAATTTATTACCCCAACTACCAACTATGCCTATTCCATGATTATGGACATATTACATACAATATCCCCTTGGGTATCTCCCTAGGTACCCCATATTATCCTCCCTAGGTACATTATAGTGACACATTCAACAAGTGGTTATTTCAAAGGAAGTATTCCCTTCAATACATAAGTTAATTTTGGTATCCCTCTATTTGAAGGCACCAAATGATGGATTATTCTGCCCAAATCCTTCACGACCCTCAGCCATAGAGGTAGCACCATTCAAGATACAAGTTAATTTGTGTATCCCTCTAGAGGTACAAGCTTTAGAAATATTGTTATTTCTTTACTCCCAACTTTTCTAGTAGTGAAAATATTTATCGATTACCCTCAAGGAGTATTACTTGTTGGAAAGCATGAATACTAGCAAGAGATGGAAACCTTGGGATGAGGTAAGGACCATGTAACACAATTTCTTGCTTACTTGCTCAATTAATTTGAGAAAACACAACATCTGAAAATATACGCATAATGATGGATACATTGATGGCGTCCATTACAATAATGAAATACCATATAGCATTGTGTTGGGGATTGCTTTGGTACCCCTTTATAAAATTTATGGAATTTCATTTAATTAATTCCTTTAACTATTTTATTATTTTCATTACCACTTTTATTAATTTATTTAATTATTTTATCACTTTAAGTTCTTAAATTATTTTATTACTTATCCTAGATTTAAGTTTAATTCCTATTGTTTTTTTTATTAATTTATATATATAACAATTCCCTTCCCTTTTTATGATGCTTTGTCCTCGAAGGAAGGGTAATGTAGGATATTGTTGATGTTTTTTTTCCTAAGATGCATCATCTTGTAGAAGATTATTATACTTAGTAAAATACTCCTTAATTATTCGAGAACATAGCTTCATCTCTCTGGTAGCGATGATAGACTTTGTCTCTAAAATTTCTTCCTTCGTCATCCAACATAGGAAGTATTGTATATTTCGATTGATGTTTTCCCGATATTTTCTTGACACGGGACACATGAAAAACATTATGGATATGAATCTTATCTAGTAAGACTAATCCATATTCTACTTGACTAATATTATTGATAACCTAGTATGGCCCATAGAACGTGGGATCCAACATGTTTTTCCCTTGTGGCATGGGAAACCCATCAATGAAGTCCATGGAGATTTCTTCCCACTTTTGGTTTGAGAGGTGTAGAGGATGAAGTAATCTAGAGTCATAATGTTTTCACTTTTGTTCCTTTAGCATTTGTCACATTCCACTATGTATTTTTGAATATCCGTATGCATCCATTCTAGAAAAATAATAGTTCTGCATTATAGTAAGTTTTGAAAAATCATACACACCCTACAACTGGTGAGTCATGGAACTCTTTTAGAAACATGGACTTAAATTTTGATGTTGGGTTTGAATAAATTATTTCTTTATATTAAAGGATGTTATTCTTCCATTCAAATTTTAGATTTTGACATGGATTGTTGATTAGGGCACATGTTTCTTGGTCCTTGGTGTATGTGCTTCGGATTACATCCAACCATTTGGGAATCATGACAAAAATTGCATATGAATATATCACTTCATCCCTTTGTGAAAGCGAATCAACAACTACATTTTCCTTTCCCCTTTTATGAAATATTTTCATATCAAACGTCGTGATCTTTTCTATCCAATTATGTTGGTATGTCGACAATGTTTTTTGTTGAACAAGATATTGAAGACTATTGTGATGTGCACATATCAAAAATTTACTTCCCAAAATATATTGTCACCATTTTTATAGCACATGCATGATGGAAAGCATCTATTTCTCCTAAGTAGACTTCAAACATTATCGCTTATTGAGCTTCCAACTTTCAAATGGTATTAGATGTCCTTCTTGCATACCAAATGTAACAACTTCTTTCTCTATCGACATAATTTAAAACTAGTTGAATATATGCCATTAGTTAAATGTTACATAATGATTCCATTGCATGATTGATGGTAGTATGATACTTGTTTATTTATTTCATGAGGTTATTTCAAAAGAATAGCATGCGATACTTAGTCTGATACTTACTATTTCATGTTAATAACCAATATGGTACTTCATTGCTCATCATGGTATTTGGTGTCATATGGAATGCAGTTTATGATATGTTGTTACTTCATGTTGATATTCAAGGTGGTACTTTATACTATGTTGCTAATTCATGATGGTCCTTGACGACATATTAGTTCAGTGGGATGTTTGATGATATCATGGATTGTTACATCTTGTGATTTGATATATAGAAAATTTCTTAATTAATTCGTGCTGATATTTCATGACAATAAAACTTATATTATGAGGCACACTTTTCCATGATTATGTATTTTACGCATTCTATTACAAAATGTCAACATGTGACAAAGCATTCTTCGTGGTCACAGATGATAAATAGTTATTTTTCTTTATTATCAATAATGGATTTTGTAATATCTTATTATCTTGATGAAATAACTACTAATAAGTGTTCATATGTTGTGAATGGAAGTTTGTTTCAGGTGATCCACTCAAGATCCTAAAGAGGTTGGTCATTCTAGGATTCCGTGGGGGCCCATAACCATGAATGAGAATGGATACTACAAACACCTTATGGGTAGTGAGGAAAACTCAATTTAATTAATGTTATTCCAGCTATTATTAACCTGTCTACTGAAAGTCCACGACTTGAGGTATTCTCGTTGGACAAGGAGGCATATGGAAGACTTATGATGCCTAGGGATAGCTCTTTAAGGGTGCCTCTATGGAGTAAATATAGGCCAACATTTCGAGATTCCTGGGGCTAGAGCCTTAAGGGTGAATATGAAGGGAGTATAAGCCAACCTTTTGTGATGCCTAGGTTCAGTGCCTTAAGGGTGCATACAGAGGGAGTATATGCCAACCTTTTAATATTTCTGGGGTATAGTGATCCCATTGTTGAGGTTGAGGTATCAGTAACAAAATTTTGGTTAATTTTAATGAGGCCTAGATTTCAGTTAATTCCAATGAGGCTGCACATTTACCAAAAGTTGGGAAGGTGTATAAGTTGTGAAAAATTACCAAGAAAATTTTGATGTGTGTTATATGATTCATGGACATGTTCCAGTAGATGGTTTGTGCCATTGTGAGTGAGATCATCTAGAGTATTGGTGTGGAGGATTATGGAGGTGGCATATGGTATGGTTTTCAAGGAGAGGGCGAGGAAAGAAGGAGGGACTTTCATGAATGTTGTGTTTTTATTTATTTTGGATTCTTAATTAATGCTTGAGTGTGCAATAAGTTTGATGCATAATTGTACGATTGATTGCATATTAGACACCTAGGAAATTAAACATGAGCATGTCGTAACTTAAGGCTCCATGATTCTATTAGTGTAGAAAGTGTATTTTTGTGCAATGGCCACATGTATAAATATCGCATGTTCACAATAATGCTAGCTACCTATATTACCTATTATATGCATAACTGATTAAGTCTTTGAATTTGTCTATGGGATTATAACTTCGAGAACAATATTCATAAAGGGGAGGAGTATGTAACACCCCAACCTTAGACATTAGTATAAGTATAATAGTATATGATAGTAGTAAAAGGTAAAGTAATATATATAAAAAAATGAAAATGTGCACTTATAATTTAATTTAGATGCATTGGTGACAATTGTGGCATCCATGCAAAATTAAGAATTGAGTGAAATATGGAAGTTTAATAATAAAAGGGCGCAAGACCAAGAGGTGGGAGATTGAGTATTACTAGTGGGTTTTGGTTTTGTTTATTTGTTTTTTTTGTGGTTGTTGTTTGTGCATCTGTTAAAGAGCCCCGGCTAAGGAGGAGGAGAGGGTGGAACATTGGTTGATAGAGAAAACAATTAATGTCTTATTAGATCTAACATAAGGTTAATTATTGAGGTCTTAGAGGCCTCATATTTTGTTGGGGTTTGGTTGTGTGGATACCCCCCCTCCCCCAACTATTTTTGTGTATAGAGGAGTTGGTGATTGATTGAGGAAATAGTCTGCATGCAAATTGGTTAAGCTTGTCATCAATCAGGTAAGTAGAGATTCTTCTCCTTGGATTACAATTTTTAATTTCTGCTATTTATTTGACGCCAAATTGATTAATGAATAGACTCCAAATAGATCATTTATTTCTAAAAAATTATTCAAATAATATTCAATTCAATTAGGTTTAAAGTCTACAAATAGAGAGAGAGGTTGTTACACAAAACTACTCCTATTCCAAATCTTGAAGTATCCCATTCTATTACAAATGGTTTTGTAAAGTTTGGAGTGGATAATACTAGCATTGAGGGAATAATTTTTTTCCAATACTTAGAAACACTTTTATGCTTCATTATTCCATTGAAATGAATTTTTCTTTAAAATATTTGACAAAGGAGCAGTCACATGAGCAATTTTTTTATAAATATTCCTTAATATCATGTTAAGCCTAAAAATCCTCTTAGATTAGATATGTTATGTGTATTGGGTCATTCAATGATTTCATTTGTATCTACATTGACCCCTTCATTCGATATCACATGACCAATATAATAGGCTACTTCTTCCTTACCAAATGAGCATTCTGACATTTTTGTATAGAATTGATTTTCTTCCAAACAAGAAATTACTTGTTCTAATTGCTTGAGATATTCCTTCCATGTTGTACTATATATGGGAATATAATCAAAGAAGACTAATACAAAATTCCTTATATATGGATGGAATAATTCATTCATTGTTGCTTAAAAAATGGTTGGACCATTAGTTAATCTAAAAGGCATTACCTTGAATTCGTAGTGTCCTTCATTAGCTTAGAAAGCATTTTTCACCACACTTTCCAATATTACCCTAATTTGGTAGTATCTTGATATCAAATATAATTTTGAGAAGTACTTGACTCCATGAAGTTTATCAAGCATTTCATCTATAAAACAGATATAAAATTTGTTCCTAATTTTTATCCTATTCGATTCTCTATAATATATTCACAATCTAAAAGACCCATCCTTTTTTTGAACTAACACTCCTAGAGTTGCATAAGGACTTATTATTTTTGTAATGACACCACACCTCAATAAGTATTGGTTTATTATTTCAATTTTTGGTCTATGATGATGTGGGTACCTATAAGGCTTAACATTGATAGTGCTTGGACCTAGTTTTACCTATATCTTCAATTATATTTTCTTTCTAGTGGAAGCTCCATGGGTGGATCTTGAAATACCTTTCTATGTTTTTTGAATTATTTCCTAAATCTTTGGTTGTGTGGATTTAAATAATTATTGTTGGGTATGTTTTGTATTATTTGCATGTGTGTGTGGAGATTGTCATCTTACGATCCCCACCCATTTAGTGCTATGTCGTACGGTCATGTCTTACATGTGGTGCCTGGTATGAAAGTGTTGGTGGAATATGGGAAAAAAATTAAAATGTAGGTAAACGCCAGAAGGTTAAGCTGCAAATACAAGATTATAATTTAGAATATGAATACTATGTTGTGTCCCTAGGAGGAGTAGATGCGGTATTAGGACTCTAGTGGTTACAAACATTAGGTAATCATTTTTCTAAACACCAAGAACAATTTATCAAATTCAAGTACCAAGGGAAAAGGTACAATTTGTATGGGTTTCAACCTCCCCACTCTGAAATTGTGTAATATCACTAGATGGAGAAACTAATTCGAAAAGGAGTGCCAAATTATATTATGCAATGCCACAAAATGTATCTACTCGCCTTATACTTGTCAGTTTGAAACATGTGAAGAGAATTTACGCATACAAAATATGAGGAAAGATAGAGAATACACAATCTTACACATAGATTTACCCTAGAAACCATTAAAGGGAAAAACCAACAAACCTTAGAGCCTCACCTTTATCTTTCTAATTATGAGTATTAACCACTTACAATATAATATGTAGGTATTTCGTATCATCCAAACCCCTAATATGTTAACTTGGATTATATATAGACCCCAATCCCTTAACCTGGATTAAATTACACATTTTTAGGAAAAAACCAAAAAAATAGCCCAAAATTTCAAACTTTCCTCTGGCTTGTATTGGCAATGGGAAAATATGGGGGAATGATTCCCTGCCCCCCCCCCCCCCCTGAGATTATATTCGATATACAAAAAGGTCCATTCTTCTAGTGAGAGTGGTGTTGATAAAATTATGTGTACTTCCTATGTATACAACAAACATAACATTGTCCCTTTTTATGTTCCTTTTCAACTTCAAGGTTTGTGGTTGGGTTATACTTGTCATAGTTATCAATGAGATTCTTGGGGAATCCTCATCATCTGGTTTTGAGGGAGAATTTTGAGGGTTCCTAGTGTCTTCCTCATCTAAATGTTGTCTACCTGGGATATATTCTCTATCTACTTCACTTGCATATAACTTCTTGTGACACCTATGCCTACGGTCCCATTTTTCTCCACAGTATTTACATTTTTCTTCCTTTATTCTTTGGGCTTCCAAACTATTTTCTTATCATAGATGAGGTGGCCAATACTTTTGATCTACAATATCCATGATTTGAAGTGACCTTTTTCTTGAATAAACCTCATCTAATCTTTGAAATGATGACCTTTCCAACTTCTTCTATATAGCGTTTGCTTTACATATGATTGTTTCCATTTCATGGATATAGTGTAGTTTTAGTTAGTTATGTATTTGTGGCTTTATTCTAATTATATATGATTTGTTTAGATGTTCTTTTTATATTCTAGGTACCCTCATAACCAATGCTTCCCATTCATGTTCAAATTCATCCACATTTCCCTTATGTTGTAGTCATGTGATTTCCGTAAATATATCTTCCTCTTTGATCCCATAGAATCTTTTAAAGAAATTGTTATTGAATACGGTCCAACTTATTACATAGCATGACCTCTTCCACCACATATACCAATTGCATGGGTCTCCTTCAAGCTACATAGAGGCATACTTGATTTTTTCATCATCGTTATCAATGTTATAAATATAAAATGTTCCTCTTTTGTTGAACCATGCTACCCCGGATTTCTCATTTCCATCATATTTTGATATCTCTAATTTTGAGCTCATCTAGTACGCAAAATATAGTTGATTTGGGTATGGGGCAGATTGGGAAGGTATGACCAAATTGCTAGGGCCCATGTTTGGTTGTGGAGTTGGTGTAATCAAAGAAACCAGTGGCATGCAAGGGGTTTTTGGGAAATCATGGATCGTAGTGAAACAATGGTGGTTTTAAGATTTGCTATGAGATCCTTGCGTTCATTGTGATTCTCATTAAGTATTTTTTTGAGTTCTATTTTCTCTTACTGCAACTCCCCATGGTTTTGAGCAAGTTTTTTCTCTAGTTCGTTATGTTTATGTTGAAACTCTTTCTTTAGATCATCATACTTCACTGTGCTCAGTGTTTTTTATTCTTCTAATTTCTCTAGTTTGGAATATAATTATGGTTTTTCCCCATTTTTTCGGTTTGGGGCAAAGAAATCCTTTGCTTAATTTTGAATTTAATAGTTAGACATGTTAATTAATGGTTGAATGGAAGGATTAACTGAGTTTTGTAAAAATAAAAATTATCAAGTCTGATAATCTTTGTCTTTTTCTTTATATCAGGTTTAGTAAAAATATTTTACCAAGCTGGTAATCTTTTCACCGGGTTTGGTAAAAATGTATTTATTGTGTCTAGTAAAATTGTTTTACTAGGTTGATAAAAAAAGGTCTTAATGGGTTTGGTAAAAAAATATTTATCACGTGTAGTAAAAATATTTTACTAGGTGGATAATTTTTTACCAAGTTGGTAACTCTTTTCCAACTCTGATACCAATGGAACAAAAACGCTCACTTACTTGCTCAATTAATTTGAGAAAACACAATGTCTGAAAAATTGTGTGTGTGTGTGTGTGTGTGTGTGTGTGTGAGAGAGAGAGAGAGAGAGAGAGAGAGAGATGATAATGATGGATAAATTTATGATATCAATTAAAAAAATGAAAGTCCATATAATTGTGTGTCAAGGGTTGCATTGTACCCCTTTATAAAAGGTATGAATTTTCATTTATTTAATTCCTTTAATTGTTTTATCATTTAATTATCACTTTTATTAGTTTCTTACTACAACAAATTACCCTTTTAGGGGCATTTTTACCTTGTGATGGTTTAGCTAACCCCCCCCCCCCCCCACACCCTAAAAAAAAAGAGGCCATTGGGGGCGGTTCTTAATGCCCCCCAAAAAGTACTAAGGATTAGAATTTTGGGGGAGGTTTTGAAACCCCCCCCCACAAAAAAAAAAATTCCAATTCTCAAAACAAATTTGGGGGTTTTTGGAAAGACCCCTAAAAAAGTCACGATAAATAAACTATTGGGGGTGGTTTTTTAAAGTTTCCCCCAAATGCCATAATAATTGGAATCTTGGGTGCAGTTGTTTGAAAGACACCCCCAAAAGTTATGAGAATTTGTATTTGTGGGTCGGTTGTGATACATCCACCCTCAAAATTCCAATTGTCATGACTTTTGGGGGGGGTTGACTCGAACCCCCTAAAGGTCCTTTTTAAAGCCAAAAAAATCCTTAAAAGTCATGAGAATTTGGACTTTTGGGGGCGGTGGTTATAAATCCGCCCTCAAAAGTCCAATTGTCATGACTTTTGGGGGGGGTTAAAAGACCCCACCTAGAGGTCTTTTTCAAGGTGGTTTTTAAAAAACCCCTTAAAAGTCATAAGAATTTGGACTTGTGGGGATGATGGTTATAAATTTGTCATCAAAATTCCAATTGTCATGATTTTTTTATTTTTATTTTTTTATTTTGGTGGGGGGTGGTGTTGAATTATCCCCCCTAAAGGTCCTTTTCAAGGTAGTTTAAAAGAAAAACTTAAAAGTCATGAGAATTGGACTTTTGGGGGCAGGTTTTTTAAAGCCGCCCCCCAAAAAGTCCAATTGTCATGCCTTTTTTTTTGGGGGGGGGGAGGTTGAAAGACCCCTTGTAAAATTCCTTTTCAAGATAGGTTTAAAACACCCCCCCAGCTAAAAAATAATTCGGTATTATGGGTTTCCCATGGGTTCTATATGTCCCCATCAATTTCATAGAGAAGCCATTTGGCCTAAGACATGAGAAATTTTCCTTATACCATGTCCTAGGAATTCAGAATTATCTACGAACTCTTATACCTTAAAAAATATCTCCCTTACATGATAAATATTCTGTATGCAAGGTTTAGTTGTGGATTTGGATATTATGCATGGCCCTTCGAGCTTGCAAACTAATGTTATGATCAAAGACCCAGAATTTTTGCCATGCACCATGGCTTATGTTTGAAGAACCATCAATGGTATTATAAACATCAAAATGCCCCTGATATCTTGCTCACATGCAATGTGTTTAGTATGTGGAGCTTGTCTCATGTTCTTTGTCCCTATACATAGCCCATCAACCATGTACACAAAAACTATCACTTAATACCCTACCTTTGGTCCCTATAGTATGGCTTAGACCTTGAAAAATATTAATGGTGTGTTAAACCTCAACATGACCAATATATATTTAAGGATCTTATGGAGGAATTAGGCACCATGTATGACCCATAAGTCCCATAGACAAAATTTATTTTTTAAGACCCCAACTTTCGTCCCGATAGTAACAATGAATGTACCTCAAGAATCATTTACATCCCATGAATCCATTAGGTGATAGTATCACCTTAGAATCTAATGTATACATCGCCACATCACAATGAATTCCTTCTGATGGAATGACCAAATAGTCTTCCATATATTGCATTAGCACTTAATGTCGATCATTCTCACTTAATTTCAACACCATAAACAACAAAAACCTCAAGATCCTGTAAGGTGTTGTTGATGGCTATTTCATAGAATTTGGAGAAAGAATTAGCATGCTTATGAGTATCATATATTTCCTATAATTCCCAAGATGTGTTCATCCAGGGAGCCCATCAATTTTCAATTGTGATTACATAGATCGAAGTTGCATAGAGAAACCTGCTCTCAGTTGTCTACAAGACTGTTATTGAGGTGTCAATATTTTCATGGTGAATATGTCCTCCATTTAGTAGAAAGAAGAGACAAAGGGTAATTAGCTTATTTCCAAATGGATCAAGAAGTTTCGTTACAAAGTTGAGGATGAACTTAGTAGGATTTGCAATGACCTTCTAAAAAGTATTGATGAACATGTCATTTCCTCTTCTAGCACTAGTGAATCCAATGTTTTCAACTACAATATTCCAGGGAGATTGATGACAAGTGGGGGATTTTTTAAAGGTATAATATCAGCCATTGACTCATTATAATATTTTAGGTCATTTGACAAGTCAATGAATTCATCCAATTTTTGATAAGCATCGAAACTACTTCAAATTTCAAAGAAACTACTTCAAATCCTAAATTAGGCAGAAAACCATTAGGTGATTGAGTATTTCGTACAACACTTTCCAACAGAGGATTATCAGCGAACAAGCCTAGAACTTGCACATGGAGTCACTTAACATATGTTCCCAAAAAAGATTTATTTTTTCATAGTTTTTTCATATAACGTATTTTCATAAAAAAAAAGTACATTCATCTTCAGTCGAAGCCATAAACCAAAAGCTTTAATTGAACTGTAAATCATATTACATAAGTCATCCATGCTCTCAACAACAAAATGTGTATTATATTGGTTTTTCCACCTATAGCATTTCCATTTATGGTTATCAATGTATGCATAATAGGTACGAGTTCAATTTAAAGGTTTTCTACTTGCTTTGAAGGTAGTAGGAATCTATTTACATGGTTACGTTCTCCCAGTCTATGGTAGGTATACTAGTTGATAAAATTGAAAGGAAAACTCTGTTGCGAGTACTAATATGCAATAAATAGAAACACATGTAACCTATGGAAAGTAAAATAAAATGTACATTAATTTGTCATACAATAAAGTATACATATATGAATAAATTAAACAATAAAGGGCTAGGTAGTGATCAACTTTGACTCTCATTATATTGGTAATCGACATTGGTATTTTCATCTGGTAGGGTGAGTGCAGGGATTGAGGGTTGCAATTTTAATGTGAAAGGGGTAGATAATTAAGGCATGCCTCTTCATTTTTTCGATGTGATACATATTAAGTGTCTTTTATCTTTGCATACCGTTCAAATTATAATGATGGTGCAATTTGCATTCCTTCTCAGTTTGTAGTGCGCCATCAAAACCACAAATTCATTGTGCCATCAACCACATATTTATTGGGAAATCAAAATTATAGATTTATGATAGCTTGGTGAAGAATGTTACACAACTATAATTGCAAAACTTGGATCCAATTTTAGGTGTATTAGCATGATTTTCTATCTAATTTAATATCTACTCAATGTATCCATGAATCAAGGAGGCTCTATTTGCACAAGGAATCCTCCACAATAATAGGAAAACATTTGAAGGAGGAGTGGGTTCTCCAAAATTCACCTTGGGAGGATCCAATGTCATTTTTTCATTTAAAGAGAGTGGGAACTCTAATGTGGAAGCTAGACAATTTTTATTTTAGTTTGTCTTCCATTGGGAATAAAGTAAATTTGAATTTCCTCTAAACATGGATTTTTCAACTTGAATTTCTTAATGTAGCTTGTGTTTTTCTCTAAGATATTCACCCCATTGCATACTTTGGGGTTTGGGCCCACTTTAAAACTACAATGGAGGTTGAATCCCTTCTACATATAGATTACATGGATACTATTTTATTTTCCTTTAAATAGATATAGTTTTATTTTTTCATTTCCCTTCCATCGTTCAATGTTTGATTCCTTAAATTTTCATTTCATTGTGCTCATGCAATCTTCTTAAAAAAAATTATTTAAAATTTCCATCGCTTTTAAATACAAACAATGGATCTACTACAATTGTCAATGTTGTAAGCATATGGATATCTAGTAGCAACTTAAGGATTATAGATTCATTGACGAAATGGACTCATTTAATTGAATATTCATGCAAGAGGTAGTGAGCCTACACCTAGAGATAAGAGTGAAAATCATGAACCTAAGTGTATGGATAGCCAATTGGAATGAGCTGTCAAAATTGAGTGTTTGTGCATTATCTTTTCTTTTTCTTTGTGTGTTAAAATTCTATGATTTACCTTATAATGTTTAGTAATTGAATCATGTTTGATGGGGAACCTATGATTACCAATTCTTATAAGGAACGGTTGTGTAACAACATCCTTTAGAATATCAGTCAATAAATACCTTCGCCCACTTTGAAATTCAATCACAAGTGATGTGAGACCTCTAGATGCCCTTTACATTGTCAAGAAAGTTACAGTGAATATCATGAGCCAAATGGTGTAAAGGATTGAACAAACGATGGCCAAAGTTGGAACTTTACCTTACTAGCATAGATTGGATTTAGTTAGTTGTCTATCATTCATAGTATACCTATATTATACATATTGTCAAGTAAGACCTTGTGGTTTCATATATAGGCCATAGAACCTCTAAATGTTATGACTTACAAAATGCAAGTAGAATATGTTTTATGCAAGCTATGAGGAAAATATTCATGTGGGTCGATGGAATTTAATGCTGAAGACATATAACCCATAATACCTAACAATTATAATTAACTCCAATAACCCCTAGTATAAATATCAACTTTAAACATTAATACCTAACCAATAATACCCTTGCAACCTTTGAAAAATCAACTTTGATAGTTCCCCTAACACATATAACCCCAAACCATTTCAAATGTGAACTCAAAAACCTATTCTTATTATAAGCTCTATTATTCCTATAATTTAGACCCCTGTAACTTCTCACTCCTAAACATGATCCTTCATCCCCATAAACCCTAAAACATAATAATCCTTGATACCAACAGTAACCTCTATAATCCATAACCATAAACTCTATCAAGCATAATCTTAACCCCAAATTAATATAACCCCCAATACTTATAAATAATAAGCCTTAAAAATAATAAGTAATAAACCATATGTCCCATAACCTATGACCATTTATCCTTGTAGACACTATAATTTGTAACCCAAATCACCCATAACCTATCACCCAAAAACTCTATAACCATTAATAAGTAGCACTTATAATTGCTAAACCATCTAACACCAAACATGGAAACACTATCACATGCAATCTATATAACCCTTCTAATAGCTAATACCTATTTTGTGTTAAATTATTGTAACTTCGGAAGATATTATAGATGTATTGATTGTATTCCTCCATCAAGAGCTGAGTTTGGTCATGTAAGAGTCATTGAAAGAATCAAGGTAAACCTCCATATGTAAGTCAGGTAAATAGTACCCAAGTGTCATTATAATAAATATTATTTTTGGTGTCTTGCTAGATAAGTCAGCCATGTTAGGTCCTAGGTCAAGTCAAGTGACAAATATAAATAGGAATGCGCTCCCCTTCATTTTTACACACTCACTCATACAAGTTTTCAAGAGAGAGAATAACAAGTGCACCAGAAAGAAGAGAGAAGAAGTTGTCTGGGTTTTACACTGTTCTGGTTGAGTTCAATACTGAGGAATTTTTGCGGGGTTTTCTCCCTTTTGGTTTATTCTAGGAAAATATTTATGTTCTTTGTGTTACTATGTTTTTTGTTCTTTCAGTGATCCTACTAGTGAAACTTGTTTTAATATATCATCTAAGCAATTAAGAAAAACTTAACATGGTATCAGAGCTACCCTGAAAGGAGACTCTACACATATAGGGCTTGTTACTCCAAAAAAATCCCTTGACATATCAACTAGAAAAGATGGCTCACTCAACTTGCCCCAGAAAGGCACATATCTCTGTGAAAACGAAACTGAATTCCTAGAAGTTTCAGTTTTGGACCAAATACTATTGTTGGAAAGAATTGGGGCTTCTGTCTTCCTGAGACTCCATCATCAATCTCAAAAGAAGCAAGATACATTCTATATCTCCCTGGGAAGGCGCATATTTTCCATCACCCAGCCCTACTAGTGATCCCAACTGAAAAATTAGGGTTTCTACATCGAACCCTAGGTCATCCCAAAGAAGGTCAACTAGAAGTTGTATTCATCAAGTAAGTACAACTTCTTCTAATTCCATTTGAATTTCTCATTATGTTAAAAGATGACAAAGAATACAAAGCTAGATGAGAAGCTTAAGGGTGTTGAAAACTTCAGAGCATGGAAGTATGAAATCATGCTCATCCTAGAATAAAATGATCTAGAAGGATTTATAGAGGAATTGGAAGAACTGGAAGAAGATGAAGCTAAGTCCAAATACAAGAACGATATGATCAAGTCTAAGAGAATCATAGTTGATTCCATCAAAGATAACTTAATTCCTCAAGTATCCTCGAGGAGGACACCAAAACAAATGTTTGATGCTCTATCTGACTTGATCATATCGTTCTTGTTCAGAAATATGACCTTGAGGAATCACCTCAAAAGTGTAAAGTCTCAAAAGTCAGAAACCATGCAATGATATTTCACAAGAGTAGCTCAAATCAAGGAGCAGTTGGAAGCTATTGGTGATATGGTTGAAGAAGCAGAAATTGTAATCACCACCTTGAATGGTATTCCAAGATATTGGGAATCCTTAATCCGAGGAATCTGTTCAAGAATAAGACTAACCAATTCCCGACAATTATGGGAAGAATGTGTTCAAGAAGAACAAAAAATATGAGCCAAAGAAGAGAAGCTAAATGAAAATGAGGATCAAGATTTGGCAGTCCATACCAAAGGAAAGAATAAGATAAATATTTATGTTCATCATCCTAGAAAGACTCAAGGGTTTAAGAATTCCAAGAAAGACTTCTCAAATTATGAATTCTTCACTTGTCATAATATGGGACACATTGTTATAAACTGTCCCGTGAAGGCAGAACGAGTGAAGAAGAAGAAAAGATTTCAGGCCCATGCTGTTGAAGACAATGATCAAGAAGATGATGAAAGAGCTAATGAAAATTAATATTCCTATGAAGAATATGTCTTCATATCTGCACTCATAGGTTCAGTCTCACCAGGGAATTACACCTATCTAGTGGATAGTGGTGCCTCTAATCACATGACAAGTTACAAGGACTCACTCTCATGTCTTGCAAAAAAGGAGTCCCCACACAAAGTAATGCTTGGAGTTGATTACCAATATCCCATCAAAGGAATGGGAGAAGCCTCCTATAAGCTCAACTCTGGAAATTTCATGAAAATGAAGGATGTATTGTATGTAGCAGGACTAAAGAAGAACCTTCTTTCTATATCATCCTTAGATAATAAAGGGTTCAGAGTTGCTTTTGTTGATGGAGAATTTATCATGTGGACAAAAGGAAAAACTATAGATGATGCAGTAGTGATTGGAGTTGAAGAAGGAGGAGTTTACAGATTAAAGGGACATGTAGATTCATCATTGATGAGTAGTACCATAATCCCACATGACCTATGGCACCTAAGGATTTCTTATATACATTACAATTAATTACCAATTGTGAGCAAGGTTGTGACAGGTTTACTGAAGATTCAGATAGATCATGAAGGAGTGTGCAAAGGATGTGCACAAGGAAAGAATAATATTTACCCTTATCCAAATAGTGACAACAAAGAAAAATGGATCTTATATATTATTCATTCAAATATATGTGGGCCAATGCAAACTACTTCATTAAGCGGGTATGTTTACTATGCTTCCTTTATTGATGACTACTCCCGCGAAACTTGGATCTATTTCCTAAAGAACAAGGATAAAGTGTTTGAAAGGTTCAAAGAGTTTAAGGCCCTTATAGAAAACCTCTCTGAAAAGAGGATCAAGATATTAAGATCATATAATGGAGGAGAATTCACATCAAGTGAATTCAATGAGTATTGCTAGGAAGTTGGGATTAAGAGGAATCCAACTATTCCCTATAATCCACAACAAAATGGTGTGGCAGAAAGAAAGAATAGATCTATCATGGTAGTTGTAAAATCCATGATCCATGATCAATAGGTACGTATGTACCTATGGTCAGAAGCAACCAGAACAACATTATATGTTCAGAAAAAAATTTCCCACAATACCCTCAGAAACAAGACTCCAGAAGAGATATTTACAGGAGAAAAACCTGAAGTCAATAACATAAAGATATTCGGTTGTCCCTTATACATACACATTCCCAAGGAGAAAATATCAAAGCTAGATCATTCGAGAAAGAAGGGATTGTTTGTAGGATGTAGTGAGCAATCAAAAGATTATCGAATATATGTCTCGGGATATAGTCAAATTGAATTAAGAAGAGATGTCACCTTTGACAAAGATACATATTTCAGAAAATCAAAGAAATACAAGGAAGATGAAGAGGAGCATGAAACTCCCATAGATTCAGAAGTTCCTAAACCAGTTAGGAACGAAGAAGAAGAACATATGCCTGAGGATCATGACATGACATAACCTCAGAGACCTAAATAATTTCCTAGTGAAATTATCTCACGTAAGAGAAGACCTGCATGGGATTGTGAAGTAATCAAAGAAGAAAAAAGACATGGTGTCCTAGAAGGAACCATCAGAGAAAGAAAGAAGCCAAATCCATACCCTAGTTTTGTAGCTTTGATGTGTGATCTCATTGATAAAGAGCCAACATGTTTTAAAGAAGTAGCAAAGCAGAAGGAGTGGGTTGATTCAATGGTAGACGAATACCAATCCATTATAAATAATGATGTATGGGAAATAGTACCAAGACCAAAGGATAAGTCAATGGTATCCTCGAAATGGATCTTCAATACAAAGCACTCAACAGATGGTAGTATAGAGAAGTAAAAAGTGTTAGATTTTCTTAAGATCTGATTAGATTATCTAGGATATTTATCTGAAAGAATAAAAAGTACAAAAAAATGCATAAGATATAAAATATACACAAGAAACAAATATTTTCATCGAGGAAACCATAAAGGAGAAAACCCCGCAAACTTCTTCTGAATATTAAGATGATCAAAAGATGTAATAAGAAATTTTCATAAGGTATCTTTCTCTCCTCCTCTAACTTTCTCTCTCTCTCATGCACCTTAGAGAGTGTGTGAGATGTGTATAAATGAGGGAAAGCGCCTCCCTATTTATACCCTTTCAAGTCACTGACCAAATATAAGACTCGATCCTACATTTCATCTCACATGGGACCCACTTCTCCTAGAGAGACCACAATTACATATTACATGATGTTACACTGGGGACTATTGCCTTGACTTACAATAAAGGTTGTACCTCAAGGTCTAGACACAATTTAGACATCCCGTAAAGGGGTAACACACAGCCCCAATGGGGTTACAACAACATACAATGATAATATACATCAGAATATCTTTCAAACTTACAAATACATCAACACTCCCTCTTAACTAGGAATATATTTTCTCTCTGCATGGTCATCAACACATCTGGTCAAGTCTTCATTACATCGTCATCATCACTGAGTCATAGAGTCTTCATCATAGCTACTTCCATCATCTTCTTATAATTTGATCATAGCCCCATACTATCTGTCATCAGAATTTTCTACAATGCTAGCCCTTTTTCATGTTGTATGTAGGCCTAGCCTCCATGTAGGTCTTCATCATCTCTGCGAGCAAGCCATCAAGTAGGTACATTTCAAGACTTATTGTATGCCTCTTGCAAAACTTGCAGGATCTCCCAAGACTGAATATATGCCACTGAAAAACCTAAAGGAGCATCCCAGGACTGATTACATGCCTTGCAACACCTGTGTACCCTAATGTTACCTCATCATATCCATATCATCTCATCGTCACATGGAGCACAACCTAGATACACATAACACAACACTGACATCCACCATCATGGGAGGACAAGCCTACCACCATCTGGGAAAGGCTCAGCATTTACATCAATGACCATGGGAGGAGCTAGCCTGCCACCATGTCAAAAAAGATTCAGCACTTACATCATGACCATGGGAGGAACTAGCATGCCACCATGTCGAAAAGGCTCCAGCACTTACATCACGGCCATGGGAGGAACTAGCTTGCCACCGTGTCGGAAAGGCTCTAGCACTTACATAACGACCATGGGAGGAACTAGCCTTCCACCATGTCGGAATGGCTCCAGCACTTACATCATGACCATGGGAGGAAATAGCATGTCACCATGTCGGAAAGGCTCAAGCAATTACATCACTACCATGGAAGGAACTATCCTACCACCATGTCGAAAAGCCTCATGTGTATATGCGTCTTCCAGACTCATCACTTCCCCTTGGAAGGAAAATCGATCTAAAGAACACCAAGCTTCTCTCTGAAGTACTCAAACTTCAGTCTGGCTAATGTCTTGGTCAATACATCAGCTATCTTCTCATCCGCCGCAACATACTGGAGCTTCACTGCTCCTCTCTGCACCATATCCCTAATATAGTGATACTTGATCTCGATATGCTTTGAATTTTCATGGAACACCGGGTTATAATACAACTTCACACAACTTTGGTTGTCACAATATATACAAGTACCATCCAACTAGAGATCAAAGTAATCAGAGAGTAGCTTCCTTAGCCATACTTCCTCACAACTAGTTGAACAAGCTACAACATACTCTGCTTCGGTTGTACTCAGTTCCACGCGGGACTGCTTCCTTCTAAACCAAGATATCACACATGATCCCATACTAAAGCAACACCCTAAAGTTCTCTTCCTATCAATGGCACCGCCTGCCCAATCTGAATCCACATAACCTTCTAGGTAATCTTTTGATTCGCATCATACTTGAGCCCATAGTCAACTGTACCCTTCAGGTACCTCAGAATATGCTTTGCAGCAATCGGGTGAACATGTCTCGGATACGTCAAGAATTGGCTCAATGTGTTCATAGAAAATCAAATATATGGTCTCATATTCATTAGGTACATCAAGGATCCAATCATCTGACGATACATTGTGGCATCAACTGACTCTGATGAAGCATCACTCAATAGCTTCAAGTTCGATGCCATAGGTGTGGCCATGGCCGCCTTGCAATCCATCATCCTGAACCTCTTCAGGATCTTCACTGCATACTTCCCTTGTCCAAGGGAGATTCCATCTGCACTCTGCCGCACCTCCATGCTTGGAAAGTAGTGCATCATACCCAAGTCCTTCATCTTGAACTTGGTAGAAAGTCTCCTTCTTGTATCTTTAATGAGTTCCTCTTTTCCTCTCAGGAACAGGTCATCGACATATAACAGGAGCATCACTAGTCTTCCGCCTTCAACCTTGAATTAAAGGTTGGAATTCACTTTACTCTCAGTAAATATTAGAGCGATCAATAAGATTTCCATCCTTTCATACCATGTCGAACCTCAGGATCTTCTGTATTCACTCCCTCTGAAGCGGAGTATCATTCTCCCTCTGCCTTGCGTACTTTATTTATTGAAACATTATGTAATGGAGTGACAAGTAGCTTCCTCTGCTACTAATATTCTATGTATCCATCTAGGGTCATTGGATACCAAGATCATCTATCTTGAACTTTATTTAAAAATTCTTCTCACACCCATTTGTGATCTTGTCTTCCTCTATAGGATTTTATCTTCAACCTTGTAGCAAAGGTTAAGATATTCATCACTCTAGGTGATTTTCAAGCTCCTTATGTAACTGTATGTTCTATCCCATGGGTGCCTTCTAAGATCATACAATTCCTTCTTTAATTTGCACATGAGTCTTCCTGTCATGTGTCTCAACTCCCAGAGGCTGCTCTACGTATACTTCCTCCTTGACTGCATCATTCAAGAATTTTATCTTGATGTCAGTTGATGTATCTCACATCTCCTACCTATACGTATGGATATAATGGAAGTGTACCACATCCCTGGTGCGAATGTCTCTTTGTAGTCTGTGCCTTCTTTTTGTGAGAAGCCTCACGCTACGAATATTTCCTTGTATCCCACGATGCTGCCATCTACTGCATGCTAGATCTTGTAGATCCATATGGAAGACACTACGGACTTCCCTTCAGGTCTCGGCACCGCATCCTAGACACCATTCCTCTTTATCAATTGGTATTCTTTGATCATAGTCTCCTTCCCTTTCTTCTTGGATACTTCTTCATAGCCAGAAGGCTCTGCATCAATGATGTCACTCAACAGTGTCACATAACCAGAGTGTGTCTCAGACGTCTTTCTTTCTTTTGAATTCTAGTCATACTATTCTTCATTTTGGATAATTTATCATCCCCAAGGTGGTATTCATGTCTCTAGGTGGATCTATTGTTCTCTTTATCTTCTTCTGAATCTCTTTCTTTCTCCACGGTGTCTTTGACCCGGGAAGCTTTGCCTTCCTCTTCTGAATTGCCATAGGCTTGTTCTTTGAAATGATCTACAAGTCAAGTTTAGTTGCATGATTAGAAACATATCATCATTTCAAAAATATATTAATAGTGACAAATATATGTCACATAGCCATGCAACTATTTTAGCCAATGCTACAACAGTCATTCATATCATGTATACATACAGTAACTTCTAGATGCATTCTACCCCAATATTATTAAGAGTGTGTACTACTCCTAATATTCTAGCAAAGAGGTTTTAATCTAGATAAGTAGTAATGGAATGTTGTACAACATCATTGACTTCTTACCCATCATGTGCAATTTAGTAGTATAAATGCAAAGACTCAAACATGCATAACACGTCAACTGAATATAAATAAATGCATAACCAAACAATATCATGAAATGACAATTGAATACTTATCTTTATTTGTTTCGTGGGTAGACTCCTTCTTGAGCCTTCAGCTTCATCATCTTCTTCATTCATAACAACGTCATTTCTTATCCAAATGATAAGATTGATAAGAGGTTCTTTAAGAATTGAGTCCTTCATATTCCTCACCGCTTGAGGGATATTCTTTGAATCATGAGAGATTGATCTTCAATTGCTCCCATCTTCTCTTCTCTTATTATGATTCAAGATTCTTATTGTGTGCACTCTTCCCAGAGTCTGTTGAAGGTAACCAATTCCTCTTGGCACACATTCCTCAAATGAATGAATCCCATGATCTTGGGAGGCCGTTCAAGGTGGTTATAACAATATACTATTATTCTTCGATTGCTTCACCATAGCATCGAACACTTCCTTTTAATGTCTTCAAGGATGACACATGAGGGATGAGATTATCTTTAATAGAATCTGCAATGATTCTCTTGGCTCTATCCTTAGCCTCCTCTCCCTTTGACTATTATAACTTCCTTACTGAAATACTGATCCAATTCATTTTCTTTAAGGATCACAGAGGTTCTATACTTCCACACTCGGAAGTTGTCAGCTTCAGCAAGATTGTCATCAAGCTGGGTGTGATTAGTCTTTTTGAAATGAGAAACTCAAATGTAAATAGCAAAAATTTAGATCTTACTGATTTGAGGTGTCTGACCTGGTTTCAGAGCTGATTGATCTAGTGTTTGTCAAAGAAACCCTAATTTTTCAAACTTGGAATTTCAAACTTCTGATTGGACATAAATATTGGCCGCTTCAAGGCGAGTTGTCCAATTTACTTCCTTTTCTTAAAATAGTGGTGGGAAGCTCCTGGAACAATAAACCCTAGTTTTCCAATTTCTTCTTCAAAAATGTCTGAAATTGATTCCACTGTATCTCCGAAGTTTCAGATCCTTAAAGTTTGAAAAATCTAAATCTAATATCTTGATAAGTATTCTTTCCAACCCATTAGGTTAGATCAGAAATTGATTCACCAAGTGGGACTTATTCATATTTTCCCAAGGTGATTGTTTTGGGTACTGCTCAGCATAGAGAACTTGTACGTACTTTCACGTGTCACTGTTTCACATTGTGGGTTTGAAAATCATACCATGAAAACTACAGTCCATTACCTACCTGCAACATCTTGAGAAATTTCGTTCAGACATTCCTAGCCCGAGATATAGCAAATATCCCTAGGCCACCTATTTATGACTGTATTCTGGAGGAGGCTAGAACCTTGATTTGGAGGAACCATATATCCTGAAGTATATAGAAATGAGGCTGAAAAATTTCCATAAGGTATAGCATGAATTTCTCTTCATCCTGTAAAATTTTTGGCTTTTGATTCTTCTCCAATCTCGCGTTAGCGAGAAATTTCTAGAATGACTAAATTTAGTCTTCTAGGTTTTTTAGACATGAAACCCTAATTTCCATTAGTTTCCATTGTAGTTGTATTTTGGATGCACAGTGAAACTTCTCTGATTCAGAAACTGCTACCACCAATAGATGTGCCCTAGTGGGGCAAGTTATCCTATTCCTCCTTGCTTTATGATCTATGGAGAAAACACCTTCAGCTAGGAAACCCTAGTTCCCGCAGCTGCATAGTACCTTGTTTCATAGAGGCTTTGATACCATGTTAGATTTTCCTAAGATCTGATTAGATTATCTAGGATCTTTACCTAAAAGAATAACAAGTACAACAAAATGCGTAAGATATAAAAGATACACAAGACACAAATATTTTCATCGGGGAAACCATAAAGGATAAAACCCCGCAAACTTATTCAGAATAGTAAGATGATCAAAAGCAGTAATAAGAAATGTTCAACATCTATCTTTCTCTCCTCCTCTGACTATATCTCTCTCTCTCTCATGCACCTTAGAGAGTGTGTGAGATGTGTATAAATGAGGGAGACTACCTCCCTATTTATAGCCTTTCAATTCACTGACCAATTATAAGACTCGAGCCTACATGTCATCTCACATGGGGACCAGTTCTCCAAGAGAGACCAAAATTACATACTACATGATGTTAAACTGGGGACTATTTCCCCGACTTACAATGGAGGTTGTACCTCAAGGTCTAGACACAATTTAGACATCTCGTAAAGGGGTAACACACATCCCCAATGGGGGTACAACAACATACAATGATAATGTACATCAGAATATCTTCCAAATTTACAAATACATCAACAAAAGGAAAGATTCGTAGCTTGTAGATTCTCCCAGAAGGAAGGAATTGACTGTGAGGAGAGGCTTTGCACTAGTATCTAGGTACACCTCAATTAGAACAATCATTTCCTTGGAATCCAATATAAACTGTAAATTATATCAGATGGATGTAAAGACATCCTTTCTAAATGGATTCATAGAAGAAGAAGTATTTATCGAACAATCGCAAGGTTTTGATACTGATGATGAGGAAACTCATGTATGTAAACTCAATAAGGCATTGTATGGGTTAAAACAAGCACCCAAATCATGGTATGGAAGAATCGATGGATTCCTGATGAGTTTGGTCTTTACCAATAGTAAAGCAGATTCCAACCTCTACTATAAAGTTGAGGGTGATGGACTTATGATATTACTATTGTATGTAGATGATATATTCTTAGCAGGTGAAGATAAGCCCATCAACGAATGTAAGAAGAAGCCCGCTGCAAAATTTGAGATGAAAGACCTTAGAATGATGCACTATTTTCTAGGCCTTGAAGTATGGAAGTATCCAGACGAGATTTTCCTAAACCAAGGAAAATATGCAGTAGAAATACTAAAGAGATTTGGGATGATAGATTGCAAGGCTATGAGTACTCTGATGACAACAAATTTGAAACTATTGAATGATGACACTTTAGAAGCAGTAGATGCCACCTTATATAGACAAATTAGTGGTTCTATGATTTACTTAACCAATACAAGACCAAATATATGTTTTGATGTAAAAACTCTAAGTCAATATATGGTTAATCCCAAACATATTTACCTAGAAGGAGAAAAACATGTTATGAGGTATCTAAAGGGGACTTTAGACCATAGTCTTAGATATGCATCAAATGGTGAGATCGGATTACATGGATTTACATATTCAGATTGTGCAAGAAGTGCCAAAGATAGAAAGAGAACTTCATGATGTTGTTTTAGTTTGGGAACAAGAATGATCTCATGGTTCAGTAGAAAGGAATCCAATATTGCACTTAGCACAGCTGAGGCTGAATATATTGTAGCATGTTTATCCCATAGCGAAGCAGTATGGCTTCGCAAGATGTTGGAATGATTATTTGATGCAGAGATATATGTTACTGATATACTTTGTGATAATCAAATTTGTATTAATTTGACAGAAAACCCGGTGTTTTATGAGAAGTTGAAACATATAGAAGTTAGATATCATTACATGCGGGATATGTTATAGAAGGGAGTTGTAAATGCTCAAGTATTTTCCTACAAAGGAACAAGTGGCAAATGTGTTGACTGATCCTCTATATCGTGTAAATTTTGAATACTTTTGAGACAAGATTGGCGTAGTAGCCCAAAAGGATCTCCCTTGAAAGAGGGAGTGAAGGAATATGGCAGGAGGATGCAGTGGTGGTAGCTCATCCTATACTAGGGTAAGTATGGATAGGCTTGTTGGCCCAAAAGGTTTAGTAAGTCAGACGAGGCTTGTTGATACTAGGGGGATTAGTATGTCTAGATAGGCCAGTTTATCCCAAGAGGGTTAGTAATCCAAAACAAGGCTTGTTGGTCCCCAGGAATATCCATTTATCTCACTAGGCCTGTTGACTCGAAAGGTTTAGTAAGTTAGACAAAATTCCCAGATGGATCTACCAGAGAACTCACCAAGATACAGCTCCAAGATATTTCGAGGGAAAGATGTTGTTTCAGTATTCCTATACTGATGTAGCAGTTTCAATATTTTCATATTGATGTTGTTGAGATGATTGTTGAGATAGTTTTGAGATAGTTTTAGTATTCCTATGCCGATATGGAAGGTTCGTTCTTTAGATACTGATGATTGTTAAGATGATTGATGAGATAGTTTCAGTATTTCTATATTGATGATGATGATGTTGTTTCAACATTTTTATGTTGATAATGATGATGTTCCAACATCTTTATGCTAGTGATGCAAATGATGATCTAGCATCTATTGATGATATTGTTTTAGCACTAACATGTTAATGATGATGTTGTTGGTGTTTCAGTATTTACATACTGATGTTGCAGATGATGTTTTAGTATTTACATACTGATGTTGCAGAATATGTTCCAGTATTTGCATATTGATTTGGTAGAAGATGATTCAGTATTCACATACTGATGTTGCATAAGATGATTCGGTATCCACATATTGATGTTGTAGAAGATTATTCAGTATCCACATACTGATGTATTAATTTTTCACAGTGGTCTAGGAATTGAAAACACAGTCTCACAAATAATACAGACAAATATGCTTAAAATTGGCAAAATTGTGCTACAATGGAAGTAGCAGCTCTGTATAATCAAATGAAAGAATGATGATACAATACAATGATCATGCAAGGTGCATGAATGCCAAGACAATTTGAATTCCCAAGGAGGTCATTCGAATTGAATGAGTGAGTCTAGCTTAACTAAATGTAAGCCACAGTGAACACACCAGTTAACCATTGATCAAAACCCTAATTGACTCACTGAGTCCTAACTGAATTCAGAGTGCAATAAATGACTGAGTCTAACTGAAAGTAGTTCAGACACATGTCACTGCAAGTCAACCAATAAGTGGTAGCACGTCAATCACCCCAATGAATCCCAATGAGGTTAACTGAATTCTAACTGGCCATCAGAGGTGGTTGGAGGTGCCCCTGTTAACTCCAGTTCATTAAATATTAATTAAATAATCAATTTAATGAAAGGAGGCGCCTTCAATGCTCTGTTTAACTGATTGTAACTATCAGTTAGCAATTAAGTGCATTTATGACACTCAGATCACCCCTGTAATGCTCCAGTTAGCCTCCCTGAATGAAGGAGAAGGCTTAGTTGGCCTCCTTGACTGAAAGTAGGTGTGGGTGTGCTCATGCTGATGTCATACAATGCTCCTCTGATGTCAATTAAGTCAATAAAACTTAGGATAGTGGTTTAACTAGGACAAATTGACCAAAGTAAGTGTGTATGGTGGTAAAGGTCTCCAACACCCCCCCTTAAGCTATACTCAGGAGAAGTAGAAAACATAAAGTCCATAAGAATGCTAGGGCCCCAGTAACAAAGGCCATAGGTCACCCTGTACAATACTGAAACTCAAACAATGCTCAAAACAAACTATGTGAGGAAAAGAGGGAAACCCCCCCCCCTCAAGTTGAACACTGAAAGTAGTTGGATCACCCTGATGAACTCACCCCCAACAGTGAACGGAGGTAAGTGAACTTATTTTCTAAAAATATCTTGGTGAAGATGTATGCAATCTGCTCATCAGTCAGGCAGTATTGTAGAATGATGGTCATGTCATGCACTAACTCTCTGATGTAGTGCCTATGTATCTCCACATGCTTCATCCTCTGCCTGGTAACTGGATCTGTGGATATCTTAATAGCACTTTGATTGTCACAAAAGAGGATAGTGGAAAAATTACTACCAAGATCAAACTCTGAAAGAATTCATTGCAACCAAACAACTTGGATGCAAGCATTCACCACTCCTCGATACTCGACCTCTGCTGAAGACAATGCTATGTAGGCCTGCTTTTTGCTAGACCAGAAAATGGGGCCACCACCAAACATGAAGACATATCCGTAAGTAGACTTCCAATCAATAGAAGAACCCGCCCAATCGGAATCTGTGTATCCAACCAACTCTAGCTCGGAGTCTGCAGCATAGTGAATGTCGTAGGTCCCGATTCCCTGAATATACTGGAGGATACTCTTGGCTGCCTTCCAATGAATATCATGGGGCTGCTGCATGTATCTTGATACAACATTCATGGGATAATAGATATCAGGTTGAGAATGAGTCAAGTACAACAAGCTACCAATCAGCTGTCGATAAATAGTGCAGTCCATGGGAGGTGTGCTTTTTTCTTCTTCAAGGATGATCCCTGAAAGGAAAGGGAATGGAGCAGCTCTACATTCAGCCATGTTAAAATTGAATAACATGTATGATATGAATTTGGACTGAGTGACCATTATCCCATCATAATTTTGCTCAATTTTGAGCCCCAAAATTTGTTTTAAGAGCCCCAAATCGCTCATTTCAAATGCATTGTGGAGAGCAGTTTTGATGATTGAAATAGAAGAAACCGTGCTACGTGTGATCAATAAGTTATAAACATATAAAAAAATAATAATCAAATGGCCACCAGACTTCTGTATATACATATTTGGATCTGATTTACACCTTTGGAAGTTTTGCGAGAGAAGGAAGGCGTCCATCTTGGAATACCACTCTCTTGGGGCCTATTTTAACCCGTATAGTGACTTCTTTAGCTTGAAAACCAAAGATGGATCAGAAATGTAGTCCTCAGGCTGCTTCATGTATATCTCCTCATAAATATCTCCATGCAGAAAGGCTGACTTAACATCCATATGATGCACTTCCTAGTGCTTAGATGCTAAAAATTCTAAAACTAGGCGGATAGAGTCCATTTTTGCAACCGGTGCAAAAGTCTCATGGTAGTCCACACCTTGGACCTGGGAGAAACCTTTTGTCACTAGCCTTGCCTTATATTTGTAGGTGCTTCCATCTACAGCAACATTAGTCTGAAACACCCACTTTCATTGAACCATTTTCCTTCCCGGAGGAAGAGAAACTAGCTCCCAAGTAATGTTTTTCTGAAGAGAATTCATCTCTTCGTCCATGGCAACTTGCCATCTCGGATCCTTCCAAGCATGGTAGTAGGAATTAGGGCCTAAACTTATCATCAAATAACAATATTTAGACAGAGAATGATCAAGACAAGAGAGTGCAATACCTACTCTTTGAAAATCAGACCGGGTTCTCCTTGGATCATCCGGATTTCCAATGTTATCTCCTGCGGAGGAGAGTGTCTGTCGAGCCCAAGTTGGGATATGATTTTGTACTTCAGGTTCTGATTTAGAATTTGATGTTTGTTATACACTAATATCATAAATCATAGGATACAAATCAGGGTCATCACCCCCAATTACATCATCCAAATATTCAATAGAATAGGAAGGAAATTCAACAATTTTCTCCTTCACTAGTTCTACCTCCTGAAGAGGCTCATCGAACTTGACACTCCTTTCAATGGTGATGTGTTTTGTTTTGATATCCATCAGCTTGAAACCTTTTGATTCATCATGATATCCAATAAATAGACATTCTATTCTTTGTGGTTGCAAATCCCTCCTTTTATCAATTAGAATTTGGGCCCATGCAGTGGACCCAAACACCCGCAGATTCGACACATCCGGTTTGTGTCCAAAGTATGCTTCGAAAGGGATCTTCCATTTCATGGATGAGTGTGGAAATCTGTTTTAAATATATGCTGTAGCATGCATGGCTTCAGCCCACAAATTTTCATCCAACTTCTTTGATTCCAACATACAAGTGGTCATCTCCTTGAGAGATCGATTCTTCCTCTCCGCTACACCGTTCTGCTGGGGAGTGTAGGGAAGTGAATGCTGGACCTAACTACCACTTTGAGAAAATATATGCAGTAAATCATTACTGACATACTCCCCTCCATTATCAGATCTCAAGATCTTGATCTTTTGGCCAGATGCATTCTCAATCAAGTCCTTCAATTCAGTGAATTTTTCCAATACTTCTGACTTCTTTTTGATAAAAAAGACCCATGTGTATCTGGAAAAGTCATCAATGAAATTCAGAACATACCTTGATCCATTCATGGATGTGATAGGCATGGGACCGCTGATATCAGAATGTATCATTCCCAAGATGCATGATGCTCGGTTTTCCTTCGCCCAATCGAACTAATGCTCAGGGTGCTTTCCAACAACACAACCCTTGCAAATTCCAGTCGTAGCTTTGATGACAGGGAGGCCTTCAACCATAGAATTATTCTATAATTGCTGCAAGTATTTGAAGTTCAGATGACCAAACCTCTCATTCCACAGCTTACTAACTTCATTTCCATGAGTCAGCAATGCAGTGGGCTTTGCATCCGCCACAAAATGGGAGAACTCATAGGCTTTTGCATGATGGTTTGCAAGGCCTTTTGCTACAAGTTTTCTGGATGCAAGTTCTATGATCTCTACATCATCTGGGCTAAAGGAGACTCTCTTGAGCACTCCTGTATGTGTCATTTGATAAACACTTAGGAGGTTTGATGCAAGAGATGGTACATACAGAACATTGAAAAAATAACCATGCTCAAGATCTATAGTACCTTGTCCTTTGGATATGATTGTGGAGTCATCTCCCATGTGGATGGGAGTGGATTTGTTGGTCTCCAAAGATGAGAAGGAGTCTCTTTCAACCATCATGTGGTTCAAAGCTCTAGAATCTATCACGAGTTCTTTGGACTTCAAAGTGCTTTCCATGAGGGCATGACCTCTTTCATGTCGTGGTTCCCAATCTTGCTAATCACTCCTCCGAAAGCTTTCCGGAAGATTGATGTGATTTCTCTCAAAGTGAGAGGTAGCTTCATCAAGTTTCTTTTTCATGCAGGAATGTTCAGGGTGGAAGCCCTTCCCGCATTATGAACACTTGACTTTTTCCTTTCCATGATGCCCTTTTCCTTTGTTCTTCTTTGAGCCGAAAGACTCTTCATGCTGCTGGTTTTCAAATTTAGGCTTAGGAGCTTCGAATTTGGTTTTTGGGTTCTTTTGCTGCTTTCCTTTACCCTTAATATCTTTGGGCCCCGAGACATGGAGGGCTTGATCACAGGAGGATATGATGATCCCCATCTGGACAAGCTTATCATGTTCCCTTATTAGGGACTCAATGAAGGCATTGAGTGAAGGCATCTTCAATCCAGGGGTTGTGAGCTTCCCCGCACGGAATGTAGAGACAAATATCGAATAATCAGCTCCAAGTTTGGAGAGTATGGCAAGGATGAGATGATCATCCTCCTTCTCCACTTTACATTGCTTCAACAGTAAGACAATGTGCTTGAACTTTGTGAAAAAATCATTTAAGGTCTCGAAATTGGAAAGTTGGAGAGACATCAACTCATTCTCAAGCTGGTATACTCTCAAATCATCCTATTTTTCATACAGGGTTTCCAATTTGTCCCAGATTTCCTTTAGAGTCTTCAATCCCGAGAGATGGAAAAGAAGATTCCGGGAAACAGAGAGGCACAAGAATCTGAATGCTTCATCTTTCATGTTCAAGAATCTAGCTTTGTTTGTCACAGAAGCAGGCTCTTCTTCAGTGTCCATAGTGACCTTATAGAGTCCTCTGGCACGTAGCTGGATCTCCATGTCTCCTTCCATGAATGGAAATTGAACTGAGTCAAGAGTTCTACGGAAGAAGCCATCTGAAATTGCTGGAGCGGATGCTTTCACCTATTAAAAACCTGCAAATCACAACAAAAGGGGCACTGTAAGGTTGGACATCCTGCACATTTTAGGCTTTCATCACACCCAGCATAGTTGATCAAGCAAGCTTGATCAACAATTCCTTTACTTGGGGTATTAAGTGGTAAGCCTTGGCTTTTGGTGCAGTGCTAGAATTTTAAGCTTTTGCTCAATTTTTCATGCAAGATTTGTCAAAAACCATGTTTTTAAGAGATCTGAGCTTTGTCCCATCGTGAGCTCTAATACCATATTAATTTTTCACAGTGGTCTAGGAACTAAAAACACAGTCTCACAAAGAATACAGACAAATATGTATAAAATTGGAAAAATGGTGTTGCAATGGAAGTAGCAACTCTGTATAATCAAATGAAAGAATGATGATACAATACAATGATCATGCAAGGTGCATGAATGCCAAGACAATTTGAATTTCCAAGGGGGTCATTTGAATTGAATGAGTGAGTCTAGCTTAACTGAATGTAAGCCACAGTGAACACACCAATTAACCACTGATCAAAACCCTAATTGACTCAACTGAGTCCTAACTGAAGTCGGAGTGCAATAAATGACTAAGTCTAACTGAAAGTAGCTCAGACACATGTCACTGCAAGCCAACCAACAAGTGGTAGTGCATCAATCACCCTAATGAACCCCGATGAGGTTAACTGAAGTCTAAATGGCCATCAAAGGTGGTTAGAGGCACCCCTATTGACTCCAGTTCATTAAATATTAATTAAATAATCAATTTAATGAAAGGAGGTGCCTTCACTGCTCTGTTTAACTGATTGTAACCATCAGTTAGAAATTAAGTGCATTTATGACACTCATATCACCCTCGGAGTGCTCCAGTTAGCCTCCCCGAATGAAGGAGAAGGCTTAGTTGGCCTCCTTGACTGAAGGTAGGCGTGGGTGTGCTCATGCTGATGTCATATAGTGATCCTCTGATGTCAATTAAGTCAATAAAACTTAGGATAGTGGTTTAACTAGGCCAAATTGACCAAATTAAGTGTGTATGGTGGTAAATGTCTCCAACATGATGTTGTAGAAGATGATTCGGTATCCACATACTGATGTGACAGAATATGATCCAAAACACACAGAAGATGATTCAGTATCCACATACTAATGTTGTAGAAGATGATTCAGTATCCACATACTGATGTGACAGAAGATGATCTAGTACACATAAAAGATGATTCAGTATTTACATATTGAGATTACAGAAGATGATCCAGGTGAGATCGATGATGAAGATGTATGATGGTGTTCCAAAACTTCCTATGACATATAGAGACTCACCAGTCATATGTACAGTTGTGTTAGAAAGTTGCTACCTTGGTTGAATACCTTCCTAGTTAAGAGGGAGTGTTAAAGTATTGTAACTTCAGAAGATATTCCAAATGTATTGATTGTATTCCTCAAACAGGAGATGAGTTTGGTCATGTAAGAGTCATTGAAAGAATCAATGTAAACCTCTAGATGTAATTCAGGTCAACAGTACCCAAGTTTCATTATAATAAATATTATTTTTGTTGTCTTTATAGATAATTCAGCCCTGTCAGTTAGACAAGTCGAACCTGTTAGGTCCTAGGTCAATTCAAGTGACAAATATAAATAGGGAGGCGCTCCCCTTCACTTGTACACACTCACTCAAGAAATTTTACAAGAGAGAGAAGAACAAGTGCGTCATAAAGAAGAGAGAACCAGTTGTCTGGGTTTTACACTGCTATGGTTGAGTTCTATACTGAGGAAGTTTTGTGGGGTTTTATCCCTTGTGGTTTACCCGCGGAAAATATTTGTGTTCTTTTTGTTACTGTGCTTGTTGTTCTTTCATTGATCCTACTAGTGAAAATTGTTTTAAGAAATCATATAAGCATTTAAGAAAAACTTAACATTTTATCTAAAACATAATCGGTAATTGATATGAACCCTATAAACTATGTTACTTAAAACCCATACAGCCCTTAACTTATTACCCCAAAATCATAACCTGTATATCACCTAACCTATATAAACCCTACATATAACCCCTCATCACATAATCCCTAACATGTGTAATTATGGTCTCCTTTATTATTGATGACTCTAACCCTCAAACCTGAATACCTTGAAAACCCTTTTATATTTATCACCATTAACACCTCTATCCATTAGCTCTTGTAAGACATAACTTAAATAAGACATAATATATATCCTAACATCTATAACCTTTATACTTCCCGATACCATATCCCTTGCAATTTGTAATGTTAAACTGCTAGCATTTATAAGACTTATAATACTTAAACCCAAATCATTTTAACTCATATCAACTTTAAAGTAAAACTCCTAAATGTGATTTCTTACACTTATAACTAATAATAATTACAAACATTAACCTCTAACACCTATTGCTCCTAACTCTTAATACCTAGTTTTTATCATCCTTAAAAATGTTAACCTCTATAACCCCTATTACTTGACCCCTAAACTTTACTAACTAACGCTTAAATCTTATAATTATTATATCACTAAATACTTAATTCCCATATACCTGAATCCACACTACCTCTAACCTAAACCCTCTCCATCTATACATCCTAACCCTTATAAACTAAATAATTATTATTTTTCTATAGTATATCACCTTTAACCCCTATGAAACCATATTAATACTACATCATTAAACATTTAACCCTCGTAAATCATATTTTGTAATCATTATTACACCTAAATACTAACCCTTTGTAATCATTATTACACCTAAATACCAACCCCTTGTTACCAGTGCAGCACAATCGTATATCCTTTCCTTAGATAATTGGTCTGCTTGAATAAATAACTCTCTTACCTTAGATATGGAATTTTGTCATTGTTTCAGGGATCTTAATGCGATCTACTATATATGTTAGGGTTAACCTTGACTCGGGATTGAGTCAAAGGTGGTTTAGGTCTAGCACATGGTCTATTATAGCCCATGGTATTGTCCCATGGTATTGCATGCAACTTGAGGAGGATCCATTCTAAAGTGGCCTGGAGGTGAGCGGTGGCTAGCACACTTGGCCCGATGGCCGGTTCTGGCCATGTAATGAAGATATTCAATGGTGTTGTTTTCCCTAAATGAGGTTTCCAAAGTATATTGTGTGTCATATTGAATTGTTGCATGTCTATTTTATTTCTCACTCATATTGTTTAATTTTATTGCATGTTTAAACCTAACAACTAGTATGAGAGCCATGGCTAGAATATTGGTATTGTTGTGCTGTTGTGCTGGATGAATGTTGTATGTGTGCAGAGGAATTGAAGACTGGGCCCTTATTGATTCATTATTGAATCTCTGAGTGAAAGAGTCCAATGATGTAAATCAGAAGGCGTGGATCCATGCCTGTGAGAGGAGGCCTCTCGCTGAAGACCCCCTGCAGCTGCCATTGAGAAGAGACTATATTTTGGTGTAAGACTGCAAAAGGACTACTCGTTGTTGGATCTGGTAGTTGAAGAGCTGCGTTGGTTATTGCCATGAGTGCAAGTCGTCATTCAGAGAACCATGGAGTGATTGATCCCCATGAAGAATCTATTGGAGCCGTGAACATATGATGGAAACAAAATCTTTGAAGACAATCGTTGTCATGAAGGGATCCATGTGAAGGTATATCTGCATGAAATTGTGAAGGCCGTAGAGAACCATTCGATGGATGATCTGGTGGAGCCGTGAGGATGGAAAAAGAAACCTTCCATGGGAGAAAGAACTTGTTGGCCAAATCCATGGAGAAAAGATCGGTATCCTTTGTTGGAAGTCGACGTGTGTGGAGTATGTTGGGTTTAGAAGTCAGATCAAATCCCGGCGTGCTATGTAGAAGAGAAGATTCCACATCATCAGAAAAGAGTTTTTGGTTGCTACCCCGGATCCTGTGCAGAGATAAATCGCTGGTGAAGAACTGAAGATCTACCACTATTGAGAAGAAAAATCCCAATAGATTCTGATGTTGCTCACTCCCCATTAGTGAAAGGATGAGCAGATCGAGTCAACACTGGAAAACCTGCCACATAGCCAAGCCTGGGCGTGGAAGAATGGTGAATTGTCATTGTGAAGAGAACCACTCCCGTATAGAGAAAATATTAGATGCTCCTGTTTTCATAGAGGTGTTGGTTGCATGTGAACCAGATCTGTTGTTGTTCTCATTAAACGAAAATGGAGTTGTGGCGATGGATGGTGAAAAACGTGATAGTGTTAGTTGCAGCCGTGAGATTTCCCCATGAGAAGGAAGGAGTTCCAGCTAAGGCCAGCTGTGAGGTTGAAAAATATACGGTCAACCATGAAAAGATCCGGATCAAAAATTCCACAGAAAAATCTTGACGGAAGAGAAACCGTGAGGGTAAGTTTTATGTGCACGCAATTCAAAAGAAAAGAGATCACGTCACTTAAAAAGAAGATTTTTATTTTTAAGTCATGAAATGTGTTGAATAAAAAAAAATTAGTGGATGTGAAAAATGAAAAGGTGGATGGTAGATGATTAAATTAATAGTTTAAACTTTTTAAATGAGCTTTGTTTAATATAAGCTTGGTTAATGGATTTGGAATCCTTTGGTCCATGAAATGATGATTCATGGTTTTATAAATTATGGTTAAGGATGTGTGGCATGGAACATGACAATCATGTTAAGTATTTTATATTTTTGTTCCTATTATATTATGGGGTGCATGTTCGGTGGTATTCGACACTTTAGTAGTAATTTTGGTTTATGTGAAATTGTGCCATTCATGAGTTTGGATTTCTCTAGGTGATAAAATCACAAGGTATCTTTCTTATGCATAGAGAAAGGATGTTGCATCAAGTGTGGAAGGAACCATTAGGTAGGTACACTGGTGGAAGGTGTACTCGTAGACTATCGTGATGTGGATCGGAGAGTTTGAGTCTTTGATTGCGGGAGAAATGTGAGATGGTTTAATCTTGGTTTTCGGACCAATATTGATGAGCCATGTATGTGAAGAGAATTCCTAGAGAACTGACGGTTACATCGTTTGAGGACCCATGTAATTTGGTAGATGAATTCTTCTTTATATAGACATCAATGATAGATTTTGGATGCAGGTACAAAAGGAGCATGACAAAAAATGAGCAAGGAAGCAAGCATGAAAGTCAAGAGGATGAAGCAATGGATGGTGATGGCGAAGTCACCATGAGACACATGAAAAAAAAACTAATGGAGCATTTTGCATGTAAATGGGCATATGGCTGTAAGACCTGGTAAGGAATGCATACCCCTGGTAACTCACCAGAAAAGTCGAGAGATAGAGCTAGGTGATAGGGGGATGTATGTAATATTCCTCGTTAAAAATTTGAGGGGGGTTGGTAATTACTCCAAGTCAAGTATAAAGGGGGGATTGTTAGGGTTAACCTTGACTCGGGATTGAGTCAAAGTTGGTATAGGTTTAGCACATGGTTTGAGCACATGGTTTGTTGTATCCCATGGTATCGTTCCATGGTATTGCATGTGATTAAGCCTTTATAAGGCTTGAGGAGGATCCATTGTAAAGTGGCCTGGAGGTGAGCGGTTTCTAGCTCACTTGGAACGGATGGTCAGTTTGGCCATGTAATGAAGATATTCATTGGTGTTGGTTTTCCCTGCATGGGTTTTACAGGGTATATTGTGTGTCATCTTGAATTGTTGCATGTCTATTTTATTTCTCGTTCATATTGTTATATTTTATTGCTCGTTTAAACCTAACAACACTGTTGGCTGCTATGGGCAGACCCGGGTTAACTATAATCAACCAACAACACCCCTAGATCACTGGCCCTTTCGGCGACAGACCGCAAAGCGGCCTGAAGTCTCACCCGAAGTGACTCTAATGGGTTGGCCAAGGACTCAAGCGTCTTGGACCAAGTTCTGTGGCGATACTACTAGTGGCTCGCAGCTCTCCTAGCTGCGAGGTCTCTTTCTACGTGTCGCGCGATCTCCTGCTCGCGTCGCGCGATCCTTTCCTGCGGCGTGCACTTTCCCAGACTCGCGATATATCCAACCTTATCGCATCGCCACGCACTGTGCGACACGCAGTTCCTGCCCAACGCTAAGTCCTTAACCTGCGGTATCGCGCACCGCAGCTCCTCTGCCGGTGCGGTATCACCTCTCTGTGATATCCTACCTCCGTGATTTAGCGCACTTAGCGTTGCTCGTGTCGACGTGCAAGACTTAACATACAAGGCTATTCGATACTGCAATAGAGCCTGTTTTACGCAAAGCATAAATGAACCATATACATCATGCCAAAGATTTTAACTTATGTTTACCCTTCTATATTGTTGTGAACTGACTACACATTCATTCATTAAACTGTAAACAAAGTCCATGAATTGACGGAGAAATGCATGAGCAAACATAACACATAAACCAATCGCATAACACTTGATTTTAACGTGGTTCACCTCCAGGATGGAAGTTACATCCACAGAACTGTGTTTTTATTATAGCTCAGGGGAAGGTAAAACACAGTTCTGCTGCACCGCATATGCAGCTTAAGATCTTCTCTCTTAGATCTATTTTCTCTTCTATATTGCTCTCCTACAATATACTCTTCCCTCTCTGTCGATCCCTGCAGATCGTTACATACATATTCTATAAGCCAGCTACTGGTTACCGTAAGATTGCTACCGCTAATAACAGAACCAGAGCTAGGCTTTTACAACAGTCTAATAATCTGCAAAACACTACTAACAACTGAATAAAACAACTAACTAACCAACAAAAATGACTAGCTAACCCCTTTACAATACAAGATATATCCTTTTATAGGCAGCCCGAAGGTCTTGCCATTACAACACTGTGGGCCTGTCCCAACAGTAACCCAAAACCCTAACTAGTGACAGTCGGCCATATTTGTACTTGAGGTAGCCGCTTTCCGTCACACCACAGCTCTCTGCAGTCTTCCATGCTTCCCGGCACTGATCATGGGTACTATGCACCGCTTCGCTTTTCTGTCCTTCGCCTTCAATGCTTCAGCCTCGTTGCTCCTTCTCCTTTATGAGGGTCCCTGAGCCCTCCTGTCTTCCACCGCTGCCTTCAATGTAGTGGTTGATCTCTCTCTTCTCGGCCGCTCGGGTACCGTTTCCTTTCTTGACTTTTCTATCTTAAAAGTCATGGTTTCCGGCTCTGCTCTCCAGCTGGAAACGTGCTACGGTGTCGTAGCTCTGTCTTAACTTCTTTCTGCCAAAACTTATCTTTCCGCCAAAACTAGCAACTTCTTCTGTAGCTGCGGGACCCTGCTCCAACAGTCCCCTAACACTTACTTGTGGCTCACCCTCGAGCCACCTCCAGCGGGCTTCTCCTGCTGTAGCTTTGCCTTGGCTTCCTGTGAAGCCCTCTGCAACCTGTCACGAAGTCCTGTGACTTCCTTCTGCATCACTTTGACACTCTCTTGTGCCGATTCAAGCAAAACTTGACTAATACTGGCGTCTTCTGTGGCGTCAGTTTTCTCTCTGGTGGTAGTGAACTCCTTCATTTTCTGTTCAACCGTATCAACTATCTCTGTGATTTGCTCTTGATACGATTGAAGCAGGTCATTAATGTACATCTCCTTGGTTCTTAATTGCTGCGCTTCCTGCTGCAAACAGTTCATCTCTTTTGTCTTCCTCATCTTTTGAAGAGCTGCCAAGCCCTTAATTTCTTCTTTCATTACCGCAGCAGTATTCTCTATTTGTTGAATACTTTGCTGGATTTCTACTTTCTTCGGTGGCTCATCTAACTTGGCCCATGTGTTCGTCGCATCGGTTAGTACTAACCGTGCTTCGTCGATGTGAGATTGCATCTGCGCAGAAGTGAGTCGAAGGGCTTCTACTCGCGCTTTCTGGTCTACCTAGGAGGTGTCTCGTATGCGAGCCTCAAGCTCAACGATCTGCACCTCGTGGTCTGCCTTCATCTTGGCCACTTCTATGTCCATCCTAGTCACGGTTTCTTCCAGAGCCTTTGCTCTGTCTGCTACTCTTCTTAGCTTCTGCGGAACTGGTAAGGCGAACTCAATGTTACATTGGGGCAGTTCCAATGCAATGCTCTGCAAAACTTGAGAAATATCTTGCTCTCTTTCCTCATATGTTCGTACTTCGTCTGCCTTTTTCTGAACACTGATAGCAAGTGCTGCATTCTGTTGCTGCAGCTGCGTATTCTGTTTGTAAGTCTCGAGCTCTCTACTCTTGAGCTCTGTGCCTAGCTACTGCTGGATCATCTGCAACTGCTCAATATGAAACTCTGCAAGATTAACCTCGATGGGTTGTCTAAAATGAGCTGGTGGGTCCTTCATTGTGGGAGGGATTCGGATACTTCCTGGTGGAATTAACACAGTATTGAGGCGATCTTTGGCTAATATTTCCTGGCGGGACATCGGCGGTGTCGAGGTTTCTCTGGTGGTCGGCTTTACAGGTGGAATGTACCTCATGGCAATCTTCTCTGTAATCATTTTTAAGTCTAGAAGTTGTTTTTCGACTGCGCTCTGGCTCTTTTCCTGCGACTCCTTCATCGCGTCAAGTGAGTCCTTCAATGTGTCACACGTCCTTGTTGCGATGAGTTCATAGTCATCGTCTGTAAATGCGGTCTTCAGAGTTGGCTTTGAGGTTTTCTATTTTTTCTTCTGTTGTGTCGCCGGTGGCCCTTGCTGTGAAGGTTTCCTCTTTTCCCCTGGTAGTGGTTCTTCTGTTGAAGATTGCGTCTGGGTGTCTGCGTTATCTTTGTCCTTGTCCTGGTGTTCTGTCTCTGCACTGTTTGATGATAGTGGTGCGGTATCTTCATATTCCTGCTTCCATTGGTCGTCGAAGTCTCTTATGACTCCTTCGACGTCTCGGGCTGTCATCCTAAACGAGCCAGTAGCCCAATCATCCCGCTTAGTCCTTTTCGGTCGCAGATAGATTAAATGGCTGTCTGCCATAAAATTAAGCCGGCTATCATATATGTCCACAGTCTCCGTGCTGAGCCGTGGTGTCTCTTGAATGACCTTCATCAACAGCTTATAGTAGTCATGGAATACCATCGTATTGATCGTTTTCTTGGCTGGGGGATTGGTCTCCCATAAGCTGGCATAGCGCACTCCTCTAGGCGCGCCACCTGCTATCTGTGGAAACTGGGTATGGGGTGGCTCCTTCCATCCGACAAATGCACAAAGTATAAGCAACCACGAGAAATGGAAAGGGTGGTTGGCTTCATCCTGAGCTGCCAAGCAATCTGCTTGCAGCATATTTAATAAGAATAGAGACCAATTGAATTGTTCCCCCTCTGTGACCTGTATGGCAAGGTGAATTACGGATCCTGTAACTTCCTTTGGTCGAACCTTGGTAAGCAGTCTTCTCATGAGTAGACTGGTGGTGAATCTAAGTGTCTCATTTGGTATGCTTGAAATGTCATAAGCTCGTCCTCCTCTCTGTAGCTGATACTTAGTTATTAGGGCTTGTGGTAACTTGGAGTCCTTGGTTTTTCCTGTTGTCTGTATATCAAGGTGTCTACCCATCTTGAACAAGCCGGTGATACGATGTATCAAATCAATGTTCAGGTCTACCTTGTTGCCTAGCCAGAGGTACCCTCCGTGTACGCAAGAGAGTAAAATGTGCACCACGGCGTTAACCTCTGCACCCCGTCCAAAATGAGGTAATCTCAGCAAATTGAGTAGTCCTGACTACTCAAGAATCTGGACATGCAGTAGGGGAACACATTCATCTCTCCCTGTCCTTATGTTCTTCTTAATCTTCAGATAGCTGTCCGTCTTGAACTGAGGATATGTCTTACCATCTCCCAGGTTATAATCTACAAATTTAACAACAGCAGCATATCCTACTAGATCTCCATTTTCCTTTACTCGAGAATCAATGGGTGGTATGGGAACAGTATACTTAGCGTTCTTAGAAATTCTTGGTTCTGATGCGCCTTCAACTTGTGGTATCATGTAGTATGTTCCACTGTGAACTTCTTCCTCATGCTCTGAACCAGATTCATCATTGACCTGAGATTTGCTCCTCGTTTGTGGTTGTTGTCTGGTCTGTGACGAACTTGGCGGAGCACTCTTGGGTGGCGTCGTCATAGCTCCTGCAAGGCCGTGACGTTGAAATCTTCTCAAAATGTTTGCTATCGGTTCGTCCTTGGACATAACCCACTCAGTACAAAATGGCGGACGTGCACTGGCTGCAACTTCTGAAAATCACAGCACTCTGTAACCACTTAGCTTTGGACACATAACTCTTAACAACTTACTCTATAGCTCTCGGTTTTTCTACAAATGTAACCGTCCCACTTGAATACTTTCTGCTTTTATGCCCAATACGATAATCCCGGACGCAACGGTCATCTATACTGAACCTGTCGGTCATCATTAATGCCTGGACAAGACCACACCCGCCATCCGATCCCTAATAAATGCGAAAATCCGATCGAATTTCCCTTGAAACGTGTGTGTACAGGCACCGGTCTCATCGGAGATTTGCTAAATCTAGAAAAATTGATTATACTGCTGCCAAATCTACGGTAAGATATACCGATCATTACCTCATTAACTACCTGTCAGATGCTGACTTGACTGGCCTTTGTCGGTTGCAAAACTGAGTAAGTGGCACGGGGAAACATCGCACTGCCGCGATGTGACTCCGCATCACCTGCGTAACACAAGATTTTTTTTTTATTATTTTTTTTTTTTGGGTTCCTCATACTTAGAATAATACCTGCCGGTGTAGACTAGTTCCCGGTGCGATGCCTCCTTTCAACTACACTGGACATCTGCACCACTATAGATTGGTTAAGCTAGGGCTGAGAGGCAGGGTGGCTATCACTATAGGGCTTAAGCCTACTGCCATTAATCCATGTCGGCAAAAGCTCCCCATTCAGCTGGCTGAGCTGAACGACACCTCCCTCTGTGACTTGCTGTATCCGATATGGCCCCAGCCAATGTGTCTTGAAATTCCCTGGAAACTTAATGAATTTGTTGTCATAGAGGAGCACTAGGTCTCCGATCTAGAAAGTCTTATTCTTAATATGTCTGTCATGCCAAGCTTTTTCTCGTGCCTTCTGCACTTTCTGATGGAATCCGGCAATGAATCTGTCTTCTTCTAAGGCAAGCAGATGTGCTAGCCTTTCCTCAACTGTGTCTGTATCAGTCATCCCGGTAATCTGAGTGATTCTTAAACTGGGAAGAATATACTCCATAGGCATAACAGCCTCCTTTCCATACACCAAGATAAAAGGTCTGTGTCCCGTAAGTTTCTTGCATGTGGTCCTGTACGCCCATAATACAGCGTTAACTCTGAGGTCCCAATCATTCCTCTAACTATTGCAGATCTTAGTAAGAGCATTCTCTAAAATCTTATTAAATGCCTCCACTGTACCATTAGCCTGGGGGTGGTAGGGAGTGCTCTTATGGTGCTGAATCTGGAATTCTTTTGTCAATGCCTCAATAGTGTTGTTCAAAAAATGCGTTCCTTGATCACTCATCAAAATTACTGGGCATCCAAATCTACTGATGATGTTTTCAAAAAGGAACTGTGCGGCTGTAGTAGCATCACAATTTCTTACTGCTTTGGCCTCTGCCCATCTGGTGAGGTACTCTGTTCCCGTGATAATATATCTCGCACCAGTGCACTTTCCTGGTGGGTTGATAGGACCCACAAAATCTATAGCCCATTTGTCAAATGCACGCAATGTGACCTGCGGTCACAATGGCATTTCATCGCGTCGTGAGGGTTTTCCTACCCTTTGGCAGATATCGCAGCATCTGCAAAAGTCCTTGGTGTCTTTATGCAATGTAGGCCACCATAATCCTGCCTCCAGGATTTTCTGCGCAGTCGGCTTTCCTGTGAAATGACCTCCTGGGGTTCCTGCATGTGCCTCTCTGATAATAGCGTCTTTTTCATGCGGCATCACACATCTGCGCAGAACTTCATCCAGACCTAGCTTGTATAGGTGTCCTGTGATGAGGGTGAAGTCTACTGCTTTAACAACCAACTGCTTCTTTTGCTGCTTAGTAAACTCATCAGGTGCTACTCCCGTAGTGAGAAATTAAATAATATCGGCATAGTACTTATCTGCGATCTGGATAGAGAACAACAATGCATCCGATAGATTGTCATCTAGTTTACTTGGATCTTCTCCTGAGTCTATCCGCGACAAATGATCAGGTCCTGCATTTAGTCTTCCTGGTTTCACAATGATTTCAAAATCATACTCCTGAAAGAGGAGTAACCATCTGCAGATTCTCCCCCCTAACACTGGCTTATTGACCAAATACTTTAACGCAGAATGGTCAGTAAACATCTTGAACGGGGCACCCAACAGGTAGTGCCTGAACTTCTGTAACGCATACACCATAGCTAGGCCTTCTCTTTCAGTTGTGGTGTAGTTCTTTTATGCTGTCGAGAGCTTTCTGCTGGAATATGCGATAGGGTGGTCAATGTCCCCTTCTCCTGGTTGTGTTAAAACAACCCCTAATGCGATTCCAGACGCATCCACATGTACATGAAATGGCTTAGTCCAGTCGGGAAATACTAAGATGGGTGCTGTAACCATCTTCTCTTTAAGCATGTCTAGACTCTGCTGACATTCCTCATTCCATAGGAATTTTACATCTTTCTTGAGCAATTTCTCCATTGGTTCTGTAATCTTTGCGTAGCCCTTGATGAACTTTCTGTAGTACCCGGTAGGACCAAGTACTGTCCTCAGTTGCTTGACTGAGTTGGGTGCTGGAAGATTTACAATGATAGCGATCTTCACAGGGTCTACCATCAAGCCTTGTATGCAAACAATGTGACCCAACAAAATACCAAACGGTGCACAAAATATACATTTCTTCAAGTTTAGAGAAATCTGGTACTGCCTACATTTCTCTAACATCAGTCTTAAGTCTCCTATATGCTTGTCAATTAGTCCAAATACAGTCCAATCATCAAAATATACATCTAAGAATTTATGAATGTATTCTTCAAATACAGCAACGACTACTCTAGAAAATATAGCTGGTGCATTCTTAAGACCAAAGGGCATTACCGTATACTGGAACGAGCCCCATTCTATTGCAAAGGTGGTCTTGGACCGATCTTCTGGATGTATTCTGATCTGATGGTAGCCTGAAAACCCATCAGTGAAGGAGTAGACCTCCTGTCCTCCCACGTTGTCTAATACCTCATCAGTGAACGGTGTCGAAAATGGATCGTGAAGCGATGCATCGTTGAGCTTGCGTAGATCGACACAGATCCTGATGTCTCCTTTTGTTTTCTTTTCTTGTACGACCATGGGGCTAACCCATTCGCTTTCTTCTACTGGCTCAATGATGCCTACTGCTAGCATCTTATCGATTTCGTCCTTTACTTTTTCTTTGTAGTGCGGATTCAATCTATATGGGTGTTGCTTAACTGGTCTAGCATCCTCCTTCAATGGTATCCTCATAACTCCCAGGTCTCCAACTATTCCCTTCATCTCTGTGAACTTGGTGGGAAATAGGTCCTGATAGTCATGTAACAAGTCAGCAATCTGTCCGACTGTTTCATCATTCCAATAGTATCCAATAGAGGCAAACTTAGGTTCTGTGTCTGTGCCAATATTGATCTTTTTAATCTTGATAGGTTCGGTGATTGCTGGAATCTCTAAATGTGGTCCCCCAACATCGCAAGTGCCTTCTGACTCCAAAATGTTGGTGTTGCGAGGATCCTCATCCTCATCCTTATCTTCATTGTCTGGCTTTGCTGCGAAGTTATAGAACTCAAGCGCGTCTTGCAACTGGATGGCCCACTCAGGTTGAGCCTACACTGAGATGGTACAGTCCTCGAATATCTTGATCTTGATTATGTCTAGGGCCTAAGCAACACTTGGTTGTTCTGATTCAAACGCGAAGGTGAGTAGGAAACTGTCTGTCATAAGTGACCATGTGGTCGTCCCCTTGCGCAACTCGGTGTCTATGTACCAGTTCCTTGGAACTGTGTCCAATGTGTGAATGAATCTGTGAACCCATTCATCCTTGGGAATGTCCGACCAGTTCTGTTCACATGTCTGAATGTGTGCCCTGGGGTCAGTTTCTCTTGTGTACTTCTACTGGACATACTCTCTGTCGACTGAAAATCTGATCGCCATCAGTCTTTTAATATCATCCCATAAGGCGATATTCTCTTTATGCACATACCACCATCTTGCAGGTGTGGCTCGTACTGCAAGGTCCATAGCTGTGATCCTCTGCTCGTAGGGAATCTGTTGCTCAAACTTCTCAAAGAAGTCCTGGATATCTGTCAGACCATGATATGATGGAGTCTCAGTGATCTCTGTGCCAATCCATCGCAGTGACTTACTCATAAATGCACATCTGCGTGCTGATACTTCGTAAAGTCTGTTTTGCCAGTTCTCTAGACCAACATCAGAATCTGATGCGCATGAGTTGTCGCATTGCCAACTAATGTTCCCTTCTGCGGTTGGATTGATGTAGTCGCTCTGGTTCGCAGTCATCTGGTAGAGACTATCCATGTTATGTGCCTCCTCCTCTGCTCGGATAGGTTCAATGTATCTAGGACCTTGGTAAGGATCCAACGGTGCGATGACCCGGATCTGCGCATCCTCAAAGGTCATTTGTCTTCTCTTTAGGTCGATGACAACCTTGCTACCAATTGCCCAATCAATACTTAATAGTGCTGGATACGGTCGACTGTGGCCAATGATTTCTATAACCTCGAATTCGGCAAAAGTACAAACTCCATCAATGTCAACTGGCACCTGTGGCAGTCGATCCAATGGTGATACTCGCTGCTGGTTAGCTAATCTCAGGTGGATAGGTGATCTGACTAACTGAGGGCTACCCATATGTTCCCATGTCTGCTTAGTTAGAACGTTCACCTCTGATCCCAGATCTAAGACGACTTTGTCCATTTCAAACTCTCCAATCTGTGCTGTGAGTTTCATCTCTCTTCCGGTCCTTGTATGTCCTGTAATATTATGAACAGCGCGGTGTGCACTGCCCGAGAGAGAAGGTTGCTGACACTGATCTATGATGCACTATAGCTCGCCGATAGCTTTTTCATTTCTCAAGAGCTTCAAGCAACTGCGCAAGAAGGATTGTATACTTCCTGACGATTCATCCTCGTCGCATCTTCCCGATGTGGTAGCCTGCGGTATCTGTTCTGGGCTATCGCCACAAGGTTCTTGCTGCGGTACGCCCCTAGACGACGGTACCTGCGATCCTGATTGTGTAGATTCATCGAAGGAATCCTTGGCTTCCTAAAATGTCTCTTTATTCTTCTGTAGGTCGAGTGATGTTTCTTTACCAGGATCTCTGCGCACCCACTCCTGACTTGTGTTCTTTTCGGTCTCCTACGATTTCCCACTGGTGGAAGCACCGCTACGGGTCACAATACTGACTCTTCATTCTGGTTATGCCTGCTCGGCAACAATAAGCTGGATGTTCTGGTGTACTGTTGGTTTAGGGTCTTTGATCTTAGCTATCAAGATAGGACACTCCTCTATAGTATGATCATAAGATTTGCAGTAGTTACAAGTGGTAGTGGGGCTCTGGCAGTCCCTAGCATAGTGTCCTACAACTCCGCAGTTATAACAAGTGATTGGTCCGCGACCACGGCCAAAACCTTCTCCTCTGCCGAAGCCTTCTCCTCTTGCAAAGCCTCCTCCACGGCCTCGTCCTATGAATCCTCCTCCACGGCCACCATAAGTCGGGTCAGTATGTGGTCCTGCTGCTGGACCCTGTGTTTCTGACTGGACTCTGTATACGTCATGTTTTCTATCCAACATGAGATCATAGGCTTGACAATTCTGTTCATCATGTCCGACAGAACTGCAGAAGACATAGTATAGGTTCTTAGGTGTCTATACATACTTCTGAAGCAAAGGGCATTGCTGAGGTGGGTATCCTTGTGTTTTGCATATTTCACACCATGGCCCTTACGTTCGTGGTAAGGGGTTAGGAGCCCCTGACGCTAAATATTCTGCAAAGACTGGACAGTTGTCTTTGGTATGACCCTGTGCTCTACATCGTAAGCACCATATGTATTTCATAACCTCTTTTCCTTTCTTAAGTTCGTGTATCTGTAATGTGAGGTTGGCCAACTGGTTTTGTAGAGTTGTCATGCCTGCAATGGTTTCTGCTAAAGGTGAAGCTTCTAGCTTCATCGCCATCTCCAACGCATCATCCTGCGTCTAGAGTTTCTGCTGCATTAGTGGCACTCTGATGTGAGGGAGCAGCACTGCGATAAACCATTCCTTAACTTCTTTCTGCCAAAACTTATCTTTCCGCCAAAACTAGCAGCTTCTTCTGTAGCTGCGGGACCCTGCTCCAACAAATACCTGCAAAGAAACACAAGAAACAAGACAAGGGATGTGACTAACAAGACAAATCAATAATCTATATTAGTGATCAAACAGACTGGTGATAAATGATCACTATTAACATAAATCATATATGGGAAAGCGAAACACTTTTTGTATTAAAAGATGAAAAGAGAAATCTACAACCAAAGCCTTTATGTCAATAGATTTTCCTTTACAAGATCTTTGACACACTCAACACCTATTACCAACAAATACAAACTCTTGCTCACAACACTCTCTCAAATTGCTTCTACACCAAACTTCAATCCAACAACATAAGGATGATCTTCTTGGTCCCCCCTCACATGATCCATGAAGATTTCTTTTATAGGCCAAGGGAAGTCCAAATGAGTTGAGATATTTTGGGAAGAGTATAGGGAATGACCCCTACATGCTAGGAGGTCGAGTGTTAGCTTTCCCAAGTAGATAGGATCATCCTCCACTAGAGATTTCGCTTGGAATCTTATCGAAATTTCTATTTTTTCCTCAAGCTTGTTGAAACTCCTTGTAATAAGGGTAAGTGCGTCGGTGTAACTTGTAGTGAAGGAAAGGGCACCAATGGATCCTTCTTCCAATGTATGTGAAACAAGTGTCAAGGATGGATGGCACTATGTGTCAGAAGGAAAGTGCGCCATCCAGGAGAGGAATAAGCAATAAGTATCCAAAAGAGTTCTTGGCCAGGGATTTTGAGGGATTGAAGCATTGTTACATATTTTAGGTGTAACACCCCTATAATCACTACCACCTCTAAACTCAAAAACCACACCCTCACTGTTACTTTAAAATTTGAAACTCAAAACTTGGGCCCTCACTCTTACTCTAAACTTCTAAACTCACTATTATTGTAAATTTAAAATTTGTGTTGTCGCTATTACCCTGACTCAACCCTTATTTGCACTTTGGATATTTTGACCCTCATCATAATGTGAGGAATCTATGGAAGGATTGTGTACCAAAGTGCTTCCAAGTAGGATCACCCCATTAGTTTGGAAGCCAAAAAAATTCAAGGAATGTCCACTCATGTCCATGAAAATAATTTGGTTCTTTAAAAAATGAAATATTTAGCATTGCTTATAGTTATAGTACCGTATTTTTTAAGATGGCGCCAGTTATACTCTTGAAATTGCTTTCCACAAAAGAATGGGAACTACGTGCAAAGTGAAGAATGATATTATAATGCATATCCAATTCATTTGAAAGTGTCTATCATTTTATTATGAGTTGCAATTTGCATTTCAAGAGATGCAATTCATTCCATTTAAGACTCCAACTATGCTTCCATTGTTTAATTCATGCGATTGATTGCTTGTTCAAGGTAATCCATTTTCCTAGAAAGGGACCTAATAACCCATTTCCCCAATGTGGTTGATTGAACTAAACATAATTTCTATGCTTTGAATTTTTAAGAACATATAAGTAAACAAATTTAGGTGCATAATAACTGTCACTGGATCCTAGCTCAATCAAAGTAGAAATATTAATATTCCTTACCAATCTTAGTTTCAAATTCTACCATTGATGCTTGTTGTTAAGCTTGACAATCCTCTAAGGTACCATGAATTTCATGAATTTTTCTTTCTATATCATTGATTGTTGTAGCCTCTTGAATGTTGTGAACAACCCTATTTTCCTCATGTCATTGGGGAAAAATCCTGAGTAAATTATCTCCTCTGCATCCCCAACATTTCATAGGTTCTCTTGTCCTCTTCCCCACTAATTCAGCTAGTTTATTTCCAATATGCGATGGGAAACTTTGTTAGAAACTCCTTTATTGAATTCTCTATGGTGAAGGTCAAAATCCTTTCTATTTTTATTAAATATTTTGTTTCTTCTTTTCCTTCCATGCCTTGTTGATGTGTATCTTATTCTTGTAGTTTTCATAACAATGTTTATCCTTTTTTATTTCTACATAAATATTTTTAGACTCATCAAATCCAATCCTATTCTCATAATATTGAGACAACATGCTTAAGAAATGATGGATCTTTACCTTCTGATCACTGAGATACTTGCAATTTTGCAATAGCTCCATGAACTTGTTCACACACTCATCCATAGTCATTTGTCCTAGATTTAAGTCATGTAATTCTTTGTCCTTGTTATTATAATACTTATTTGAAAGATATTTTTGTTCAAAAGTATCTTTTGAACTGCTTCCAATAATTTTGCTCTTGTTGATTTTCTTCACCTATCTGAGTGGTCAGACCCAATAAATGTTCTTCCATTGAGAATAAATATAGCCACTCCATCCTTCGTATTTCCAGAGTAATCATGCACTTCGAAGTATTTATGTATCCTAATAAACCAAATCTCATGTTCTTAACAAAATTTCAACTCACTATTGGAGTCATTATCCAACCCACGCATATTTATTTGGCCTAATTGGCCTATTTTACCACTTATCCTAAGATATTGGATCGAATATGTGACTACATCATCAACTGGATCATCCTCCTTCAATCAGGGAGGTTAACGGTGTCTTCTCCTTCAATCGGGGAGACTAACTGAGCTTCCTCCTTCAATCAAGGAGCAAATATGGGTTGATCTGAATAACCTAAGCGCCCCAAATCAGTTAACTAGTGGCTATTCCACCTACTTTCAGTTAAAATGCAGTTGTAAAGACGCCTCCATCACTATTTTGTCTATTTTTGGCAATTCCCAGTTAACCAGAATGATCTAAGGCACCTCTAACAACTTCTGGTGACTCAGTTTAGTTCATTTCACTTCATCGGATCTAACTGGAGTAAGATATGTGCCCCCACATTATAATTGACATGTATTTGAGTTCTATTTAGTTAGACTCAGTCATAACTACTCTAATTCAATTAGAGCTGATTATTGATTGTGTCTAGTGGTTAACCGATGTGTTTAGTGTGGCTAAATGACAGCTAAGCCACTCTCATGTCTGCAATTCGAATGATCTCCTTGGGATTCGAATTGTCTTTCTATTCATGCAAGTGTATGACATTGTATCTTTACTTCTGATTGATTATTGATAATATACAGCTACAACCTCCAATTGCAGCATGATTATGTCATTTTGTGTGTAAATTGATCTTGAATCTTCAGTAATATTGTGCCTTGGTCCTTAGATCACTGTGACTCAATTTTCATATGGTATCAGAGCCATGGTGGGACAAGGCTCTTCTTTTCCAACAAGATTTCTTGATGGATCTATCATGCAAATTTGAGCAAAAAGCTCAAAAATTCCAAATCTGCACCAGAAGAAGAAATTTTAGCACATGATTCCTGGGCAAAGGAATTGTTGATCAATCTTGCTTAATTGAGTAATCCAGGTGTGATCCAAACTTGAAAAGTGCAGGCCGTTAGACCCTATGGTGCCCTTTTTTTGTGTTTTTTGCAGGTTTTCCAAGTCTTTCACTGCATTCACTACAGCATAAAAATGGCCTCTTCAGTGGATCCTCTTACTCATTTCAACTACCATCAATGGAAGGAGGACATGGAGATTAAATTGCATGCCAAAGTACTCTACAGAGTCACAATGGACACCGAGATAGAGCTGAATCATGTTGTAGAAAAATCAAGATACTAGAATATGCTTGATGAAGCGTTTGGATTTCTGTGCCTTTCGATTTCTAAGGATCTTCTCTTCCACATCACTGGATTGAACACTCTTAAGGAAATTTGGGATCGAATTGATTTCATGTTTGATAAGCAAGATGACCTGAGGATCTATCAGCTAGAGAATGAGCTGATTTCTCTTCACCCGGGAAACTTCAAAACTTTGAATTATTTATTCATCAAGTTCAAGCACCTAGTGCTCCAGTTGAAGCAATGTGAAGTGCAGAAGGAGGATGATCAACTCATCCTTTCCATTCTTTCCAAACATGGCGCAGATTACTCAGTTTTTGTTTCCACTTTTTATATCGGGAAGCTAACAACTCAGAATTGGAACATGTCTACCATCAATGCCTTCATTGAGTCTCTCACAATAGAGCATGACAAGCTTGTGCAAATGGGGATCATCAGATCCTCAAAATATCAAGCATTTTTTTTTGGAGGGCCCAAAGCTACGGATGGTAAGGGAAATAAAATGAATCAAAAGACTAAGTTTGATGCTCCCAAGACAAAGGAGAAACACCAGCAATTGGATGATCCCTCGAGATCAAGAAAGAACAAGAAAAAAGGAAAAGAAGGCAAAGAAAATATCACGTGTTCCTATTGCGGGAAGGGATTTCACCCTGAAAACTCTTGTATGAAGAAAAATCTTGATGAAATGACTCTTCTCCTTGAGAAGAACAATATCAATCTTCCTGAAAATGTTAGGGAGATAGATAATCATGATCGAAACATTCAGCCCAAAAGAGGACATGCCCTCATGGAAAATGTTTCGAATCCTAGAGCTCTCCTCATAGACTCTGGTGCTTCGAACCATATGGTGGCAAGCAAATAATCCTTTTCATCCTTGGACTCCAACAACAGCATTCCCATCCACATGGGAGATGATTCTCAAATCATTTCGAAAGGAAAATGTACTATAAAAATTGAACATGGCAGCTTCTATGATGTTCTGTATGTACCCTCCTTGGCCTCAAATCTATTGAGTGTATAGAAAATGACACACACAGGAGTGCCCAAGAGATTTATTTTCATCCCGAATGATGTTGACATCTCAAAGGTGTAGCATCTGGGAAACTCATTGCAACAAGTATAGCGAATCATTCTGTTAATACCTATGAGTTTTCCAAGTTTGTACCGGATGCAAAGCCCACCGCCCTTCTGACTCGTGGGAATGAGGTAAGCCATATGTGGCGTGAAATATTTGGACATTTGAACTTCAAATACTTTCAAGAACTTCAAAAACATTCCATAGTGGAAGTCCTCCCAACCATCAAAACCTACAGTGGAATTCACAAAGGTTACATTGTCGGCAAACACCCCAAGCAATAATTTGATCGGGGAAAGGTAAGCCGTGCAACAAGTATTTTGGGGATGATCCACTCTAATATCAGTGGTCCTATCCCTACAACCTCCATGATTGGTTCAAGGTATGTGTTCACCTTTATTGATGACTGTTAGAAAACAAGACCGCATAGCAATAACACATTTACAGTTAAATCATTAAACAAGATGCAAACACACATTAAACACATTACAGAGAGAAACATATATAACGTGGTTCACCCAAATGATGGCCTATGTCCACAAATAAATTTCTAGTCCTTTTATTACATTCCAAAAAGAAGAAGGGATACAACCTGTAGCAAAACCACTGCACTTCCTCTTCACGCTCTCACAGTCTCTCCCACACAATCACAGAGATTGTTTACAATACAAAATAATACCATACACAGTCGTGTTCCAATGCTTTCTTTTATAGGGGAAATAACATGGGAAAATAATACGGTTAACACAATACCATGGGTCTGCAAAACTGTTGGCCAACACACATCCTAAAAAAAATTCTTGAGGGATCCACCCCCAAACCCCAAGGCAGGGGGAATGGGTGTATAGTACACCTGGGCTACAAACACAACTAAATAATATCTCTGGATATAGAAGATCAGGCTCCACAACCAACAATCTCCCACTTGGAGACTGATCACAACAACTCCACTGCTACTGCACTTGCTGGACTATGCTCTGGACCTTGGAATTGGCAAATTTCTTATTTTTACCTTCATGCTTCAAGGCCAACAGATACTGAGTAGGAACTCAGTTTCTCTCCGGTTACTCCCTTTGTCAACATGTCTACAGGATTCTGGCTAGTATGTATCTTTTCTAGTTTTAACAGTTCTTCATCTAGAACAGATCTTATGAACTGGTACTTGAGCTGTATATGTTTAGTCTTCAAATGAAAGGCTGATTTCTTTGCAAGATGAATGGCACTCTGGCTGTCATTGTACAGCCTACTATTCTCCTGCTTCTTACCCAATTCTTCCATGAACCTCTGCAACCCAATCATCTCCTTACTAGCCTCTATAACAGCAACATACTATGCTTTCGTTGTTGAAAGTGCAACAACCTGTTGTAGTTTTGAAATCCAACTAACTATTGTTCCACCCACAGTAAACACATACCCTGTGGTGCTCCTCCTGCTATCTTTATCACCATCCATATCTGCATCAACATATCCCTGTAGAACAGTGTCTGAACCTCCAAAACATAATTCATGTGAAGTGGTACCTCTCAAATACCTGAGAATACACTGTACTGCTTTCTAATGCTCTTTACCTGGATTATTCATATACCTGCTCACAACTCCCACTACATGTGCAATATCTGGTCTTGTGCACACTATGGCATACATCAAGCTTCCAACCACTAATGAATAGGGAATCCTGGACATGCAATCTATTTCTTCTTGTGTCTCTGGACACATTTCCTTACTTAGCTTGAAATGGATAGCTAAAAGTGTACTAACCAGTTTTGCATTCTACATTCTAAACCTCTGCAACACCTTTTCTATGTACTCACCTTGAGACAACGTCAATTTGCAATTTTTCCAATCTCTTGTTATTCTCATACCAAGGATTTGCTTTGCAGCACCCAAATCCTTCATCGCAAATGAATTAGCTAGTTTTATTTTGAGCACATTTATATCCTGCATGTTAGACCCTGCAACAAGCATGCATACACATATAATAACAAGATAATATATCTTCCATAATCTAGCCTCTTGAGATAAACACAGTGGTCAGAATGACATCTATCATAACCTTGTTCTGTCATAAACTTATCAAATTTTAAATACCACTGCCTTGGAGCTTACTTCAGGCCATACAAGCTCTTATTCAACCTGCAAACCAAATTATCCTTACCTTTTACCTCATACCCCTGTGGCTTCTGCATATAAATCTCTTCCTCCAAATCCCCATGGAGAAAGATTGTTTTTACATCTAACTATTCAAGATGCAAATCTTCTACCGCCACTAGACTTAAAATAGTTCTAATTGAAGTCATTTTAACAATGAGAGAAAATATTTCATCAAAGTCTATACCTTTCTTTTGTGCAAACCCCTTTACAACAAGTCTAGCCTTGTACCGCTTCTTGCCTCCATCTTCTTCCTTCAACCTGTAAACCCATTTATTCTACAATGCCTTTTTTTCTGCAGAAAACTTAACCAGATCCCAAGTCTGATTTCTTACCAATGAGTCCATATCCTCATCCATGCCTTGCTCCCACTTCTTTCTAGTTTCTACCTACATTTCTTCTTCATAACATTCCGGTTCACCAGAATCAGTCATCAATAAATAATACAGTGAAGGAGAGAATCGTTCAGGGGGTCTACTTAACCTGGTAGACTTTCTTATAGTTGCAGGAGTTTTAGGTACCTACTACTGCTCTTGATTTTTTGGTGCCTTTGGAACTTTATTTTCTTTTATTTCATCAAGCACTGTGTACTCTTTGTTTTCCTTTTCTTCTTTCTTTCCCTACAACTGATCTTTGTACATGACCTTTTCATTGAATACTACATCTCTACTCCTAATGATTTTGCAATTTTTAAGATCCCATAAGCGATAACCAAAATCATCAACCCCGTATCCAATAAAGGTACATTTCTTGGCTTTATCCTCAAGCTTTGTTCTATCATCTTTATCAATATGGACAAATGATTCACAACCAAAAGTTCTCAGAAATGAGTATTTTACCTGTTTACCTGTCCATGCCTCCTCTGGAATGCCACCATCCAAAGTGCTTGAAGGCCCTCTGTTTATTAAATAAACAGCAGTGTTTACAGCATCAACCCAAAACTGTAAGGGCAACCCTGCATGCAATCTCATACACCTTGCACACTCCATGATCATTCTGTTCATCCTTTCTGACACACCATTTTCTTGTGGTGTTCTAGGGACTGTCTTCTCTTTGTGAATCCCATTGTGTGAACAGTAACTGTCAAACTCCTTGCTGCAGTACTCACCTCCATTATCATATCTGAGACATTTCAACCTTTTTCCTGTCTCATTCTCACCCAAATCTTTCCACTTCTTAAAAGTATCAAACACATCAGATTTCTGTCTAATGCAATAAACCCAAGTTTTTCTAGTTGCATCATCAATAAAAGTAACATAATAATGAGAGCCATTAAGAGATTGTACCTGAGCTGGTCCCCATACATCTGTATGGACAAGATCTAACTTTTCACTCTTCTTTTGTTTCCCAACCATGAGAAAACTAACTCTCTTTTGTTTTCCATAAACACAGTTCTCACATAATTCCAAAATTACCTGCTTCAAATCTGGAAGCAATTTCCTTGAGTGGAGAATCTGCATCCCCTTCTCACTCATGTGGCCAAGCCTATGATGCCACAACGCCACACCTATTTCTTTGGAAGCTACAGAGATAGAATAATCAGTATTATGTGGACATAAATATAACATACCTATCCTATCTCCTTTTTCCATTACCATTGATCCTTTAGTGACCTTCCACCACGTTTCTCTAAACGTAGACAAACAACCTCCATCTCCCAACTGCCCTGTTGAGATCAGATTTCTTTTCATAGTAGGAATGTGCCTTACATCTTTTAGAAGCCATTCATTTCCATTATTTAACTTAATTCGTACCTCACCCTTTCCAACAATTTTACATGGTTCATCATCCCCCAATAACACATGCCCAAAATCACCTTGAACATAATCATGAAAGAATTTCCTATGGGGTGTAGCATGACATGAAGCCCTTGAATCTACTACCCAGTAATTACTAGTATTATCTAATGCAAGAATCAAAGAATCTTGTAACACATCACCTACTACATTCGCTTCCTGAGTAGTCTCTTGCTGCCTCTCACCTTTCTTCTTTGGTGCTCGACAGTATTTCTTCAGATGTGCTTTCTTACCATAGTTCTAGCACTCTATTTTTCCAAATTTGGACTTGGATCTTCCCTTTTCATACTTGCTACGATTTCTTGGGCTCCTTCCTCTGTCATTTTGTCTCCCTTTGCTCTCCATGTTCAACGGATTACATGATGTATCACCTATGCTTTTTCTTCGCATTTCCTCACTAAGAATAACACCAACAACATAATCAAACTTAAGAGTGTTTGAACTAGGGATAGAGTTACTTACAGCCATGACAAAGCTATTCCAGCTTTCTGGAAATGAGCACAAGATTAGAAGAGCCCTAACCTCATCATCAAAGTTCACTTTTATAGAACTTAACTGACTGGTAAGTGTACTAAACTCATTTAAATGGTCAACAACACATCCACCTTCCGACATCTTCATATTAAATAAATGCTTCATTAAAAATACCTTGTTAGAAGCCGAGGGTTTTTCATAGAGCTTACTCAATGCGCTCATCACCCCTCTGTTGTTTTTACTTTCGAAATATTGAAGGCCACTAACGAAGCCAGGAACAGACATATTGTTCCCAGTGCCTTTCCATCAAGAACCTCCCATTCTTCATCCTTCATAGCTTCCAGTTGTTTTGATTTTCCGCCTAACGGCAGGTACAGATCTTTCTGGTAAAGATAGTCCTCCATTTGCATCTTCCATAACTGATAGTTTTGGCCATTAAATTTCTCGACCCTAAACTTTCCTTCTTCCACCATTGCTCCCACCCAAACCAGGAACCCTTTTTTCCTGCGAGTTTACCAACCAAATAGACCTTTTGGCTCTAATACCAATTGTTAGAAATTAGGACTGCAGAGCAATAAAACATATACAGTTAAATCATTAAACAAGATGAAAAACACATTAAACACATTACAGAGAGACACAGATATAACGTGGTTCACCTAAACGATGGGCTACGTCCACAAAGAAATTGCCATTCCTTTTATTACAGTCCAGAAATATGAAGAGATACAGCCTGCAGCAAAACCAGTGCACTTCCTCTTCACACTCTCACAGTCTCTCCCACACAATCACAGAGATTGTTTACAATACAAAATAATACCATACCCCCGTATCTCGGGGGCGTTTCCCCCGAACCCCCTTTTTTGGGGCGCTGCCCCAAACCTCAAGGCAAGGGGAATGAGTGTAAATTACACATGGGGTACAAACACAATTGAATAATATCTTTGGATTTGGAATATCAAGCTCCACAACCAACAATGACTTCTCCATATTCACTCGGGTTTTCTTCCTAAAGAAAAAATCTGAAGTTCTTGAAAGATTCATTGAGTTCAATTCATCTGTTGAGAATGCCTATGGGAGGAATATAAAGTCTATCAGATATGACAATGGAGGAGATTATATCAATTCTTATCTGCTGCAAATATGTGCTAAATATGGGATCAATATCCAACACTTCATTCCCTACACACCCCGGCAGAATGGTGTAGCAGAAAGGAAAAACCAGGCCCTCAAAGAGATGACCACTTGCATGCTGGAAGCCAAATATTTTGCTTAAAATATTTGGGATGAGGCAATGAATGTTTCTTCCTACATTCAGAACATGGTCCCTCACTCTTCCGTGAAATTAAAAACTCCTTTCGAAGCATACTTTGGGCACAAACTAGATGTGTCCAATTTCAGAGATTTTGGGTCCACTGATTGGGCTCAAATTCCACTTGACAAGAGGAAGTATTTGCAACCGCAGAGTATTGATTGTATGTTCATTGGGTATCCAAAGGAATAAAAGGGATACAAACTCTTTAATATCATAACCAAACATATATTCATTGAGATAAGTGTCCGCTTTGAAGAACCTCTCCAAGACGTGGAACTAGTTGAGGAAGAAACTGCTAAAATTTCCTCCCGTTCTGTTGATGATTCCGATGATGAAAATGGAAGTGTGAGCTATGATATTTCATATCTGATGTCTAATATCAGTGATCATAATATATAATTTTTTGAATCATATTATAATGTTCCCACTCATCTCCCAAAATGGGCGAAAAAGACTCTCTCTTCCGCTAAGACAAATGTTGGAAATCATGTTGATCCAAGGAGAACCCGGTCATATATTCAAAGAGCAGGTATTGATATTTATTGCAATGATTCCTTACTGTCCAAGAACTGATATATGATTATTGGGTCTGATACCAAGTCCTACTACCATGCTCTGAATGATCTGAGATGGAAAGCTGCAATGGATGAAGAGTTCAACTCTGTCCAAAAAATGCAACTTGGGAGCTAGTTTCCCTTCCACCTAGCAGGAAAATTGTTCAATACAAGTGGGTATATCGGACAAAGGTTGATGCATATGGATCAACCTAAAATTATAAAGCATGAATGGTTGCAAAAGGATTCTCCCTATTCCAAGGAGTGGACTACCATGAGACCTTTGCACCAATGGAAAAGATGGATTCCATAAGGCTAGTTTTGGCCATTGCCGAATCCAAGCACTGGGAGTGCATCACATGGATGTAAAGAGTGCTTTTATATATGGAAAACTGCAATAAGAGATATAAATGAATCATCCTAGAGGATATACATCATATCCTTCATTGGTTTGTAAGTTGCAGAAATCTTTATATGGCTTGAAACAGGCCTCAATATCTTGGTATGCCAAAATGGATTCCTTTCTGCTCTCACAGAACTTCAAGAGATGCAAATCTGATCCAAATGTATATTTTCAGAAGTATGAAGGTAATATTATGATCATATTATTGTATGTGGATGATATTTTGATAACAGAAAGCACACTTGCTTCGATTGCCTTTATAAAAACTGCTCTCCGTGATGCTTTTGAAATGAGTGATCTAGGCTTGCTGAGACAATTTCTCGGGCTGGAAATCACTCAAGATTGTGATGCGATAATGGTGACATGGTAAAAATATGTTTCAGACCTATTAATCAATTTTAACATGGCTGATTGTAAGGATTCACCATTTCCTATCCTCTCAAGAATCAATCTTGAAGAGGGAAACTCAATTCCACCTATGGATTCCACTATTTACCATCAGTTGATCGAAAGTTTGCTATACTTGACACATTCAAGGCCTGACATGTGTTATGCTATGAATTTTGTATCAAGTTATATGCATGTTGGGATAGGGAAAGTGCACAAGGAATAATCTTCCGTGCAGGCGCAAGAGGAAAAGTGGGCACACGACGAAGGAAAAGCAGGAAGAGGATAGTTGCGACAAGGAAAGGCAGATCCGAGTAGGTGGAAGAGCCAGGTAGAATGCAGAAGGAAGAACCAGTAGAAGACCAAGGACAGTTTTAGGGCTAGTTATGACTAGTACAGAAGGCTGAAAGATGTTTTTGCAACTAGTTATGGTTGTGTTTAATGTCATGCAAGACTTTTGCGGCAAGTTGGGCCTATCATTAATGTAATTGCAGATATTTTGTAGCTACTCACGTCTGTAATAACTGAGTAGTACTCAGTCGACCATGCGTGGTCTTGTAAATTCTATAAGTAGGAGGAACCCGAAATGTATAAGGGTTAGATGTTGTTAGAAGATGTTAGATTTCATTAGATTCAGTTTAGTAGTTTATTGTTGACTCGAAAGAGGAGTCTAGTAGAAGGCTGTTGAGCCGCAGATCTGCAACTGAGTGCACAGACTATTAGTGGAAGTAATCTGCAGTTGAGTGCGTAGATAGTAAAGTAGAAGAGTAGATCCAAGATATGTGTGGATCAATAGGAGTAGATAGAAGCAATAAAACAGAGAGAATGAGAGAAAGAAGATTGAGTCAGAAAGACATATCTTAAGAACAGTTTGCAAGCTGAAGACTGCAAGGTGCTATAACCAATTCTCATGCCAAATGAAGAGCACCTTGGTGGTTTTTCCCAGATGGGTTTCCACGTTATTTCATGTGTCGAATGAATGAATGATGTGGATATTGGATGATATGTGAATGTTTTCTTACCTTATCTTGTTACAGTTATTGTTGAATGTATGTCACAATATTATTGATCAGTTAAGGAATGAATGAATATTAATGCATCATCGACATGTTATGTATGGTTTCTTAATTAAGCTGCTAAGTCACAATATAATTCCCAAACTTTTTGTTACTTCGAAGGAATCAGCCGCGTCGCATAGTTGCGCTGGTTGTTAAGTAGTTATGGACAAGGTTGTGTCGCGCGCGGGTTGTGACACGTAGTTGCACATATGCAGCACAGCAATAGGCTCCATCCTCCTATCTCTGTCGAGTGCCTTGGCCGCATTCCAAGGGACTATAATCCTTCACCAACTACAGAAACATGGTTCTGGCAGTTACACATTAAGATATCTCAGGTGATACTACACCTACCTCGACGGAGTTTTCGACTGAGATTGCTCTATCGAGTTGATGTCTTTTGGTGTCTTGTTGAACCATGGTTCAAGACAAGAAGGAGAAAGAGGCCAACAAATGGTTTCATTGTCGGGACTCGTAATCATTTGAGTGGAGGGAAATGTTGTGGCACCTGACAAAGAAGGAAATAGAGGACTGGATGGAGTCTAAGAGGCTATCCTTTGCGCACGAAGAGAGTGCAGGATCACAGTTGAGCGCAGAAAACTGGGTGGATGAGTACATATATTCTGACATTCATGAGATATTCTTTGCAGAGTTTCCCATTGTGATGCACGAGTGGTTTTCAAGGTTGGAAACTAGGTAGACAAATTTTCAGAGAAGAAAAGTGGTCGAGTGGAGTGATCAGTTGGTTTGTGAGATAACCAATGTAAGTAACACCATCTCTAGATTTGTTGACTTTTGGATTGACAGTATTTTACAAGGGTATATTTCTGAGTTTGCAGTAGATACTATAACCTCATATAGTGAGGCTGAAAGAAAATTTTTCCAAGGACCCCGAAGAAGATATTTGTTATCTATCGGTGCATGGATCAAGATGCTCGTTTATGAGAAGGGCATTCTGCAGTTAAGTAGTTAAGTCACACACCTAGGAACAAGGCTATGTTGCAAACGACCTATAAAGACAATGGGAAATGGTGAGCTAAGATGTTCCCAGGAAGTACAGAACCTGAACTAGAAGCTGGAGTCCTAAGGAGTGGAAGGAGATTCAGATCAGGGAAAAGAAGAAAGACAGATCAAGTTCAACGAGCTCCTAATCTGTTCGAGGAAATTGAACATGAACTTTAGTCACAGCTGGACGAAGGGTCTTGCAATGAAAAGGAGAACTACAGCCTGATATCAGAAGGGACATAGGATTCCAAAGAGCCTATGGAGACACCAAGATCAGGGCATGACCACATCACACCTGGATTATGGCCAGAGGTAAGGTCTAGAGCCTCATCTCCTAAAAGAGTTGTTAATATTGATAGTGCTAGTACTGCGACTAGAGCGCAGGAAGGTACACCTCTAATAGATTCATCAAATAACCCCAATGCCAACTCTATGGTCATGCATGATATCCGGTTACCCACATTTAATGGCAATGGAGCAGAGGATCCAAAGCAACATTGGTTCCTCTGTGAATCTGTTTGAATGGTTTGCCTAGTTCACAATGCAGACCTGAGGAAAGCACAGATAATCACGACTCTAAGGGGTTGTTCACTAGATTGGTTTATGAATTTCTATGTAGTACTAATAGAAGCACCACATAAGACCCTTAAAGAGATACATCTTGCGATGATTTATGGGTTTAGAAAACCTAAATCTGAGTCGCAGTGTATCACCGAAATCAAAGAGATAAAACAGTCATTAGCATAGTCAGTATGGGACTTTGACCAACGGTTTAAAACCTTGATGGAAAAAGGGCAAGGAATTGCAAGAAGACTTATGGTGTACAACATGCAAAAAGGATGGACACACCAAGGATAAGTGTCTGACCTACATGAACTATATCACATCGGGTGCACTAAACCCATTGAGTGCCCATGGACTACCCTGGTGCCGCATATGCCAGTCTAGAGGACATCGCGACGAGGAGTGTCTATACTTGCAAAAATTTGTAAGTACCCCAGCAAACCTCTTTTGTAAATTTTGTAAATAAATAGGCCATGAAGAGAAGGATTGCAGAGCATACCATCTCTTGAAGGAAAAGACGATAGACACCTACTTGATGAAGAATGATGGGCAGGCTCAGGCTGAACTGACGCAAGCATCATATCAGCTAGTGTAGTTCCCACCCAATCAATATCAGAATCAGTACCAGCCTCAGTATGCACCACAACAACCATATGTGCAACATAATCACTATTAGCCACACTACCAACAGAACCAATACCCCCCACAACAAGCAAACCCATAAGGAAGGGGTGGTGGAAACTTAAGAGGACGAGGAGGAGGAGTATTTGGTAGAGGAAGGGGTCAGGTTACATGCTATAACTGTGGACAACCAGGTCACTATGCCAGATATTTATAGGATCCTGCAAAGACATGTTCATATTGTAAAGGACAGGACCATAATGTGGAGCAATGTCCTCAGTTGATTGCAAAATGGTAGGCTAGGACCATCGCAGGCCCTAACCCTGCACAAAACCCAAATCTGAATCCTAACTTGAATGTCTAGATGATTGTTGTTGAGATAAGAGATCCAATCGTTGTTGTTGTAACACGAGTAGGTGTTGCGACTAGAGTTGATCGGGATGTACCGCAGGAACAACTACAGCCACAGGTATGACCCGCAGCACAGAAGAAAGTACCATTTGATGTTCAAAAATAGAAGCAAGGATTTTTAGATGTGCGACCAGAGTTTGTAGATCAATAATAGCCATTGAAGTCAGGTGAAGTTAGGGAGATTCTTAAACGCTTCCAACAGCTATTTTAGAAGCAAATCCCTAAAAAGGTTAGTAAGCTCAAGTCATTTCTGTCAATTTGCTTAATGCTAATTCAGGATAAAGATGTTGTCGCAGAACTACAAGCACTGATAGAAGAAACCCTAGAAGAGTCACAACCAAAACGGAGAGTTAACCAGGTTAAAAACAATTTTAAAATTGGGCACGAGTTAAGAATGGCTATGCAGATAGAAGATTACAACATGGACTACATCATTTTAGACCTGGGGTCGGACGTCAATATTTTGATGCGACAAACCTGGGAAAGTATGGGCAAGTCGTGCTTGGACTAGTCTCTTGTCCAGTTGTGACTTGCAAATCAGGAAAAGGTTCTACCAATTGGTTGCTTGAGTCAAGTCCCTGTCGACATCGAAGGTTTGCACACATTTGCATACTTTGAAGTCATTAACATCGTCGATGACAAAAAGCCATATCTCACGTTGCTGGGGATATATTAGGCCATAGATAATCATACTATTATCAATTTCAAGAAGAGGATTCTCTCATTCGAGGATGATGAGATGAGGGTAGTGTCGCCCATTGATCCGTTGGAGGGATAGAGATACGTCAAGACTGTCTACAATGAGGTACAAGGTAATTATATTTATCAGATTTACAATGTCACTACCATGCAAGACAATTACATCAACCTAACCATGGATGGAAACCTGATCTAGAAGAGTGCTAGTTCATGCACATCCAACTCAGGGGAGGCCTTGGGAAATTGGAAAAACCAGTTACATGAGGTATCTATGAGGAGATGCGCCAGAGTCACGAGGTCTGTGCGACGAGTGGAGAATGAGCTATGAGAGCTACCCACCTATAAAGGTTTTCCTAACCTAGCGACATTCCTGATTGATTTTGAAGGACTCGTAATAGAGTCACAGTGCTTGTCTACGTTATACCATGTACTAAAAGCTACACCTTCCAAATGGTGGGGTACACACAAGCAGTCCATATCAGAATGGCCATAATGTAGAAGATTGATCGAAGCCAAATTTGGTGAAGAAGTCACCAGTGTGAGTCATAAGTACACAGGACTGTCAAACCCTGTCGAGCACATAAATAACTACCACACCACATTTGCAGAATATTCGCCTCAGGAATGGGTCCATCATTTTATTCACACATTGGAAATGACACCCGAAAGCTGGTATACATCTATGGAGATGTGACAAGGAACTCAGGATTGGCAAGAAGTAGCTAAATAGTTCATGCGAACATTTGAACTCGCTGATGAGCAACCTACAGTTGATGTTGCGCTTCAAATGATAAAGGAATATATATTTGCTGAACTCCCTGTCGAAGAGGCAATCTCCCACTAGTACAACGCGACCATCCAACAATGGTTGGTCTGTTACAATCTAGCTGGAGACCCAGATGATGAACCGACTAACATAAATATACCAGAGTCAGAGATTACATGCGCAGTTGAGGGAATTGGTATTTCAAGCGACCAGTTCCTTAAGCCATTGAAAATCAAGAAAGTAAACATTGGGTCGCCAGAGAACCCAAATTTCGCCAATATAGGAGATTATGGGACGAAGAGACAGTCGTGAAGATTACATACTTCCCATCATCCGACCCAGAAACTAGGGATCATCAATACCCTAGCAATAAGAACCTCTAGGATTTGTGATGATAAGCATCTTAAAGAAGAACAGGGTAACCTTGTTAAAAAATTCAAAAGCATCGGTTAAAAGGAGAATGACATTAGGAAAACCTTTAGGAACCCCTTAGGGAAACCAAAAAACCCCCATCAATGCAATGACAAAAAGAGGGCCTATCTCCCTTACATTCAAGGCGTCACAGATAAGGTTTCCAAAGTCCTAAAAAAGAAGGAAATCCTTACAGCCTTTAAACCTCTAGAAACCATAAAGCAAAAAATTAGGACTGTTAAAGACAAGGCTGATGAACAACAACATAAAGGTGTCTATAAGGTTACATGTTCATGTGGCCTTTACTACATTGGTGAAACCAGTCGATCGCTTAAGGTTAGATTAAAGGAACATGGGGCCAACATCCGCAACCAACACATCCGCACCTCTGCCCTAGCGAAACACTCAGAGAAGTCTAAACATCATATCTTCCTTGAAGAAACCTCGATGATTGCAAAAGAGAACCACTACTATAAAAGAAGATTTAGAGAATCCCTAGATATTATCAAACACCCTAACAACCTTAATAGGGATGGTGGTTTCGAGGTTAGTAAAAATTGGATTCCCCTAATTAAGTTTCAAAACAAACCCAGGTTGTCTAGCCGTACTTGATAAAAAACCTTGACATTAAATAATTTTACCTTAAAAAACATAATAAACATAAAAAACCTAAAAACTTTAAGAATTTTCTAATACTTTTCAAATAACCTTAATACCTTAATAATTTTCTTCCTTAAAATGTAAAACCTTCAAATAGAAAACTTTTAAATTATAAATAATTAAATAAATTTTGAAAACTTTTCAAATTATAATTAATAATTAATAAAAAAATTGAAAACATTTTATTATATTATATTAGAAAACTTTTTAAAATCTTAATTAAATTAATAAATAATAAAATAATAAAACATTAACTTTAATCCTCCAACATTGTTTTTAAAACTATAATATTTATTATTATAATTTATAAAAATTAATTCTCAAACATGGTTAAAACTATATTATTTATAATTTATAAAAATTTATGACATTTATAAAAATTAAGACACTTAATAATTATAACTATATTATCTTATAAATAATTTAAAAAAAATTAAATATTATCAAAAAATTTCAAAAAATAAAATTTCTTTCAAAATTTACCTAACCTAGAGATAGTTGGCATTTTACAATTAAATAAACTTGAACCCTTATTTATTACTCTGGAACTGCAGCTAATCTACTTGACTTCTTGTCCTGATGATGGTTCCTGATTTGGAATCGAAACGTCGACTTACAAAATGACTACTGCAGAATTTTCGGATAAACCCTACATTAACTCACCTCACCGCAGAAACTTACAAACTGAAATTACATACTTACTGCATGAATATCAGGATATGTTCCCTACCGATTTCTCAGAGATGAAGGGAATATTCGGCGACCTGTGAGAGATGAAAAAACCTCTGAAACCAGATGCTAAACCAATCAAACAGTGACCCTATAGGTTGAATCCAAGGTATAAAGAAAAGGTAAAAACAGAATTGGATCGCATGCTAAATGCAGGGATCATTGAACCTGTCGAGGAATCAGAGTGGATCATCCCTATAATGATCCAGGATAAGAAAACCATAGGTGAAGTCAAGAGCTGTGTCGACCTAAGGAAGTTGAACGATGCATTCTTGCACGATCCATTCCCAACACCATTTACAGATGAAGTATTGGAAAGCGTCAGAGGACAAGAGATGTGTTCATTCACTGATGGCTTCTCTGGCTATCATCAAGTCAGAATCGCGAAGGAGGATCTCCATAAAACGACCTTCATCATAGAATGGGGATGCTACTAGTATACGGTAATTCCCTTTGGACTCAAGAATGCACCTACTATTTTTTCTAGAATAGTAGTTTCTACTTTTAAAGATTTCATTGATAAATTTCTTGAGGTCTACTTTGATGATTAGACTATGTTTGGTCTAGTAAGAGACCATATTGAGAGTTTGTGCATGATGCTGGTCTGTTGTCACCAATGTTAGATCACGCTTAAATCCAAGAAATGTATTTTTTGCACACTATTTGGTGTGTTGTTGGGTCACATTGTATGTCGCGATGGAATTTTGGTCGACCCAACAAAAGTTGCGATTATCCTTGACTTACCACCACCCACATCAGCCATGCAACTCAGATCAATCTTAGGACACATTGGATATTACAGAAAATCCATTAGAGGATATGCAGAGATCACTCCACCCATGGAAAATTTGTTGAAGAAGGATGCAAAGTTTCAGTGGTTGGAACCTTTCCAAGAAAGTCTGGATAAATTAAAGAACAAGATGGCCACTGCGCCAATACTTGTGTTTCCGGATTGGAAGAAGGATTTCCATGTTCATGTCGATGCATCATTTGTCGCGCTTGGGATTGTATTAACACATCCAGTAGAGGGTGCGCTTGACCACCCCATTGCGTTTTCTAGCAGGAAACTGTCAACGGTAGAAAATAATTACACCACGACAGAGAGAGAAGGCCTCATCATGGTCTATGCTCTGCAGAAGTTTTGACTTTACTTGTTAGGTGGACATTTCAAAATGTACACCGATCATTCAACATTGAAATACCTAGTCAACAAGCTAGTGTTGGGGGGGAATATATGTCAATGGCTCCTCCTATTTCAGGAATTTGACTTTGAGGTCATAGTGAAACCTGGTTGATTGAACGTCGTTCCAAACCACCTTTCAAGGATCGAAAGTGGTGAGGAACCAACCAGTATCGAGGATAACTTTCTCGATGCACAACTATTTGCAATCCACATTATAGAAGATTAGAATTCAGAGTTTAACACTATCATCCATCTCCTCAGCATAGGTTATGCGCCTGAAGGATTATCCACTAACCAGAAGAAGCATATGGTTGTCAGAGCTTCTGATTATACGTTGATTGCGGGACATCTATACAAGCTGGGTGTGGATGAAATACTGCGCCGATGTGTTTTTTACCATGAACAACCTTGGGTAATGAGTGAAGCACATGCTAGTGTCGCAGGAGGACACTATGCAGGAAAGGCAACCATGCGCGTAGGTGCCTATAAATTCAGGCTTTGTCGTCAAGTTTCAATTTACTTGCACCCAGTGAGCACGAGATAACCAGAGCCAAAGATTGTAATAGAGAGTGAGCCAAAACCCATGGTTATAGATATTTCTAGTGCTATTGATTTATCTGACGTGACTATTTCCCAACCGTGTCCAATTGAGGAAGAGATTGAATCACCCGAGTTCCAGCAGCTCAAGCAGGAAGCAAAACTCGAAGCAATGGCACGACCGAGGAAGAAAATAGTACGTATGGTCAGTTCAGCCCCTGTTCCATCCCCTGGTTCAGGACCTGTGTCGAAACTTGTTAAGAACCCACCAGTTGCAGGTCCGCAACTAGTTGTGCCACTGAGAAAGGCTCAAGAGAGATCGACTGGAGAGTCATCCATGCTGCCACTATCAAAGAAACGCAAGCCTAATGCCATTGTGCATGTGCCTGAGCAGGACCTGATGGAGGAGGATGCGCCAAACTCACCTCCCCAAGACGCTGATGGAGGAGGATGCGCCAGACTCACTGATGCCATCGGGGAAGAGGAAAGCTTTTCCCAGTATGTTCGGTCAAGGAGATTTGAAGCGTGGATGGTGACGCTCCTGAAGAAAGCACACACGAAATTAGTAATGCACAGGATCCCTAATAGCGTGCCCCTCTTGAAGGACATAGTGCCAAAGATATCTAGGTTTTCATTCGAATATGTTGACACCTACAAGCAGGTGGGATTGGAAAGAAAAAAATTTATGGTTACGGTTCAAGCCGGGCCTACTGCGCCCCATCTCTTAATACCAATGGAGTGAGCCAGTGGTGTCAACCGCACGGGACTGTTGAACTTACTACCCATGTCGCACTTCAGCCACAACCTGCAGGCCACTACGTATGTGAAACAACTCCTTGTATGTTTTTATAGAGGATGTATATGGCTCAATCGACCCTACCCTATATATGTCGAGCTCATCTCATCAATAGCGGGCCTGCCAAAGACTGGAAAAGACCCTTCACCATATTTGCACCAGAACAGGGATGCGTCCAAGACGAAGCAGAAGTATGAGCTTCAGCGCACGGGTAGGGGATTCCTCATTGGCCCCATAAAGGACAATATGGTAAGGTTTGCAGCCAAAATCCTATATTTCAAGTTGTTGCACAATAGGAGGCCGAATGAGTGCACTGTCGGCGCAATAGAACTTGCAGAATAGTGTATAGCAGGTGTAACTTTCAACCGGTCGCAGTTCCTGCTGAATGAAATGATAGACGATGCAGAGCAGGCACAGGAGGAACCTAGGAAAAAATTTCATTACTCCTAGTTTCTCATCCCTATCTCTTTCATTCTGTGTTCCGACCCGTTGGACTACCATCCAATGGATGTCCCAGTGCTTTTCCTTAGCGCAAAGTATCAGAACCTCTAGGAGAATAAAGCAAACAAGATCCACCAGATGGACAATAACATCGAGCTCTTCCTGCATGCTGATGCACTACGCAATGTTATCAAGCGGTCCCACAGAGTAATGACTGTGATGGTACACAGATACACAGAATTTATAAACTTCCAGCCTTGTGCACATAACACTATTCTGGAACCGAAGAATGACCCAACCAAGCAAGCGCACCAGGCAGGGTTTATGATCAATAATGATGATGTGGACGCAATTGTCTAGGAGTGGCCTGATGAATGGTGCAGCCCACTAGCAGAGTCGATGGTTGATGGCAAAAACCAGGAAGACCCACAAGTGAACCAAGGTGGAAACGTTAGTGCAGGCACTGATGCACAAAACGATCAAGGGAATGGTCACAGTGATGACCAAGAACAGCAAGAAGGTAATGGTGGAGGTGGTGACCAAGGCAATCAGACACCAAGCTCCGACGATGATGACAGTGACCAGAAAAAGGATGATGATGATGATAAGTATGATGATTGGGATGATACTCCTACTGATGAGGAGGTGAAGAAGGCTCAGGAAGAGGCGCAGTAGCATCCTCGCAAGAAGAGGAAAGTAGAAAAATCAGCTAACACTATTAGCTTAGCTGAGGAGGACATAAGCTTGTTGTCCGACGTAATCGCACAAGTGGCCAAGTCCAGCTTAAAAGGGATCAATAAGAAACAGATGCGACTGACCGGTGAATTGGATGAACATGTCAATCAGTTGATAGGGGTCGTAAACGAATTCAAATCCATTGTCGAGGATGAGACTTATGGCGTGGATCCCAGTATCCCATTTGTCACACCAGATCCGGTGCCTCTTATCAAAGTAGAAATCTAGGGGCGTGCAATGGAGACGGGGACGGGTGAGTTTGATGATGTTGTCCAAGGGTTTGAAACATTACAGATGGACTTATCAAAGCTCACATTGGCTGAATTCTATGATGTTCAGTGGGCGACTGCGACCGATATCTATCTTAGAGAGAATGTAGTCGCATATCAGGCGACTAAGTAGAAAAGGAAGGCGACAGCATGTAAAACCCTCCTTAGAGAAAATAAGCAATAAATGGTGGCACACGAGCAAAGCCGGGTTGCACTCACTGAAGCCATCAAAGGTGCAGTCGCGGAGTTCTCATCGAAAGCATGCCAAGAAGATGAGGATTCAGCTACTAAGGTTTCCGGCTATCGCAGATTGCGGTGGAACTTAAGAAACGGGTTGAGGAGCTTCAGGTAAAGCAGGTACCAAGCACACCTCCTAAGGTGCTTAAAGAAGGTAGCAAAGCAGTGTTGGTGGCAGAAGAAAGGATAAGTTGAGGAGAGACAATCTGCACTGAGAGAAACACTTCTAGAGGATGCGACTGGGGAAACGATCAAGGAAAACACACAGCAAGTTGATGAGAAAATCACCGCAGCAAAGGCAGAGATGAAGAAGTTGTTGCTTAAAGAAAAGGCTACAAATATTGCAGAGATAAAGCATCTCTAGCGGTAATTCCAAGCTCTTCAGGATCAAGAGCAGACTAGGAACGAGGAAGTGGAAGCGCACCAGTCATAAGTAGTGGGAGCTACAAGGCTTCTTCAGCCTATCCAACAGAAGCTCTAGACTATGACTCGGTCATTGGGAGAGGGACCATCGAAACATATCAGTTCTGACCGTGTGGAACAATTGGCCACACAGGAGGAGAAAGTAATAGAGGAAGTTGCAATGGCGCAACAAATTTTGAAGGAGTTTTAGGAAAAGGTTTGTCCTATCGCGCAGCTTGAGCCTGCACTGGAAGCTTGAAATTTTGCGGAACACTCAATTTTTGGAAAGACATCCATTTTTTCTTAGTGGATCGAGATGAGCCACATGTGAGTGTTGGGGACCTGTTGGGATAGGAAAAGTGCACAAGGAAGAATCTGGTGCACAAGCACAAGAGGAAAAGTGGGCGCGTGATGGAGGAAAAGCAGGTAGAGGATAGTTGCGATGAGGAAAGGCAAATCCGAGTAGGTGGAAGAGGTGGGTAGAAGAGTTAAAGCAGAACAGGTACAAATCGACTGAAGAATGCAGAAGGATGAACCAACAAAAGACCAAGGACAGTGTTACGCTAGTTATGACCAGTACAGAAGGATGAAAGACATTTCTGCAGCTAGTTATGGTTGTGTTTAATGTCATGCAGGAATTTTGTGGCTAATTAGGCATGCCATTAATGTAATTGCAGATTATTTGTAGCTACTCGCGTCTGTAATAATTGAGTAGTACTCAGTCGACCCTGCGTGGTCTTGTAAATGATATAAGTAGGGGGAACCCGCTCTTATAAGGGTTAGATGTTGTTAGAAGATGTTAGATTTCATTAGATTCAGTTTAGTAGTTTATTACTGACTCGGAAGAGGAGTCTATTAGAATTTTGTTGAGCCGCATGTCTGCAACTGAGTGCACAGACTGTTAGTGGAAGTAATCTGCAGCTGAGTGCACAGATAGTAAAGTAGAAGAGTCGATCCAGACTATGTGTGGATCAGTAGGAGTAGATAGAAGCTATAAACCAAAGAGCATGAGAGCAAGAAGATTGAGTCGGAAAGACATATCTTAAGAACAATTTGCAAGTTACAGACTGTAAGGTGCTATAACCAATTATCATGCCAGATGAAGAGCACCTTGTTGGTTTTTCCCAGATGGGTTTCCACATTATTTCCTATGTCGAATTATTTCCTATGTCGAATTATTTCCTATGTCGAATGAATGAATATTGTGGATATTGGATGTTATGTGAATTTTTGCTTACTTTATCTTGTTATAGTTATTGTTGAATGTATGTCACAATATTACTTATCAGTTAAGGAATGAATGAATAATAATGCATCGTCGACATGTTATGTATGGTTTCTTGATTAAGCTGCTAAGTCACAATATAAGTCACACATTGTTTGTTATTTCCAAGGAATCAGCTGCGTCACACAGTTGCGTCGGTTGTTAAGTGGTTAAGGACAAGGTTGTGTCACACGCGGGTTGTGACATGTAGTTGCATGTCTGTCGCACAACAATAGACTCCATCCTCCTATCTATGTCGAGTGCCTTGGATGTGTGCCAAAGGACTATAATCCCTCGCCAACTGCGCAAACATGGCTCTGCCAGTTACACATTATGATATCTCGGGTGAGATTGTGCCTACCTCGCGAGTGTTGCCGACTGAGCTTGTTGTGTCGGGTCGATTTCTTTTGGTGTCTTGTTGGTATTGTGTTGTTGTTGAACCGCGGGTCAAGAGAAGAAGGAGAAAGAGGCCAACAATGTAGAAACCTCATGAGATCCATTGGAGGGCAGCCAAGAGGATTCTACAATACACACAGGGTACTAGATCCTATGGCATACACTATGATGTAGATTCTGAGCTAGATTTGGTCGGTTTTAGAGATTTTGATTGGGCAGGAGATTCCATAGATCGGAGTTCCACTTCCAGCTATGTGTTTATGTTTGGTGGTGGCATATTTGCTGGTCAAGAAAAAAGCAGGCTGCCATTTCCCTTTCTTCAACAGAGGAAGAGTATAGGGGAGCGGTCAATGCATGCATCCAGGAAGTTTGGCTGCAAGTTATTTTGTCTGAGTTTGAGATTGGCAGTGCTTCATCCACTTTCATTTTTTGTGACAACCAAAGTGCTATCAAAATATCAACAGAACTAGTTCAGTGGTAAATAGCCAAACACATTGAGATCCATATGCACTACATCAGGGAGTTGGTGCATGACAGGATAATTGTTCTGCAATATTGCCCCACATATTTGCAGATTGTAGATATTTTCACCAAGAACTTAACTAAGAAAAATTTCACTTACCTCCATTCACTATTGGGGGTGAGTTCATCAAGGTAAAGGGTTAATTCTTTAGTGTTCAACTTGAGGGGGGATTTTGTTCCCATAGGGTTTTGAGCATTTTAGAGTTACTTTTATACAAGGTGACCTATATGGCCTTCGTTGCCAAGGCCCTAGCATTTTTTTTACTCCTCCACATGAGTATAGCTTAAGGGGGGGTGTTGGACTCATTATTCAACCCACACATATTTATTTGGCATAATTAGCCTATTTTACTTCTTACCCTAAGTTATTGGCTCGAATATGTGACTGCATCATCAACTGGATCATCCTCCTTCAATCAGGGAGGCTAATTGTGTCTTCTCCTTCAATCAGGGGGACTAACTTATCTTCCTCCTTCAATCAAGGAGAAAATATGGGTTGATTTACATGACCTAAGCACCCCAAATCAGTTAACGGATGGTTATCCCACCTACTTTCAGTTAAAATGCAGCTGTAAAGGTGCCTCCATCACTATTTTGTCTATTTTAGGCAATTCCCAGTTAAATGGAGTGATCTAAGGCACCTCCAACAACTTCTAGTGAATCAGTTCAGTTCATTTCAATTCATCGGAGCTAACTAGAGTCAGATATGCGCCCCCACCTACTAATTGACATGTTGTTGAGTTCTATTCAGTTAGACTCAGTCATAACTATTCTGATTCAGTTAGAGTCGATTATTGATTATGATTAGTGGTTAATTGATGTGTTTAGTGTGTCTAACTGACATCTAATCCACTCTCATGTGTGCAATTCGAATGCCCTCTTTGGGATCCGAATTGTCTTGATATTCATGCAAGTGTATGACATTGTATCTTTACTTCAGATTGATTATTGATAATATACAACTGCAACCTCTAATTGTAGCACTGTTATGTCATTTTGTTTGTAAATTGATCTTGAATCTTCAATAAGATTGTGCCTTATTTCTCAGATCACTGTGACTCAATTTTCATACTCGCCATCAAAAGTAGGTGGTTTTACTTTTCTAAATGCTCCCTGCACATAACATTTGGAATACCATGTCTTCCTCCTCCTATGAGAAGAAGACCTTGAACTTTTCTTACTAGCACTATTTACATAATCTAATTTAATTACACTATGAATCCTTACTAGCATACTTACATCATCTACATAATCTGATTTAATTACATGCCAAGAGTCAAAACTGAGGTATTACATTCACCCGTCTAAATTCCTCCATGATCAAAGAACCTTCAGGTAATCTAATGGCCTCTTTAGATAGAACATGGGTGGGTGGCATTGGGTTTCATACCTTAGTTTTGGATGATACATGGTGGAGGTGATTTAGCGCTTTAAGTTTGAATTACCTAGCCATTTTGTAGCACCCCATGTTAATTGCATGATGCATATGATTGAGGTATAGACTTTGGAGACTCTTTAGACACTCGCTAGTATTATGAGTAACATGGAGTTGGGTTTGTCTATATACCATTTTAAGATCATACATATCAATATATTACTACTTTTCATACCTTAGATAGAACATGGGGTGGGTGGCATTGGGTTTCATACCTTAGTTTTGGATGATACATGGTGGAGGTGATTTCGCGCTTTAAGTTTGAATTACCTAGCCATTTTGTAGCACCCCATGTTAATTGCATGATGCATATGATTGAGGTATAGACTTTAGAGACTCTTTAGACACTCACTAGTATTATGAGTAACATGGAGTTGGGTTTGTCTATATACCATTTTGAGATCATACATATCAATATATTACTACTTTTCATCAAAATATTAAAAAAAAAAAGAAGAAAAGAATAACAATTTTATAGTAGCCTTATAGATTAACACCATGACAACATCAATTTAGTATAAGCATTGATTGGAATTTCTGATTCAACAAAAAAATTAGAAGAGGACATAGAGGAGAAAATAAATGTAAAATATACGCTAACAATTTTAGTTGTTGAAGATATTTAGATATCCAAAAAAATTACAAAAACATTATAACATCTTTATAGACCCATGTCTTAAAATATTTTAAAACAATAGAACAACTTCAGTTTTGTGTGACCATTTATTGGAATCTACAACTTCTCATGTTGTCCCTGTATCTTTTTGTTTTATATTTTAGGTGGCCAATAATTAATTTTTTCCTTGGATTTGGGATTTATTTTCACCAACTTGACTTCGTGCTTGATCTACGGGATTGATCCCTCAGTTCCGAATTTAAATTTTTATGTGTGCTAACTTCAGGATTGATCGTTGAGTCTTTCTCTGTGGATTGACTTTCAGGCCTTCTTCAATCACCTACAGTACTCTACCTTTTTGCTGACTCGGCTCAAAAAAACTTTCAAAAAAGAGCTTGAATCTTCCTCTCTTGATCTAAAAACCTCGAATCTCTAATCAGTCCTTAATAGTCACATTGAAATACATACTTCAAAACGAGTATCCATCTTATTTAATATACAAGTAGATCTGCTGAGCTAACAGTATTTAATTCAACCTGGGATTTCTTTGATTTCCAGGTTTCTAGGAAGACTTAGGTATTGTAATTTTTAGGACCCAAATGGTCACCATGTTAATCCATACTCGTTTGGGTATTTGGACCATTAAGATGTGGGCTCCTTGAACCAAAAATGATATGAAAGATACCAAGACCAGAAATTCTTTGACAAGCTTTGATAAAAAAATATTCCTACCCTTCAACAATTGGGTAATTGGACCACAAGATCTGGGCTTCTTGAACCAAAGATGATTTCTTGTTCTTTTATTTTATAAATTTTATTTTACGATAAAACTTCCACAAGATGCCAAACCAGGTAAATGGTAAAGCAAAAAATACAATGACAGAGTGTACATTGGAAGTAACAAAAGAAGAGTGGAAAGAGAGAAATGAATTAAATAAGGTAAACTTTACAAGAAAAACAATGAGGCACAAAAAACCAAATCAGTAAAAACCAAAAGAAGGGAATCAAGATAGAAGTTATTAAACATAAACAGTGTTACCCAACAACTCTGCTAACATCCAAGTCCAAGAAAAGTACTGTGATGATATTTTTTGCAAGAAATTGATTAGGCTCTCTGAATCCTATACTGTCTAGACTCTAACCGATCATAGTATAAAGTTGCATGAGACCTCATCCAGCAAGAACCATCTAGATACCAACATTAAAGTTGCATGAGACCTCATCCAGCAAGAACCATCTAGATACCAACATTAAGAATTGATGTGTTTGGAACTGACAAGATGGAAAAATATCTGTCAATGCATTCTTGTTGGAGATGTAGAATCACTTGAAGGAACAAGGAGAGACATCATTGGTCCATGTACTATACAAAATTCCATGTTTATTATGCTCTTTATTCTATTGTTTAAGTAGTTGGTTTAGTAGTAGATTCTTTAGATCCATCAAATGACCTAGGACTAGATGATTTCTATGTTATAAAACATAGAAAATAGTACAACAATATTCTACTATTTAGGTGACATTTATATGTTACCTCCCCTGCTTTACTTGAAGAACCTATGTGCCGCCTCCCCTACTCTACTTGAACGGTTTTTTTGTACTTGATCGTTGTTCATGGTTGCTACTCTTTGCTTGTATAAAAACAACCTTCTTAATGCTTCGAATTCTATTGGATAGGCCAACAAAAGCTCATATGGTTTTTTTACTTTTAGTAAGCTTGTTACCATGTGCTTTTATACTCTCTATATTTGGCTCCATCGGTTCTTGGCTGTACATGTTCTCATAATTCACAATTGTATCTGAGTACAGAGATGATAAGTGCTTGGAACATCGTGCATAGCATGTTCCAATCTCATGTATTTTATGCCCTACTCCTGGTTTGAAGGAAGAAAACTGCTTTCAAACTCCCTTCGAGCCTTTCCCTTGTGAACATGTCCCAACTTAGCCTTTCATTGAATTCCAAACCAAGATATTTGTAGTTTTCAATTATTTCCAATGCTTCATCCCCCAAAGCTCACTTACACTTGCTTTAGTTTTCTTTTGAGTGGGAGTTTCACTATCTTGGTCATTCTAGTATTTATTTTTATCCCTACCTCTTTGCAAAATATTTCCAAATATTGTAGCGTGTAGTGTTTCCAGGTTGTCGGAATGACATCACCTACACATACTATGTCTCTTATAATGATTCTAAGATCCTTTTTATGTTCAGACTCTCTCCCTCTCTCTGATTGATCCACTCCTTGATCTTGTCAATTTTACAATCCAAACAAAGTGGGGGAGAGTGGGAACTCTTGCTTCACTCTCATGTTTCTATTGAATCACTTTGAAAACCCATCCTTATTTCTGCTTTTTACCTTTGTCCCATACAAATTGTGGATCACGACCCTTCACTTGTTTTGGACTCCCTTCGACTAGGTTTCCCCACAAGTATTCTCTAAGTGTTGTATGAAATGCTTTTGTGAAATAAACAAAGCTACACCATAGGAATTCACCTTGGCTATCCCATGTTATCACTATCATGTGCCTCAAAATGAGGTAATGGTCTATAGTGGAGTTCTTGGTTAGAATCCTTCTTGACCCTTAGCTCTTTTTCCCTCCTTTCCCTAACTGTTGATTTTATTTTTACGATGATCCTAATAGTTCAACAAATATCAGACCAATCATGACGGTTCTATCATTTCAAGGGTTTTTCCTTTCACCCACTTGAATATGCGTAGAATGAGGCTTGCATAATGAAGCCTTGTTTGATTCATTAAAAAAGGGTGTCAATCTGCAGGTTCCATTCCTTTGGAGCATTACTATTGGCTACCTTTTTCAAAAAAATCGCATGTCGTCGCTTCAAGAATTATACTAGCCAATGTTGTTGTTTCAAGAGTTATACCAGCTCATGGAGGAGCACTGTTGTGTTTTTTTCTTCTTTACATGAAGGCACTTAGTTGAACCAAATATGGAGCTTTTCTTTTATCCCTTTTGTTTGCATGATATGTTCCATCTTAAGGAATGTTTTTTTCTGATTTAAGTGTCCTCTCCGATTGCTCTTTTAGAGTACAAGAATCTTAAGTCTAGCAGGTTTACAAAGAGACGAGATTATACAAGATGGGAACAACCCAACAATATTCAAAGTAACACATAAACAAGATATTATTCATTTTCTATTAACTTTGAATGCATGAGTTCCAGAACAGCATGATGAAGTCACAAAAAGGTTCAAATTAGAGGCAGAAACATTTCATCTGAAGTATTTAGATGTTGATCATGAGTGGGTTTTAGTATCTTTTTATGCCTATTTACAAGAGTGATATGCCATCTTAAATTTCCCCAATGGAAAAGCAATTAAACTTGTAGGAGGCATATGTTACATACATCTCTAAAAGGCCTCTTTTAGTGTAACTAAATTCATGGAAAATAATTTTAGGACAGGAGTCTAAGTGTATCTGGGGGTACCAAATTTCCGTGATGCAAGAATTAATGATGCATCCTACCTTGAAAATGTTGATAGAAAACACCAAATATATGCAATACGAGGTTGATATTCTCGCTAAATTTCAAATTCCAACAAGCAACTTGGGATGCAATTGACTACAACACTAGGTTCAAATTTGAGTAGGTACAAACTATGAAAGTATATAGGAGAGTTTTTGGATCCTTACCTCTGCAGCAAACGAACGATTGAGAAATTAGCTTATTTATTTTTCAATTGGAAGAATTCCCAAAATATTTATAACTCTAATCTCAACCAAGGTTTTGAACTTAATGAAAATATGATAGATAGACTACTCATTCAATATATTCACAACACAACATCTCATTCCACATGCAACGGAGATTATATAATATTTATGTATTACAAAATGGAACATTGTGCCCATGGCATATAATGGCAACTTGTGCCCAAAGTTTTAAGTCATTGTAAACATTAATCCCGCACTACAAAAAATTTATAAACTATGTCTCGGTCTAAGTATAAATATTCAATAAATCAAATATTCTCAATTGATACAACATCACTGAAATCTCTAGACACACAGTATAACCACTAGTTACATAGTTCAATGCCATCCATATGCCAAGGAATGAAGCTCCACAAAGCATCTTCTAGATTACATAATGTGCAATTAGGACGTGGTAGAGCTATATTTCCAAATAGAGGATCTAAAATTTATGTGGGATTCACAATATAATAGCCTTTTCCAATAGGGACATAGTGTGCCATTGCATTTGGGCCAGTCTTATCTATTGTTTCCCTCGCAACTTTAACCCTAGATTTTAACGGAATGAGATAACATTTCTTTCCTTCCAGCCCCAATTGGGAAGTTGGTGTCAACTCATTAGTACTATATTGACCCTGCAAATAAATGAGACAAAGTAAGATGCATGGAAATAAGAAGTTAAACATTGATGAACCTAGAATAAATAATTACAAACTTACTACAATTGGGGTTTTCATTTTGTCAATTTGCAGTTTAGATGGAACCATTGGGGTTTTCATTTTGTCAATTTGGAGTTTAGATGGAACCATTGGGGATTTTTGTACCCAATCTTGATCATATTTTGATGCACAACTCTGGACCCAATAGACAATGATTTGTAATATATAGATAAAATAAAATAAAATTGAACTAAATTACGACAATTTTTAATACTTACTAGGGATGATGGACTCTGCATTGAAGTTAATTTATTTTGTATTAGTCTGTTCATAGGGGTTGTTTTGTCCCCTGTATTACTCTGCCAAGGAAACTATATATATACATATGTATATATACATATGTATATAGATATAGATATAGATATAGATATTCAAAATATGAAAATAAAATATGATTTAAAATAATAGTTAAACGACTAACCTCCACCACGGGCGTGATTTTAGACTAAGCATTTTGTATAGTAGGACCTTGTTCATATCAACAATGCGATATTAGAATTAAAATAATTAGTGTGAAAATATGTATATTTAAATAAGAGTAAATAATTGGACACTAACACTTTCATTGTTCACTACATTTCTCTCTCTGTGTCTTATACTATTTTTAGTAGTTAATTTATTGTTGTTTTTAGAGATGATATTTCCTATGTTTTTTCTTTCATTGTAGCTTGTCTTATAGCTAGCACCTCCTTGTATGGATTTTTTCCAAACAATTTAGTTGGCGTAACTCCTAAGCCAATGCCACGACATCATCCTCTTGCATCAGCCTCTAGTACCTTAGTAAGGGCATCATCCCTAACTGCAAAGTCTTGAGATGCAACTTCTACTTGTGCTTCTTGATTTTTTTTCTAATATTTTCATACAATTAAATCAGATCATATAAGAAAACATTTCCAACATGTAAACTGAAATTTTAATCAATATCTAAATTAAAAGGTTGAGAACATATTATTGTATCTCCTACAGCTGGTGTGATTAGAGTGTCATCCTTCTTTTCATGGCACTTCTTCCATAATTCTACCCTAGTAATGCTTGTAGTTGTATCATCAGAGGCTATAGATTGTTTCTAGTTGCAACAAGTAAAATAGTATGGTTAAGTTGTGACATTGCAATGAAACTTATATATGCTAATATTTATCATATCGGATAAAATATCATCACAATTGTTTACCATATCATATTCGACCCGTTGATAACCTCAACGTCCAGAGGCCCTGCAAGTCCCTCTCCTTTTGTTTGTTTTCCTTGTTTTTTTTCCTTATATCCTAGAAATCAATTGAAAATAAAATATACAAGTCAACATTACAATCCAATAGATATTCTAAAAAACTTGATTATATAATATGTGAACTTTTTTCTTACCTGTAATTCAGTGGTGGTTCATGATAAGACAAACTATCTGTCTCACTTATCCTAATTGGAGGAACATTTTTTAATATTCTCTGTTGATTCATAAGGGTCACAATATTTTTCAGTCAACCGATACCTATGGTTGTTTTCCTTATGTCGAATGGAATGCATAAAATAATCTTTAAGGATGGGAGGGATTATGCATTTTTCCTGCAACATACAAGAATTACATTTTTAGATGTCAAACATGGTTTGAAAATAAAATTCAAACTCATGCAAAAATAGAAATGTTGAAAAAATACACATAATGTCTAATACTCGCATTAATAATGTTCCACAAGTCCTCCTTTAATTGATCTGAAACCTTCCTCCAATCAAAATAAGTGATTGGAACCATTTCCCTTGCGAGCACACATAGTAATGAAGCTAGATACACTTCAATCACAAACAATCACATATTACTTTGTTAGATACACTTTTATCACAAACAATCACTTACCTCCATGTATCCACTTGTACAAAGCCTGCACACCAAAAAAATAAATTCTATCATCACTCAATTGCTAACTGAAGATACATAACTATAGAAAGTTGTTTAAATGAATAATCGATCCAACAAGTTTCAAAAGTAAAATGGAAATGCGCCATACATGGGGTAGAACATCAATTCCAAAATAATAACTCTGTTATATATCATCAACAATAACTCTATTCATCAAAATTAATTCTGAGAAATTTTATGATCATGTGGAATGAAATTTTACTTTTCCAATGTTAAAGGGGTCGAGATTTGGTTCCTTCGTAATGGGAGTGGTCTATGACTGTGTATAATGATGTGATTTTTCTTAAGATCATGGCCACCCCCAATTGCAACTTATTCTAAGTCAACAAACAACATTTTCTCACATATTGGGAAGTTCTGGGCACTTTAAAAACTTCAGGCAAATCAATCATCAAACTTGGTCATATTTTAGGCTCTTAAAAGAAACGAATCTAAGATATGGGATATTTTTTGTGACTTTCTATGCAGACATGTGCATCAAAATAGTGGTAAAATGTAGTAGAACTTCAATTCTGGCCAGTTTTGAGTTCATGGCAGTAGTAAACATAATTTTGGGTTGACTTGTGCACTCCTACAACACAAAAATCAACAAATCTAGGCACATTCTTTGACGTTTTGGGCATATTTTAGCCTCAACACAACATACTTAGTTTGGGGTTTCCACCTTTAGGAATAAAATTCATAATACATTTGTTACAAATGCCCCTCAGTATGGAAAAGAAAATATATCAAATAAACCTAGTATGGAAGGTTGTTTGTGAAGATGCAATCAACGCAAATATTCTACAACAATAATCATTAATAGCTGCAATGATGGATTATAGAAAGCCCTGCAAAGTTTTGCTTCTTCAAAATCCTTGATTTTAGTTTTTTTTAGTAGATAATGCTTTCATGGGAAAAATTTTATGGTCTTTTCCCTTGGAAAATACATCCCTGGGAAACCTCCAGGTCATTCCCCTCATTTTGAGGATGGTACCTATTGCAAAGTGGGTCATGTATATTTTTGTATGTTGACTCGGAAAGGACATAGAGTGAGGTAGGTCCACATATGCAGAGTAATATATCCTGGAAACTTGACTCTGAGGCATCGTGCTTGCTATTCGCATCTCTAAACTGCTGGAACTATCTGACCGGGAAGGCTATTTCTCATGTTATAAGGATATATAAAATTTTGCAAACACGTACAATATTCCATCAACAAGGCATTGGGGATTTCTATGTTGTATTTTGTATTTGTATTTGATCCTTTCCATATATCGCAACAAACTATCAAAGACACATGGTGCAATGTCGGTAGTACAATTTTGGGAGACGATGATAGTGCAGTTTAATGGTGCACTATTTAGCTCTATTTCGATGGAATAAATGATTTTTAAGTACTTTTTATTTCTATAGTAAAAATCAGATCAAAATAACATCGGTGACAAATGATTCCAATGCACCCTTAGGTGTGCAGCATGGAACCTCTCCAAAAGTCTAAAAATTCAGCCAAGATGAAATACTTCGTAGATTTACTTGGTTTATGCTATTGAAAAATTAAAAAACATAAACTCAAAAACAACATTGGTGATAATAAAATTTAATTAACAGATAAATCGGATCTGATAAATAGTTTATGGTAGTGAACCTTATTTATTTTTATATCAGTTATTCCTCTCAAAGGAAAGACCATAAATGGAACAAAACAGACCCTTATCTGAGGGAATAAACATACCTAAGAGAGAGAGATATATAAAGTGTTGAAGGATAGAGTTATAAGGGTATTGTAGAAGGTACACCAGTTGTACTGAAGGTATGGCCCATCCAAGAACAGTCCCAAAACATCAATTAAGGCAGCCAAAAATTTCTAAGCCTAAGCAATCCCTTTCCCAGCCACCACTAGCCTAGGAGACACAATGTTTCCTCAAAACATACCTTAAGTAGCCCTAAAACAACATATGGCAATCACATAACAGCCTTACTAGTTAATGGCACCCTCAACAAATTTTCACATCCCTAAAACAAACTTTAATAACAGTGACAACCTTTAATGGAATTGTTGACTACCGTTTGTTGGGTTTTTCAACCCTAGGTTTGGTTTCTGAGGCTCCTAGGGGTTGATCACTGGGTCACATGACCCTGCACTTGGTCCTTTGCATCAGTGACCTTTATGTTAGTTGTGATACCTTGGTCTCTCTTCCTAGTCACCCTATGCACCTTGTTGGTCACTCTACGCACTAGCTCTCTCTCTCTCCTTGGTCTCCTTCCTTAGAGGATGCCATGTCGTCTTGCTAGGTAGGTAGGTGGCACTTCAAATGAAAGTTGGAACCATTCAGATGATGCCACTTAGAGTAACAACAACAAAGTCATTACATGAAGTCATTTATAGAGTTAGTGTTATTTAGGGAGCATCACCTTAATGGGTTGCAATTATGGGTTGTCCTTTTGGGTTGTGTTTCACCCTTCGAGTTCAAAGTTTCAAACTTCATCACCAAGTACTCATAATTATTACATCATCACAACTATCAGTGATTATTGTTCTAGTGTATTCGCATTGATTGTAGCTTCACAAATAAACTTACATACTAGGTTCTTTTATACATGTCCTTTTCCATATGGATAAGATGAAGGTCCATTCCACTTTGTTGTAATCCTTCAAATCAATATTGATGAAAAGGGAATTGAGGCCTAAGTAACAATTTCATTCCATTCCTTCCCAAATATCTATGATATTATCTAGAATAAAATGTCCCTTTATACATCCACTTTACTTAGGGTGAGTGAACTTGGGGAAGGTGTGCATGACTTTGAGCATGGGAGATTTGGGAAATATGTTGTATGAGATATGTATAACTTGAAGCATGTCAATATTGATGAAGTACTAAGTTTATTCGTAAAATCAAATGGGAATTTGTCCAAACATGGTAATTTCATTAACTATGTACAATAGAGCCATGGAAAACTTACCTGGATTCAATAATTGACCACACATTTATTGTTTGAGCACATGTTAGCATTCATCAAACCTAGGCATCTTTGAGCTTCTTTAAAGCAACGAGGCTCAAATCTGAGCAATTTTTGGCCACTTTCTAGGTATACCTTTGCAATAAAACAACATGATGTGCATCAAAATAGTGGTAAAAGGCACTATAACTCCAATTCTGGACATTTTTTGAGTTCATGGTAGCAACAAACCTAATTCTGGGTTGACATGTGCACACCTACAACACAAAATCAACAAATCTGGGCACATTCTTTGAAAACGAATAATTACCCTAAAAACTTTAACATGATTATTCCCTAAAATTCTTTCTAGGGTTTGTTGGTGAGGCTTGATGCACTTGTTGGAGGCCTAACATTCTGGCTATGGTTTGTTGGTGAGGCTTGACGAACTTCTTGGAGGCCTGGCATTCTAGCTAGGGTTTGTTGGTGCGGTAGCTTGACACACTTGTTGGAGGCCTACCATTCTGGATATGGTTTTTTGGTGAGGCTTGACGCACTTGTTAGAGGCCTAGCATTTTGGTTAGGGCTTTTTGGGGAGGATTGACGCACTTGTTGGAGACCTAGCATTTTACTAGGGTTTACCTTTGAGGATTGGCACATATGCTTGAGAGACCTAGACCTTGTCTAGGGTTTGTCCTTGATGATGGCACACCTTGTTCATGGAGCTTGTGGTGAGCTAGGGTTTATCTGTAGGGTTTGGTGTGACACCTCCTTTGTCTCTTCATTTATGGAGCACTACTCCTTGTAGTATCTTTGGTTGTCTACATTGATATCACACTTGTTCAATTTTGCAAATGAGCTAGGGTTTTTCTACTACTCCTTGGTGATGGCACACTTCTTATGAGGCTTATTTTGTGATGATTTTGAGGCTAGGGAATGTTAAATTTTAGGGTTAGGTTAGCGTTTGATATAATAAAATTATAATTTTTATACTTTAATGCATAAAACAAAACTAAAACAAAGCTAGATACAGAACAATATTGTTGTAATGAATTCAATACATGATTTTCATCTCTTTCAACTTTAACACTTCAATAGTCATTGTTTTAAAGTTGGTCCTTGAGATAATTTAACAATTGATACATATAACATAATCACAAGTACAATACAAAAAATTGAGCAACAATTAATAAACAATAACAATGCTAGTTTAGATCTGGTTTGGATCTTACTTATACTCAAACACCTTTGGAATTAGACCTTGTCACTATAAGGACTATCTTCCAAAAGGAACATATGGCATACCTTGAGAGAGAGAGGGTTAGAGTGTTGTAGGTTTAGGTTCGACAGATACAGTAGCAAACAATATTTCTTATTCACCAAGAGTGAATACCCCTCATCCTTAGAGGCTCTAAGTAGGATAAGGTTTACACAAGAAACCCCAAAGATGATCACGGTATAGGTCTTGCATTAGTGGGAAAGTGCATTCCAAATCTAGTGGTAACAAAACAATTACAACCCAACAAAATGAAGGTAAAATAGTTCACCAAATACTAAGAGCCACCACAGTTCACAGTCATCCCCAGAGGGATTATACTGTCCACGACCCATCCCTAGAGGGCTTATAATACCCACATACCATCCCTAGAGGGATTAAACACAATCACAACCTGTTAGCAGGAGTCCAATGCAACCATGCCCATCCCACAAGGGCTCCATAACAGTCACAACATGGTAAAGAGGACGAAAAATAGTCATAGTCAGCCCATAGGGGATCAAGAATAGTCACGACCTGCTAAAGAGTAGGAAATCATAGTCACGACCTGCTAGAGAGAAGGAAAATCAATCACATACATCTTGTAGGAGGTCAACATAGTCATGCCTAGTCCACAAGGAAAAACTATGAGCATCAAAAATCAAAACAACCACTCAAAAACAACAGTAACCCTAGGCGTCAATTAAAAACCAGCAACAAGTAGTCAAGAATCAAATCTGAACTTCATCCATGTCAAGACACACTCAAGAATGAGGTAATGAACTTAATTTGTAATATTCACAAGCCTTCTAGCAGGGTGACTTAGAGAACCCTAGGATCAAGGATAGTTATCAAAATAAAACATAAAATAAAGTTAGGTTGACTTAGACTAGGGTACCAAGGGTCAAATGGTCACACAAAATAAAAACAATAAAAACAATAAATGTTAAGTCATCATAGCAAATGGGTCATGGTACCACAAACAATAAAGGTATTAGAACCAATGGGAAGATATAGGACCAAAAGTCCACTAGAGGGGTCACAACAAGGTGGTAAGGAAACCCCCTTACCTATAAGACCTAGGTGTACCATCAAAGTGGGGAAGCAACCCTTTTACACACACGACCAACAAGACAAAGGAATTTAATATTTTCTCTCTCAAGAAATAGAACGGACAACAAAAGAGGATGTAAAGGGCCTTAAATCCAAATATGGGATGGATTTAGGTAGTTTTGAGCATATCTCAGCCTCCCAACAATTATAAAACATCCACTCTTTGCATGTTTTCACCTACATCCCATCAAATTCTTCACAATTATGGGCATATTTTTGCAGTAAGGAGGTTAGTAAACTAAACCTTTTACCAATTCTTTGGGCTAAATCAGTAGATATGATCATATAAAAACTATAAAATGCATCTCTTGGAAAGATATGACCTATGTACCACACCAAGCGCGACAGACGACGCGTCGACATGTACATGAAATTCCTTTCTCCAATCTGGAAATACAAGTATGGGTGTTGTAACCATCTTGTTCTTTAAAGTTTCCAAACTCTCTTGGAAAATTTTCGTCCATTGGAATTTAACATCTTTCTTCAATAACTTATCCATCGGAGCAGTCACCTCCACATATTTTTTGATAAAAAAATTGTAGTATCCTGTATGTCCCAATGTTTCTCTCAATTTCTTCATTGTGGTAGGTGGTGGTAGGTCGACAATAATTGGAATTTTGGCAAGTTCGACCAAGATTCCATCACGACAAACTACATGGCCCAAAAAAATTCCAAACGGGGCACAAAATATACATTTCTTTAAGTTCAGTGAAATTTGATACTGGAGAAAACATTCTAGCATCATACTAAGGCTCTCAATATAATTTTTAATGAGCCCAAATATTGTCCAATCGTCAAATTAGACCTCAATAAATTTGTGAACAAAATATTTGAAGGCAACCACTACTATCCTGGAGAAAAAAGGAGCATTCTTGAGTCCAAAGGACATTACCGTGTATTGCAAACAACCCCACTCTGTCACAAAGGTTGTCTTATGTCGGTCTTCCTTTGTGATTCTAATCTGATGGTATCCAAAGAACCCATCAATGAATGAGTAAATTTATTGACCCCCGACACTCTCAAGTACCTCATCTGTATATGGAGTCAGAAATGGGTCATGTAAACAAGCATCGTTCAATTTTCTTAGGTCGATGCAAATCTACAATTCACCACTTATCTTTTTATCTTGCACTACTATCAGACTGAGCTATTTTGATTCTTCTACGTGTTCTATGATACCTGCATCCAGCATTTGGTCCAGCTCTACCTTGATTTTTTCTATATACTACGGATTCAATCGGTATGGTTTTTGCTTGATAGGTTTTGCGTCGGGATTTAAAGGTATCTTCATTTCTCCAAGGTCTTTGAAAATCACTTTCATCTCTGAGAATTTCATAGGGAACATATATTGAAACTCATGCAATATATGTGTGATTTTCCTGACAATATCATCATCCCAGTAATCTCCAATATTGGCAAATTTTGGATTCTCCAGGGTGCCAATATTTACTTTCTTGACTTTCAATGGATTCAGAAATTTATCATTAGAAATACCAAATCCTTCCACTACACATGTACATTCAAGCTCAAGTATGTTTACATTGAGTGGTTCATCGTCGTCAATTTCTCCCATCACATTGTAGCACTCCATCCAGTGATGTATTTTTGCGTTGGGAAGATTGAAGTTTGTCATTGCGATAGGGATATATTCAAATATATTTATCTTAATTAATTGCAATGCAGTTGTTAGAATAATCAACCCATAGTTACCTATATTGACATTAATTAAATCATTTTTGTCTTATTCCTAGATTCCTAGATTCCCTCTCTATGCTAGTTGACTTCCACATGTTCCTAGAAGTCAATACTTGCTAAACTAGGTCATGGAGCACTTTGGAATCATCCTGGAAACATATTTAGCAAGTCTGCTTTATTTCTGGTTCCTTAAAGTGCATATCTGCTTTTTCTGAAAGCTGCCTTGCTTTATAGCAGTTTTAAGGCATAAAGGAAAAGCTAGCCTATGGGAACTTGCCTTGTTTTTTGCCCACATCATCCTCATTCATTTTCTTCAAATAAAAGCATGAATGAGTTGTCTTTCCATCACCAAGTTATCTTTCCCACTTTCTTTAGCCAATTTGTGAGCATCTTCATAGATTTGGAAAGTCATTTTTGCACCTATGGGGGATTTGACTTGATTTAGTAAGTCTGCTTTTTTACCAATTCGAATAGAAACCTAGTTCTTTCGAATATCTCATGTAATTATATATTTGAGAAGCCTATTACTTCATATGGATGGCTTATGTACACTTACGCAATACAGGATTAAGTTATGCTCCAATTTCAGTCTCCTTTTGTATGAATTTTGCATGTTTGATTAGCAATTTTGTGAGTGTAATTGATCTATCACTTAGGTTCAATTTCCACATGGTATTAGAGACTTTGTATATCAATTTCTCTCCTTCCAAATTGTTATTCCAGGTTCGACATCACTAACTGGGAGCGCATTCTGGTAACTGAAGGGCACAGGAGCTGAGATATGGACCAATCTCAAAGGATCATCTCGAGTCCATTCAAATTCTTCAAATGGAAAGCTGAGATGGAGATATTGTTGAGAATGAAAGGTATCTACAGGGTTACCATGGCTACTAAGGCAGAGTCCAATGCAGCTGCAGAGAAAATCAAATGGCACAACAGGAGGGATGAGGCCTATGGTCTTTTGTGTCTGAGTATTTCAAGAGACCTCCTCTTTCATCTTGATTCATTGACATCTCCTAATGAGGTGTGGGAGAAGCTTGAAGATATTTTTGTAAAGACAGATGAGATGAGAGGACATCAAATCAAGAATGAATTGATCTCCTTGAGTCCCAGTAGCTTCGAATCATTGCAACTCTATTTTACCAAGTTTAAGGCCCTTGTTTTGCAGTTAAAACAATGTGGGATTGAAAAGAAGGAGGAGCAACCAGTTTTGACCATTATCTCAAAGCTTGGTCCTGACTATTCAGTGTTTTTTTCGACCTTCCACACCACTAAATTGATAGCTCGAACCTGGAAGATGCCTAATCTTGTTGAGTTCATGGAATCCCTCACCCAGGAGCAAGATAAATTGGTGATGATTGGCACCATCAAACCTTCCACAGACCAAGCTTTGGTTGCTAGAGATTCAAAGGTGGATTCAAAAAGCAAGAAGAAAGCTAAAAATCCACCTGAGCAAAAGAGAGACAAAACAAAGTCTCAAGAGGAACCCTCAGGCTCCAAGAAGAACTTCCAAAAGAAGAAGAACAAAGGAGAAATGATCAAGTGTGCATACTGCAGTAAGGGCTATCATCCTGAGAGCTCTTGTATGAAAAAGCAAATTGACATGTTGACCCAACTCCTGGAGAAGAACAACATATCCCTTCCTGATTGCTCAAAGAAGAGGGAAGGAGGTTCAAATTCAGAAGAAAAGGAGAGAGTACATGCCTTGGTTGCTAACACCACAAGCTCACCTAGCTTCATCATTGATTCTGGAGCTTCCAGACATATGGTTTCGACAAAGGAGATCTTTTCCTCTCTTGACATGTCAAAAGGTCCACCAATAGTTTTGGGAGATAACTCTCTGACTGACAGTATAGGAAAGGGTAGGATTGGTCTTTACCATGGTAATTTCAATAATGTGTTGTATGTTTCAAGTCTTGCCTCTACTATGTCGTCAGTATATCAGATAACTCACACTGGGTCTCCAAAGAAAGTCATCTTCTTCCCCAATGAAGTTGAAATCACTGATATTTCGAATGGTAAATTCATAGCAAAAGGTGTTGTTGATCACATTTCGAAGGTATACAGGTTTTCCATTAGGGGGATTTTGAGGTAAAAAATGGGTCTCAAAACAAAAAATGTACTATCAAAATCAAATTTAAAAGAACCAATCAAATTCTAGAAGATGACATCATCTATAATGGTTGAGGTGGCAGTGGTTGAGTTAAATATGCTTATTTGTCAAATTCTAAATGGTGAATGAAAACTCATACTTAACCATAACAATGTTGTAAGTGAAGTACTCATAATAAGAAGGGTACTTATATTACTTTTGAATATAATATAAATGTACTAAAATACTTTTCAAATACTTAAAAAAATATTCTTTGTATTTTAATATAAAATAAATCACAACTACCAAAAAAAAATCTATTTAACATCAAAACTATATAATTACTTTTTCAATATATAATATATACATTTAAATAATAAATTATCAAATACAAAAAAAAAAATCTTTTAAAATCATAATCATATATATATTTTTAAATCTAAACAATATCCTTACCTATAATTGTACATACTATTAAAATGTACTAAAACTAAAACAGTTTGCACACTATAGAATACGCACATATATTTTTAAATTTTAAATAACCTAATGTATACCTAGTTTTAAAATGTATAAAAATCAAACTAATATTGGGTTCAAAACAACAAATGCTATGATAAAATACTTTCAAACAAATTATAATTATATGGTTTTAAAATAACACATGTTTCTATAATGAATATGTAATATGGATGCGATTGCATATGGTATGCATTTATAAAAAAATTTAGTAAAATTATATTTTAAATTTGAATGATTTATATATTTATTTAAAAGAAATGTAAAATATATGAATAAATTAAATAAAAATATTTATATATGTTATAAAAGAAGTTTTATATGATTTTATTTAAAATAGAATAAATAAAAAAAGTTAAACCTATAAATTTTTAAATAATATTTAAAACAAAAACCAGTTTTTTTAAACTATGCATACATAATATAAACATGTAAAAATATATTTAAATAATATAGATATTTATGTAAATAGATAATTAATATATTTAAATAATGTTAATGTTTATATAAATATATGATTTAGGTTTAATATTAATGAATATAAGTTAAATTTGTATAATGAATTTATACTTTAAAATATTTAACAACTTATTTATATAAATTTATTTATGTTTAAAAATAAAAATTATAAATACATTTCTTATAAACATATTTTGAATATTGAAAAAGTTGCATTTAAACATTCAAAACTAATATAATTTATTTTATTTTGAGTACTATAAGAATATTTATCATATTATATTCAAAAGCAATTTATGTATACAAAAGTACTCTACTTCTAGACATATCAAAGAGTTTTTTTATGGATATTATTTTTAGACATCTTTTCAATGTAACTTAACCGTATTTTCATTGGTTGTAGTGTAAAAGGTGAGTTGTAAATATACCTTCCCCACAAAATGACTAAGTCATAATAATATATAATATCTCTTATGAGGCCCATTTTAGACCTCAAACTTCCCCTAATGTCATTTCTTACCCTACTAAAACCCCTCTGCTCTTCTTACTCATGCTAATGAAGCAAGCAATCTTTGGCATGAAATATTTGGTCCTCTTAACTACAAGTATCTTTCTGATTTGAGTGACAAAGATATGGTCATATGGTTACCAAAGATCAAGTTTTCTAAAGGAGTTTTTCAAGGTTGCATCCTAGGAAAACACCCAGAGCACAAGTATGAGAGAGTTAGTCATGAGAGAACCTCTGCAACCCTTGAGTTGATCCATAGTGACATTGCTGGTCCATTCCCTCATATGTCCATGAGTTAAGCCAAATATGCACTCACTTTCATAGATGAATTTTTTAGGTAGTGTTGGGCTTACTTCCTAAAGCATAAGTCTGAATTTTTTGACCTTTTCAAAGTCTATAGAGCCTTGGTTGAGAACCAGTCTGGGAGAAAACTCAAGATCCTCAAATCTGACAATGGTGGTGAGTATGTCAAGTCTAACTTTATCCAGTATTGCAAATATGTAGGTATCCAGATGTAGCATTCTATTCCATACATACCACAACAAAATGGTGTAGCTAAGAGAAAGAACAAATCACTGAAGGAGATGGCAACTTGCATGATGGAGGCTAAAACTTTGCCACCAAATTTTTAGGTCGAGGCTATAAACTATGCATCCTATATCCAGAATAGGGTACCACATAAGCATCTTGATGGTATGACTCCTTTTGAATCTTGGAGTGGGCACAAGCCAGATGTGACCCATTTTAGGATTTTTGGCTCAAAGGCTTGGGCTAGAATTCCAACTGAAAAGAGGAAGGATTTCAAACCCCAAAGCCAAGAGTGCATATTTGTTGGGTATTCTGAAGATTCAAAAGGGTACAAGCTGATAAACTTGAGCACTAACAAAGCTTTCATTGAAAGGAGTGTCCAGTTCGAAGAAGAGCCTTTAGCAGCAGTTGAAGTTGGAGAGTCCTCTTCACCACCACAGACATTGATTGTAAGTGAAGAGACTAATGATTTTGTTGATTCTGATATGTCTAATAATGATGATTTAATTTCATATCCTCACATCCCTACAAGACGAAATTGGGCAGGAAGGACCATTCATGCAGCTGGGGAACTAGTTGGAAATCCTAGTGACACTAGAAGGACTAGATCTCAATTTGAGAGTGCCATTTGTGTGAAAGATCCACTCTTTGATGAGAAGTGTTATTTGATGGTATATTCTAATCCTCATCCATATGAAGATGCACCACATGATCCAAGATGGTAAATAGCCATGAAAGAAGAATTCATCTCGCTCCAGAAGAACAACACATGGGAACGGGTTGATCTCCCTCTAGGGAGAAAGCTAGTGAAGTGTAAGTGGATCTTTAAAACTAAATTTGTTGCTGATGGTTCACCTTTGAAATATAAGGCAAGATTGCTAGACAAGGGCTACTCTCATGTACATGGTATTGATTACAATGAGACCTTTGCACGAGTGGCAAAGATGGACTCCATAAGGCTAGATCTAGCCATTGTAGCTTCAAGGCAATGGGAGGCACATCACATGGATGTGAAGTGTGCCTTTCTAAATAGAGATATGAATGAAGAGATTTATATGCAGCAACCAGAAGGTTTTGTATCTAATCCATCTTTAGTTTGCAGGTTAAAGAAATCATTGTATGGGCTCAAGCAAGCCCCCAGGGCTTAGTATGCCAAGATTGATGGTTTTCTGTTGTCATTAAGTTTTGTTTGATGCAAGTCTGATCCTAATGTCTATTTGAAGATAATTCATGGTTCTTTAATGATTATTGTTCTCTATGTGGATGACCTATTGATTACAGGAAATTCAAAGAAAGAGATTTCCTCCTTGAAGGATGCAATGAACCACACATTTTCTATGACAAATTTGGGATTGTTGAGTCAATTCTTGGGTCTCAAAATTACTCAATCCCAACATGGAATCAAGGTTCATCAGTCAAAGTATGCTTCATATTTTCTCAACAAGTTTAACATGAAATATTGCAAGCCAAGCAATACTCCCTTCCTTCCAGGAGTTAAGCTTGAGGAAGCAGGTTCTTCTCCTATGGTAAATAATACACTGTATAGGCAATTGATTGGGTGTTTGCTTTATCTTACACATACTCAACCTGACTTATATTATGCAGTTAGTGTGGCTTCAAGATACATGGATCAACCTCATGAGATCCATTGGAGAGCAGCCAAGAGGATCCTAAACTTTGTTCAGGGAACAAAGACTCATGGGATTTTCTACAAAGCAAAATCTAACTTAGAGCTAATTGGATTTACTGACAGTGATTGGGCAGGTGATAACACAGATCAAACGCTTACCTCGGGATATGTGTTCATGCTTGCAGAAGGACCAATCAGCTGGTCAAGTAAGAAACAAAGTGCCATAGTACTCTCATCTACAGAGGTAGAGTATAGAGGAGTTGTAAATGCAGCTACTCAATTTTTGTGGTTGCAGGGGATACTTAGAGAATGTGGTTTCGAATCATAGTTTTCAACAATCATCTATTGTGACAATCAAAACACCATTCGGATCTCCACTAATCCAGTTCAAAGTCAAAGAACCAAGCACATTGAGATCCATATGCACTATATCAGGGAGCTTGTGCATGATGATACCATTGCTCTACTCTATTGCGCATCTTCAGAACAAGTAGCAGATATCTTCACCAAAGTATTATGTGAACGACCTTCAGTAATCTCAAATCACTTCTAGGGATTTCTAATCATGTGGTGAAGAATGATTGATAACAAGATTTCCAAAATTTTGTTTCTTGTCCATGTTTAAGGAGGATTTTCCCACTGGGTTTTTTCCTCTTTCCTTGGTTGTATGGACATGCAATATGTAAAAGGTTGACTAAGCCTTGTTTCTAGGCCCTATAATTTTCTGATATTTACTCATAAATTCAGGCTTAGGGGGGGTGTTAGAATAATCATCCCATAGTTACCCATATTGACATTAATTAAATCATTGTTGTCTTATTCCTAGATTCCCTCTCTATGTTAGTTGACTTCCACATGTTCCTAGAAGTCAATACTTTCTAAACTGGGTCATGGAGTGCTTTGGAATCATCCTGGAAACATATTTAGCAAGTCTACTTTATTCCTGGTTCCTTAAAGCACATATCTACTTTTTCTAAAAGCTGCCTTGCTTTACAGCAGTTTTAAGGCATAAAGGAAAAGCTAGTCTAGAGGAACTTGCCTTGTTTTTTGCCCACATCATCCTCCTTCATTTTCTCCAAATAAAATCATGAATGAGTTGTCTTTCCATCACCTATTATCTTTCCCACTTGCTTTAGCTAATTCGTAAGCATCTTCATAGATTTGGAAAGTCCTTTTTGCACCTATGGGGGATTTGAATTGATTTAGTAAGCCTGCTTTTTGACCAATTTGAATAGCAACCTAGTGCTTTCGAATCTATCATGTAATTATATATTTGAGAAGCCTATTACTTCATATAGTTGTATTATGTACACTTATTCAATACATGATTAAGTTATGCTCCAATTTCAATCTCCTTTTGTATGAATTTTACATCTTTGATTAGCAATTTTATGAGTGTAATTGATCTATCACTTGGGTTCAATTTCCATAGTAGCATCAATCGAAGGATGATCATCAACAAAATCAAATGTTTGGATGAAGCTAGTAGCTGATTCATCCCATTCAATAATTCCTCGTATCATTTCTACTGATGTATACCAATTCCTTGGTATCATGTCTAATGTGCGTATGAACTGATGAACCCATTCCTGTCGCAGACATGCCTCCCATGTCGCATGAAAATACTCAATATGGTCGACAGGATTGGTCAATATTGTATATTTTTTACTAGTATAGATAATCTCTTATATAAACCTCATCTCCAACAATCTTTGACATTGTGGCCATTCCGAGATATATTCTTTATGTGTGACCCACCATCTGGTGGGTGTGGCTTTCATCATAAAGTCCGGGGCAGACAAGTGATGGTGTTTTGTGACTTTTTCTTCAAACTCTATTGAAAAATATGCAAGGTTAGGTAAACCTTCATAGGTATATCACTTTCCTCAATTTCTACCAATGGCACAGACCGTGTAATTCTTGCGCACTTTCTCATTGATACTTCGTGCATTCGTTTTGGCTAATTTTCCAATGATTCACTAGAATCTGATGTACAGGAGCTAATACCTCCCCAACTAAGATTTCCATCAACTATTGGATTTACATTGGCGTCCCTCGCAACTGTGATGTTATAAATATGGTCAGTATAGTCTCCTTATCCTTCACTATTTACTGGCTCAATGTATCTCTAACCTTCTAGTGGATCAATTGGTAAGACAACCCTTAGCTCTGAATATTCAAATGATAATATTATTTTCTTAAATTTGATTATGGTATGATTATCGATATCCCAGTCGATCCCCAAAAGTACAGGATACGGGTTTATGTCACCACAATGTCAATTACTTCAAAATCAACATACTTTCTCTGGCCTTCTACCTTGACAGGCACTTGAGTCGGTCAACTGATAGGTAGGACCTTCCACTAATTTGCTAATATGAGCTGAATGGGAGACCAATCTAGTCACAATTTCCCCATGATTTTCCTTGTTTGTCTTGTTAGAATGTTGACATCAGATCCCAAATATAAGATAATGTAATCCATATTGTAATCTCATATCTATGCATTCATTCTTAACTCGTGACCAATCTTTAATATTTTTCCCACATGGTTTACTCTTTTATCTGGTCACACTTCTTCTTAATGTTCTTCTATTAGAGCTGTCAATTTTGGGATGACATCTTTATCATTTATTAGTGATAAGAAAATTTTAAAAAATTCTTTAAGGTTACTAACCTTTCCCTTTGGTTGCTTTTCAAAATACTGATTGAATCTTTCAGGAATCTCCATTATCGGTATTCTTGGCAATGTAGGAGCAGACGTCAGTGCTTGATTCTTGTTGATGAATTATGGTCGTGCATCGAATAATACTTCCTTTTCTATTTGGACATCGAACGACACTTTATTTGGTGTTGTTGGTCGCACCTGTGGTTTTTCATGTTGTGTATCTTGCTCGGCTCTGGTCGTAGCACCTCCTCTTGTCACAATAACAATATTTGCTTCTCTCGGCTTAGGGAAAATCATCTGGATATTCTGGTTGGGATCCATATTGGGATTCTGTAGGGGGTTTGGATTTCCCACATTTCTATCCTACCACTTCGCAATCAACTACATACATAGTTTGACAATATGATCAAAGGACTTACAATACGAACATGTATTTGCAGGGCTCGCACAGTCCCTATAAAAATTTCCTATTTTTCCACAATTGAAACATATTATTTGGCCTCTTCCATGACCAAATACTCCTCCTTGTCCTCGATGTCAAAAATTCCCACACCCCCCCCCTTGGTTGAGGGTATTGTTGCTGTAGGTATTGATTTTGTGGATACTAGGGCTCAGGATACTAAGTTTGTGGATATTGAGCTTGAGTCTGCTCAGCTTGCATATGCCCTTCATTTTTAATTAAATAAGTGTCAATTGTTTTCTCCTGCATCAGCTGGAATGGTCTGCAGTCCTTCTCATTGTGGACTACTAATTTACAAAATTTACAATATAAACTAGATGGTGCACTTACAATATTATGTAAGTACAGGTACTCTTCCGACCGATGACCTCTTGTCTGGGATATTCTACACCATGGAATCCCTTGTGTATTTATCAAGTTCAGCGCTCCCACTGTGACATAGTTCATGAATGTCCGGCAATTGTCCTTGTGGTGTTCTTCCGTTCTGCATGTGGTACACCAGATTTCTTCTTGGACTTCCTTCCCTTTTTTAATGTCCTGTAGTTATAGTGTAAGGTTAGCTAGCTACGAGTGAATTTTCATCATTCCTATAACGGTTTCTCCTACATGTGAGGATTCTAGCTTCACGACCAGCTCCAGCGCTTCAGTATGCAACATAATATTGTGTTGCATGAAGGGAATATGGATGTGTGGTAATAACACTGTAATAAACCACTCTTTGTGATGTACAGCCGACATATGAAAGATTACTTTAGTCATTAATGTCTTAAATCTTTGGTCGAAGTTCCACACGGACTCCATAGGAAATATCTTAATCTCTTTCATTTTTGTAATGCACTAATGTTCATATTTAGGATTTCTAAATTCATATATTAATATAGCTCGAATTTGGTCAAATTTTTTATGTGTGACTCTTTTCGACACCACAGAAAACTTCATATACCAGTCTTGTGCACAACCCCTCAAGGTTGTGATGATCTTCAACTTCTTTATTGCTTCATCTTGGACCTGTCACACATTCCATACAGCTTCACATAGGAACCAATGTTGCTCTGGGTCTTCTAACCCATTACCATTGAATATCGGTAGCTTAATATCATTCCCATCCATTATATTGGTTGTTGGTACTACTGGGTAAAAATTTTGGCTAGCAAGACTCCCTTGTCTACTATTCCCACATTTAGTATTACTTATATTGACAAACCTACTAGGATAAGAGTTTCTAGATCTTACCTCTGGAGACGTACGTGGAGTTGTAGGTGTGTCGTATTTGTATTCTGGTTCTGGGGTGTCTTCTTCTTCTTCTTCTTCCATTTTAGGGATAGGTTGGTATTCTTCTTCTTCGCCGCAAGAACCTTTGTCAGAGTGCGACGTCAACCCGTAGTCTTCTCCTCCAATTGTATTCCAACTCCCTCTTCTTGTCACAATTCTTCTTCTTCTTCCCGACCGAAATCTCCTTCCACTTCTTAGACTTCCACCATTCTAGTGTAGTTCCACTATCACCATGGAACATCTCATCTTACTTTGCTCCATTTTCCATGCACTTCTTCTGTGGAATAAACCAGGTATTTATATAGAGTTCTTTACTCGTCGGACTCTATTCTCATGATTCCTATTTTGCATACAAGCATCTTTATGCAAGTTATTAAAGATGTCAAGTATCTTCCTCATCGTCCTTGAAAAAAAATTATTTCCATCTCACTATATGTTGTTATTGCATCAACAACAAACTCAGTAATGTATCCCTCCAAAATATTATCTACCCAAAAATTGATAGCCCTAGATACATGGTTGCTAATACTCTTCAATCGTTGAATCATCTGAGGATTCCACTCTATCGGTTCTCCCCCTTGGAAATTTTTTCGCTGGGTAGATATCTTCGACAACCACTCATACAACAAATAGGAAACTCGCAAAAGAATATTTCATGAATATTCGTATACAGGTATCAATCCAACCACTTTGTCGAATTCAACCATGATCCTTCGGTTTCTTCTCGTGCAAACTCTAATGTTTTAGAATACACCCACTCTTGAATTTCCGGCTTCATTGAGTGCCAAAACATATACATCACCGCAATGATTCACGGTCCCATCAATGGAACCACTTGTTGGTGTTTATCCCTTCGACCCAGGTCCATCTCTTCTTTGTACGACAACAAAACTCAAGATATCGGCTTGACATAGAAAGGCTCAATCAGTAACACCTATGACGCAGATGTAGTCTTACCCCAAGATATCTCTTATGGGTAACTGCCATAACTAGTTTTTTGCAGTTGGATGGGGATTTATCCTCTCACTGCACCTTACCAACTTGCTTGATTGAAGCCGGTGGATGTCTTAGTTATATTTATTATGCACATTAAATATATTACTCTACTTATCTGTCAACAGAGATTACAACAGTCAATATAATTCCTTATTAGTGATCCCAACTAGAAACAGTACGACATATGCATACAATAACTATTCGTAAGCAAATACATAAACACTTATTCCCATCATACATTCATGTGACACAAACTCATTCATCAAATACACATTGACACAGTATTTAACGTGGAAACCCATTCGGGAAAAACTACAAAGGTGCTCTTCATCTGGCATGAAAAATATATGGCACCTTTTGTCTATAATCTATACAGACTTCTCTCTCCTTTCATGCTTTCTAGTCTCTGAAGTTTTCCTCCCCTTCACTCTACTGTCAATCCACGCACAGCCTAGATCGACCCACTCTTCTCTACAACTCTTCGACTCTTCAACACTAAAAATAGAGACAGACCAAATAGGAGGAAACAACCAACTGACTGACCGAGAAGTAACCGGCACACAGTTTGGGTTCTTCATTTTATAGAATATTACATGTCATAATCAGTCGACTTCATTATGTTAGCCGACAGACTGTCATTCTTATTCTCATACATTTCCGTTACAACTGTCAGTAGTCACTATCGGCCCAAAATACAAAGATGTTTTATTTCATAAAGCACGCGTGACTCTTAGCTGAATTCTTACCCACGATATCTCAAGTTTTCCTTTTCAGTCGTTGCACGCCTTCTATCGTGGTTCATTCCATCGTGGTTGATTTAGTCACATATTTCCCTTCTGTCGTGGACTTCTTCCCTCGTGGTTCCTTATGTCAGAGCTTTCCTTCTACCGCTACTTCTTTTGTCTTATCTCTTCCTTCATCGCAACTTCCTCTATTGCGCGACCAAACTCTTCACATTACGAACAGAATTCTCATTGAATTTTTCCTATCTTTTGCTGGGGACAACAACAACACATTTCTAACAATGGATCCATTGTGTATCATTATTTTGGTCATGATCCCACTTTCTATACATACTCCATGGATCCACTAATTACACTTTTCGTGACCATGATTTTGTGTCTTTTATATGTCATGGATCCACGGTGTACTTAGTTTAGTGTCCATGTTTCATCAAATATGAGCATAGGTATGCTTGCCTCACAAGAAGAGAAATTTTAGACACCTTCATCTCTTTTGTAGGTACCTCTTTGATCCACTGATAGGGAACTTACGCCTTGATACCACTTGACTTCCCTCCATTGGAATTATAAGGTATTTTGTCCTTTAGCTCCCTTTCTAACCTTACACATTACAGGGCATTTGTTATAGTGCAAATTGGCACTTCCATGTTTTCAACGATGATCTCCCAAGATGAAACCTAAACATCCAAGAATGATCATTAACATGAATCTATTATCATGGAATTATTGGGGGACCTATTTACCTTGAACTATGGAACAAAAAATAAATTACTGAAGGGAACACTATTCCAAGAAAAAAGGTGGTGTCTAAAGACATCGTTATAGCACTTAAGCAACGTTCATTATGATCATAACATAAAAAATCATATTGATCATAGCTAGACATATTAACACAATTCGTAGGGTCATCCTTTTATAGTCTCCATATCTAACAAAATACCTAGAAGTGAGGAAGATCTGGTCCATAAATAGGGGTCGTTGATTCTAACAGTTTCCAAAAAATTTATAATGTCCCAATTTGTATTCAACAATTGTAGTTGTTTTGAGCACTATCTTGCATACCATCCAGTCATATATTCAACTGACTATTCAAGCATTCCTCTAACTTTCCTATTCAGGCCTCCAGTCAAATGCTCCACTATTCATCTATCATCTAATGAATGATTCTCCAGAAGATCTAGAGGTGTGGTGAATCAACAATATCTTAGGTTCGCACATCCCCCCATCAGAAAATGATCTAGAGATTCAGGAGGTGAAATTACTTGCTCTAAACACCCCCCCCCCCTTGCCCACCATAATTGCAACTTCCTGAAGCTTGATCATAGCCCAAAGTTTCACAAACTTATCTTATGGTAAAGGATTCATAAATATATCAGCAACTTGATCATTTCTCATGTAATAAATAAGTGAGATAATGTTTTGTTGTACCAACTATCTCAAGTAATGAACGTGAAGTTCAACATGTTTCATCTTTTTATAAGCAACATGATGATTAGAAACTTGAATAGCACTTTGATTATCATAGTAAATAAAATTGGAGGCCTGAACAGGAAACCCAAGTTCTTCGAGAAGATGATGAATCCAAACTACCTATGTACCTGCAGTGATAGCACCATGATACTCATCTTCTATAGTCAAAAGAGAGACTACCTTTTGTTTCTTACATGGCCAAACTAAGAGTGTAGAACTTATTCAAAACACATAGCTAGAAGTGTACTTGTGGTCATCTATGTCAACGCTCCAATCGAAATCAATGAACCCGACCAATGGCTTTGTACTACAAAAATACTCAATACCATACTGATAAGTGCCCTTAATATAGTGAACAATTCTCTTTGCAACTTTCTAGTGGACTTCTCGAGGATCCTGCATGAATCAAGAGACCACACTCAGAAAATGAAAGATCTGGTCGACTATGAGCTAAGTGAATCAAGATGCCAAGCAACTATAAATAAAGAGTGGCGTTGATTCGTGGAGATTCATAGTCTTTAGACAAATTCATTCCTAGCTGATAAGGTGTATAACACGACTTACAGTCATCCATCTTGAATCATTTCAAAAATTCCAAGGCATATTTAGGTTAAGGAAGGAAGATACCATCATCCATTTGCAAAATTTGAATGCCAAGAAAGAAATGCAAAAGACCAAGGTCAATCATTTCAAAGGTATTTTCAATTTGTTTCTTTAAACCCAAATCATATTGACATTATTTCCAATTATGACTAAATCATCAACATACAATGCCACAATCAAAGTATCACCATGAACATGTAATCCATAAATACTATGATCATATTCACAACAATTGAAGCCAAGAATGACAAAGAATGGATCAATCTTCTCTTACCAAGCATGAGGTTCCTATTTCAATCCATACCACCACTTCTTTAGTCGAAAAACGAGACCATAATTTATCACGAGGTCGGGAGGTTGCTCCATATAGATTTATTTATTTAAATGTCCGTGATAAAATTACTTTTAACATCCATTTGATGAAGTTCCCATCCAAAATGGGCAGCAAGGGAAAGGAACAGTCGAACAGAGTTCATCTTTGCAACAGGAGCAAAAGTTTTTATGTATTCAATGATTTCTTACTAAGAGAATAACTTGGAAACCAAATGATACTTTTGGAATTAAAAAACACCATTAGACATAAAATTGGTCCTATAGACCCATTTACACTTCACAACATTCTTTCCTTGCAGTCGAGGAACAAGTTCTCACATATTATTCTTCTTCAAGGAATCAATTTCAACGATCACAACACTTTCCCATTTTGGAATGCCCTGAGCATTAGCATATGTGTCAATATCATAGGTGTTAAGAACACACACCATTAATGAAACATTTCCACATTGTTTATGACTACAATTATGCTAACCAATACTAGCATCTCCAGCATCTGATTCAGCACCTTTAATCATCTTAATAGCCCAACGTGATAAGTAAGTCGACAATGATTCAGGGAAGTCATCATCAATTGAATGTTGTGGAGAAGTCCAACTACTTAATCCAATAGTCCTAGTATACCGACCACCAGTTGACTCAAGACAATAATTCATCGGTCTAATCAAAGCTCCAAAGATGGGTACAGCTGATCCAGACTCTTCAAGAATGTTGAACGGATCATTGTTCAGTATACTAGAGAAGGAATTCAACAGCTTATTACCTGAAATATTCTCATCAACTATCACACTTCTAGTTAATATGATCTATTGTTTGATAGGATCAAGCAATCTATAGGATTTCGACTCATTAGAGTATCCCATCATGATGTAAGCATAACTCTTTGCATCCAATTTATTTATGTATGTATCCTTGATATGCACCCAAGAAACACATCCAAAGGTTTTGAGGTGCCATAATAAAGGGTTTCCTACCATTCCATTTATTGGTTGTATTCATGTTAGTGGATGCTCTAGTTAGTAAAAGGTACAGGAGATAGTTTTAACAGTAAAAAACTTCTTCCCGATACTTTGTCAAGAGGTATTTGGTCTACAGTAGGCACATGGCCATTTCTACAAAATTTTGATTCTTCCTCTCAACAACCCCATTATGCTGAGGGGTGTGAGGGACATATATATGCTAATAAATACCATTTTGCAAGAGGTATTCTTCATATTAGCGACTCATGCATTCACAACCATTGTCTGATCTCAAACATTTTATGGGTCGACCACACTGCTTCTCAACTAGTGCTCGAAATTCCTTAAATTTTTCAAAGACGTTACTCTAATTCTTCAAGAAATATACCCATGTAAATCTATATAGATCATTAATAAAGGTAAAAATGTACTTCGCACCTTCTAATGAAATTTTGTTCATGCAATAAAGAACATTGTGAACAAGTTCCAATCGGTTATGTGCACACCATGTTTTCCTTGAATCAAAGGGTTCATGATGATGCTTTCCAAGTATACATTCTCTACAAAATATATCAGGTGGAGAAATATTTGGGAGACTAGTAACCATGTTGTCAGTAACCATCATCTTCAAACTTCAAAAATTCAGATGTCCAAGTCATTCATGCCAAATAATTTGACTCTTGTCGTCGGTCTGAGCAATGAGTGCAGCAGGTCTAGACACCACAGTTGGTGCAATCAATTGAGTTGAATCACAAAACTTGTAAAGTCCATATTTGGGGTCCAAATACCCTAAAGAAACAGCTTCCCCCCAAACCTTAGATCCTTTACAATAAAGTGATCCGACCAAAACTCAACAGTCTTATTAGTCTTCGTCAGTTGAGCAATCGACAACAAGTTTGCACTCAAGCTAGGCACATGTTAAACATTGGATATCCGATCGTGTTTACACTCAACATCATTGTTTCCATCAACTATGAGAGCATAATCATTAGCAACATAAATCTTCTCTTCGGGAGCTCCACTTAAGGAAGAGAACAAAGAAACATCATTTTCCATATAATGAGTACATCCAAAGTCAACTATCCATTATGTCTGGGAGGTACGAGCATGTATTTATTGGGAAGTGTTGATAGAGAAGGTATACTTTTCAGGAGGTTAATTGGTCGACTGTCTAGTCAATGCACTATCCTCAAGATGCTTGACCTTTCCTTCTAAATCCTTCATCTTATTGCAATAGTTCTTCTATATGTGTCCCACCTTTGCACAACACCTACACATCTTATTCTTACGATCCTTCTTCATCGATGAAAAATATTCGTTCTTCCCTTTTGTAGGTTGGTTGATACATTTTGGTTGATCATCTTGTCGACCATGTTCTTTAAAGTTTGGCTTAACCTTGATTTTTAGAAAGAGATATCGATGCTTCTTACCAAGCTTCCCTTATTAAAGAAACTTTTGTTGGTACTTAATCAACAAATCACAGAAAGTATAAAAGGTAGAATCCTTATCATATTGCTTGCGTGACATCCAATTGGCACGAAAAGAGGAATATAAGACATCATATGGTGTCTTCAAATTCTTCATAACCATCTCAATGAGTGTTGGAACACACCAAGAACACTGAGAGGGGGTAGTGAATTAGTGTTTCACATAGCCAATTTAATTTTCTTTGTTTAAGCATTACCATTGAGCATGTATCACTATTGTTTCAATATGTATACAATAATCATCACAAACAATAGACACACAAGCTGTATATTTAAATATTTGATAATTCACCAAGTACATCAATTTGTAGAAGACACCAATCTTAAGGGTTCTCAACACCAACTGAGGGATGAGGAATACAATCCTCAATACAAGACCCAGCTTGCTGATAGAACCCGACCTGTCATGAGGAATAGAATACTCAATGCAAGACCCAGCTTGTCCAGTGAAGATATCAACCTCCACTAAATGACACCAGTTGTGACTGATGCAAAATTTTTCCTTTAGAGTTCTTTTTTATGCTTGAAGGAAGTGTTGTATTACTATAACTGCTCCTTACTGCCCACCTCAATCTATCACTCCCTTTAATATTGTTTGTTCCAATCTGTTCCACTTTGTTGGATGATACACATTGTATACTACAGCTAAAAGCTATTTATTTTTCTCTCTTCCCTCCATCCTCCCATATTGGTTATCGCATCATGTCATCTTCACAAGCGAGGAATCCCCGGATCAATAAGTTAATATATATCCTTAACTAACTTCATCAATTCCTTTTTTGAAATATCATAGTCTTACTCTATTTTTCTCACACACCCAACCCCACTCTAAAGATTCTTCAATATTCGTTTATTTATATTGGTTTTGATATCAATTTTTTTTCCTTTAAGCGTGGTTTTCTTAAGTGCACAACCCTTGGGGGATTCTCCTTGCTGGTGACATGCCATCTTTATTTCTTCATGGAAAAATTTTCCCATAAAAACTAACTTGAGACAACCAAAGCTTCATTATATAATTTTATATGCACAGTTGTATTGATCTTTTTTCAGGTTGCTACCTTCTATCTGTGCAATATCATTTGTATTATTGTTTAAATCTTCTGCTTTTTCCTCGAACCAATTTCTTGTCGATATTATTATTCCTTCAATTTTGACTGTGCATTTTAATACTTCATCATTGTAAAATTTGAAAACCCTCATACTTTCTCATTTTATTCAGCTACAAACTTCAGTATTCCACCAACTTGTGCATTGCTTACTTCGACATTTCACCAGCTATAAGCTTAGTTACTGCAAACTTCGACATTTCACTGACTTGTGCATTTAGACATCGCACACATCAACAGGCTACAAACTTAGCTAGTGCAAACTTTGATATTTCATGGGATTCAATTGCTTTGTTATTTTGACTACCACCTTTTAGTAAGTACTTCGCATTTGCAAGCCTCTGTACACATCTGCATCCTTTACTACTCTAACTGTGATCTTTCAACATACTAGTTTTTTGCTATGCACTTTGACATCTTACTTGGTTGTGTACACATCTACATCCTGTTCCTATTTTTCTAACTACACATTTCAACAATTATCTCAGTGTGATTAAAATCACATTGTTGTTGACATCAATGACAATCTTATTTTATATAATTCTTCAAATTGGCTTAAATATTCACATGCACTCCAAACAATCTTGTTATATATACTTCTTCAAATTGGATTCAAGCTTCATATGCATTACAATCTTGTTTTACATCAATGGCAACACTAGATGCATTCCAAACCTATTTGACATCAATGACAACACTAATTCCAACAATGAGTTGTCCATATTTCTTCAAAGAATCCTTGCCACATTCACCTAATTTTAGTTGTAGCTCTTTGATGCAAGCTAAATAGTCCTTGATCTGATGCAAGGAAAGAGGTTCCAGAGAGATCAATTATTTCTCTATCTACGTAACTTCACCTTCATTTATCTTATGGAATAGATTCTTCAACTTATTCTAAACAGCATGAGGATAGTCGATCCCACTTGTATGAAAGTGAATCTCCCTCGAAATGTAGCTTGTGATGACACCCACATCCTCATCCTTTTTAACATCGGTGATAAACTTAGCATCGGCATACATTGGAATAGTAATAGAAGTCTTTTTATATTTCCACAGTCAAGTTTTCTCTTCAATAAGGTATCCATGGCTATCGCTAAGATTGCATAATTATGTCCATTAAGAACAACAAGTTCTATCTTGGAAGCCATCCTTTTGATCTAACAGATCTAATCAAAGTTCAAGAAGAGGTATCAGTCAACAAATATTCATACCATAGTTGATCAAGCCAAGATCTGACTCAGCACGATCTATAGACAATAGGGCTAGGTCAAAACCAACTTCCTTGATACCATGTTGGGAAACCTCTTTACCTTGAACCATGGAATAGAAAATAAAATCACATAAGGGAGTAGTATTCCAAGAATAAAGGTGGTGTCTAAAGACATCCTTACAGCACTTACGCACAACACATTATGATCAAAATATCACAATGCATATTAAGAATAGTTATACATGTTGACAAAACCCATAAGGTCATCCTTTTATAGTATCCATATATAACAAACTCCCTAGAAGTGAGGAATATATGGTGCACAAATAAGGGTAATTGGTTCTAATGGTTTCCCCAAAATATGCAACATCCCAAAGTGTAGTCGGTTATTATAGTCGCACTAACCACGGTATTACCAACCATCCAGTCATAAGTTTAGCTGACTAATCCATCGTTCCTACGAATTTCCTAGTCATTCCTCCAATATACTACTCTTTAGTCGCCTATCATCTAACAAATGATTGTCTCCAGAAGATCCAGAGGTGTGATGAACCACCAAGACCTTAGGTCCCAATAGGAATAATACCTAATTTAATCCTATATGATGGTCTAAACCTCCAAGAAGACAATCCATCTCTTTCCTCACTAAAATTATTGAGTTGCATGCCAAAAATAAACCCCATGCTCTTTTCCTTCATGCAAGGTAAGTGACCACACACCTTTCCTTTGAGTAAGGCACATGGACCATGAAAAGTACATTAACAATATAAAAATCATGAAAATTCGAGAACTAAAGTAGATTTAAGGTGTTTGGTCTCGTTTTCAACTCCCAAAACCACTTTGTAGCCATCCTAATTATCCCAAAAACTCATTAAAAAGAGATATGGTGGAACAAGGAAGAGGACCACACCCATATTTTTGTCATGCTTGAGGAAATATTCTTACAATTTGAATCTTTTTATCCCTTTTTCCCTCATTGAGATTTTTCCATGAGCACTCCTTCCATAATTTGTTGAGGTCATCCATCTTATATAACTTATGTCCCATATACCCTTGGAGGATCAAGTGTAGGGAAGTGGGATTGTAAGTGAAGTGAAGGGGGGCCCAATAAAAGGCTTCAAAAGGTGTTGAGGTAGTTGAAAGGTAACCGATGTATCATTCATTATTATCTTTTAATATAAATTTGTGATCTTTCTCTCCCCCACGTGCATGCTTTAATGTTGATATGTTTAGTATCCATCAACTAATCAAATAATACTAATCCCTTCAAGAGCAATATTAATTCTAGTTGTATTTGTCCTTATGATTTTGTGTTGTTTGAAATATTGTTACACCCCTAAGGCTTGTGAGGAGAGTTATTTGACTCTTTTACATGTTTCAATTTGTTGGAGTGAAGCATATTGTGTTTGAAGAGTAGGAGCATTGAGGATTAAACTTTAAAAACAAGTTCCTTTCTTCCTTATATATCTCTCTCGTACTTGCTTACGTATTTCCTTATTGGTGTGAGTGATGAAACATCTCTTTTGCATATGAACTATCTATTGGAAGACTCATAAGATCGGTTTGCATCTTCTTAGTGTGTTGGTGGTCAACCCTAGCCATTAGGAAATTTTTTCCCACAACAGGGAGGGGAAATATGAACTTCCACCTTCTCATGGATGGCCTCATCTGCAGGGAATAAGGGATTTTCAAAATCCAAGAGAATCCCAAAGTAGTAACAAAACTAGCACATTATCAACCAATTAATAAGCTCAACCCTTAAATATTTTATAATTAATTTTTCATGTTTAAGTTCTTATATTTTCTTGCTTTTATCATATGCATATCAAATCAAAGGGTAGTCAATATTTATACATTTTGTTGCAAGTCTAAGTAGTGGTTTTTAGTCATGGATCGTTTCACAACCATTACATTTGGTTGTTGAAAGAGAATTGTCCATATTATGTATTATCACTATATTTGTGTCTTTATAAATGATTTATGTATTTCCCTTTAGTCTTTTTACAATATCCTGCATGATTTTGTGCTAGTTTATTTTACCTTATCAATCCCTCGTATAAAATTGTGCTTCTATCATAATTTTGTTTAGGTCTAATGTTGTATAAGACCTCATTCCTTGAATATGAAAGGACAAAAAACTTTTGGTTGACATCCATTGTGACAATACAACAAATGTACTTATGGTTTATAAATGAAAGTTCTATGTTTAGAAAGAAAAATATCAATAGATCCTTTGAAATGTATTCAGGCTACAAATTATTCTTGTTTTTGTTGTAATTTTGTTTATCTAAGCATTCGAAACACTCCTTAGCTTATCCCAAAATTGAATTCAATTGAAATTTCCTATTGGTGATAAATTGAGTTTAATCCTAGAATAATTGGGGATTGCGTTGAGGTTTGTATTAATAATGACTCGCATAGCAATAACATTATGTATATTTATTGGTTCAAATATATCACACAAATGTGGGGCATTTGACTTACTTCTTCCTCCATGTATTTAAGAGCTTCCCCCTTCCCTATCTTTAAATATCATTTTTTCATGTTAGTTTGAAATTAATCATATTCAATGGTACAATCCACATATACCCTAGGATTCTCCTACATCAAATATCAACCAAGTAAATAATGTATCAAATATAATTATGTCAAAATTAAGAAAAAAAAACATCAATATCATTAATAATCCATCCAAAGTAGTGAAGGTTTATGATGTGGAGAAATGAAACCAATATGATCATGCAAATGTCTCATAATCCTCCTTATCACCTCTAAGTGAAAGTGTTTAATTTGGTTTATTTCCCAATATTTTAAGCACAAACATTAAGATTCACTCATCTTCAAAACCATGATATCTTCAATATTAGACAACAACCATATAAATTTGGTTGGCTTATAATAAAACGTCTTACTATTGGCCAATTATCTAGCTCATTTTATGCCTCTCTTAAATATTATTGAGGTTGAAATCCAGTCCTCAATATAAAATTCTAGAAGTTGTTGCAAGTGGGACAGTTCAATTTGGGTCTTAGGGAACTACATAATGACCCACAATACAAGATTGGCATGACTTGGTGCACTATCATACTAATAGAGTGAAATAAGGATCATTAATATTAAATATCACATCATTATTCCTTGTTCAAAGTATTCAATTCAAAAAAACATGTATACATTGATTTAAACATTATTACCCAAGGCAATTGATTTATATGATCGTAGTTTTCCATGTAATGCAACCTAAGAGGTAGGACTTACATAAGGAACCAACCCATTCCCACACAAAATCCATCAGAGGGTGACACCAAACTAAGTGTTACAGGGACAGGTGTCATCCACACTAAGGAAACTATGTTTTTTGAATTGTTGGGTAAGAGATCCTTTTACCTATTTTCTAGTCCCCCATAATTGAAAACTAGGAAAACATTAATACTTTGAATTCTAGGATCAACTTCCAAAGTCTCTTGAAACTGAGTTTTCCAAGTCTAATCCTTGGACTTCACTCATCAAATTTTATTTGACTAGATTTCCATAGGACTATAGTAGAACTATAAATAAAACACGTTAGATTCTATTTGGTGAAGGTTGTAGAACAACCCCATTCATAGACTATCCATGAGGAATGGGGGATTGATCATGCATTTTAAGCAAATGATTATCTATAAATTAGGCTCAACACTAATTCCTATATAAACTTGCTGGCAATGGCTATATTAATTTTCTCTTATGTTTTAGACAAGGGATCCATTCCAACCTTGTATAGTTATTGACCATTTCTTTGGCTCATTGTATGCCTCTCTTAAACATTATCGAGGTTGAAATCTAGAAGTTGTGTTAACATTGATGACTTTCACCAAATCTCATTAACAACTAATTTTCAAGTTCCATTCTCAAGCTAGCGTATGACTATTAAACCCGGGTATTACATTGGTCCATATTCATCCTTTGTATATTTTTGTTACTTTAAAAAAAAAGTGTACATTATCTTTGACATTGCTTAAAGGATGAAGCAAGCATTTAGATAAGGGAAGGAGCCAAAGGAGATTTTAAATATTTTGTTAAATATCCATACAATGTATTTTATCAAACCATCTAATTGACTATTAGGACACATTTTGGGGGCTAACTATAGAAATTAAAATCAAAGTCAAAACTTCAATATTTTAGTTAATTAGTTGTAAATTTATTTAAATTAGTTAATTGTTAATATCAACTTCTTAGTGTATATTATCTCAATATCCATAGGCATCCCACTAATGGAGAAAGGGGATAATAAAGAAACGAATTCCCTTTGTATAAATATTCTCTCACGTAAATATAAGGGTTGAGAGCATATGCTCTAAAGGGATATGTTGGATAAAAGGTAAATATTTCCATTACACTAATTGAGTGAGGATGCCTAAACATTCCAACAAATGCTAGGCATGTGACAAGTCTATATGAGAAAAGAGAAAATCTAATTTAAATGTGTGAGGCTCATTCTTTAACTTTTACTTCAAAACTACATGAAATGTTACACTTCATTCTCCAATTTTCATAATAACGGCTTGACAAATAGGTAAATGAAATGGGTGGGAAGTGCAATATCTGAAAATTTGATAACGGTAGCAATAATGAAAAAAATAGCTAAACATTTTGACATAAAACATAAGAGGTGTTTATAGAGTATTCTCTCAATTAAGAATAACTAAGTGTGTATCTAAGGAACCTAACTAAATGAAGAGAACAATTATTGATATGAGTAGACACAAAATGTAACATGTTGACTCTAAAGATATCCAATGGCTAGTTTCATGTTGTTATTTTTATCTTATATGTGTGTGATGTATTCCCTTGGAGATGTCAAATTTCCTATGGAGGTGAGAATTACTCACTTTGAATCCAAAGCAAATGTGACCCAACACCAAAAGTAGAAAGACCATAAATATACTTGAAGTGTGAGACTTCCTATGAAACTAGAAATACCATACTTTTGGCCCAAATAAAGTTTTAAACTAACACAAGTAAGATATTTTATTTATAATATTCTTAAACTATGGTGCTTCGTACAAAAGTAAGAAAACATTTCTTGGAATCTAATTAAGTGCAAAATAATACAAGTGAGATTATTTATGTAGAGGTTTATTCATTTCCGTATTTTTCCATTCTTTTTCTTTTTCTCTATGAGGTAATCTAATTTTCAGTGACGCACTTATTGTACCCTTAGTCACCCTATGAAGGGAAAAACTTCCCAATGGCACTAATAATGGTGGATTATATGAGAAAATCACAAGTTGATAAATATATTTTCCCACCTAAGCAACAACTTAGACAACAAAGTAGACTACATCAAAATACACTTCAACACACTCTAAACTAGAATTAAAATATAGACATTATGTAAGTGTAATCACCTAGATTGTAGTTGTAGTCAGAATAATGTAATGAGGCGAATGGAATGTGTGGTGGAGAATATGAAAATTGTTTTTTTAAGTCAAAAATAAGTGTATCCATATCATGATGTGAAGACTCCATGTAGTGTATGAGAGTAATTGAGACATACAACAGTTTCATCCAAAGTCTTGAGTAAGAAATACACAAGAGAGTTTGAAAAAAACTCCACTAAACATGGAACTTACGCAGTTGCATAACATTCATAAAATATTCTAAGGGTTCTCCTTCAAGACTAGATAAATGAAGTACCTTGAAAGCATAGTTTTCCATAATGATATATGGACCCAACCAATTTTGTTTCAACTTTTCCTTGGATTATCAATTCATACAGGTATTTGAGTTTCTTCGAAGAACCAAGTTTCTAACAAAAAATCTATGAAAGATCGTGCGTTTGTTGTAGGCATGGGCTATACACTTTTGATAAATATGGATATTCTTCAAAACAAGGGAATTTATAATCTAATAACTCAAACTTAGCGGTGTGATGGTTCTCATCTAATATTACATCACAAAGGGAGACTCTAAGAGAAGGAACTAATAGCTCCAACATCCAAACATCCAATGGTCTCCCTACTTGTGTTAGTGTTCGGGACTATAACCTTCTTTCCAACATTGAGACACCATAAAAGGGGAAGGGTTTATTGAGGTATTGTTGAAAAAAGAAAGGAAATGTCTCCTAGTACACTAGAGGGACTATTTATCAGAGAAAATCTATACTCCTACAATTGTGTTAGGATGAAGAATAAATTTTCCAAATGATCATGCAAGTATTGTGGATTTTTTTGGTTCATGTTTCGAGGCATATGCTACACCTTTTGAATCATCACGGTGGAATGCATATATGAGAATATGGTGTTATTGAATAGATGCAAGGGTTCATTCAGTGTATTTACATATATAGATTGTGTAAATCATGTGGTTATGTATACTTAGATGTGAGAACATACATTAATTGGTTCTAGCATGAGTGGTTGTTGGATGGACTGTTATCATCCTCGTTCATGTTCTATTCCCATAAGTGACATGTTGAGATCATAAATACGATATGTTTGTAATGGATTTGATCCATGTTGTTGACTTCACCTTAGTGCCTTGAAGAGTCGCAGGTTTACCTTGGGTACCATCCTCAAAAATGAGGGGAAGTGTCTCAGGGTTTTCCCTAGGATAATTAATTTGAAAAGAAAAAAGGTGAGCATATATTTTGGAATGCATAGGGTGAATGCATGCGTGTGCCATATTCCATTGCAATTAATTGTTAAGTTTTCTTAATTGCTTAGATGATATCTTAAAACAATTTTCACTAGTAGGATCACTGAAAGAACAACAAGCACAGAAACACAAGAACACAAATATTTTCCTTGGGTAAACCACAATGGAGAAAACCCTACAAAACTTCCTCAATATAGAACTCAACCACAGCAGTGTAAAACCCATAAAACTACTTCTCTCTTCTTTCTGGTGCACTTGTTCTCCTCTCTCTTGCAAACTTGCTTGAGTAAGTGTGTACAAATGAAGGGGAGCACCTCCCTATTTATATTCTTCACTTGACTTGAACTAGGACCTAATAGGACCAACTTTGCTAACTGATGGGGCTGACTTGTCTAGCAAGACACCAAAAATAACATTTATTATAATTACACTTGGGTACTATTGACCTGACTTGCATCTGGAGGTTTACATTGATTCTTTCAATAACTCTTACATGACTAAACTCATCTCCTGATGGAGGAATGCAATCAATACATCTGGAATATCTTATGAAGTTACAATACTTTAACACTCCCTCTTAACTAGGAAGGTATTCAAGCAACTAATACCACAACTGTACATCTAACTAGTGAGTCTCTATATGTCATAGGAAGTTTTGGAACACCATCATACATATTCATCATCGATCTCGGTTGTATCATCTTCTACATGTAAATACTAAATCATCTTCTATGCATACTGGATCATCTTTTGTCACATTAGTATATGGATACATAATCATCTTCTACAACATCAGTGTGTGGATATTGAATCATCTTCTGATTATATTGGATCATCTTCTGCAACATCAGTACGTGAATACTAAATCATATTCTACCACATCAGTATGTTAATACTGAATCATCTTCTACCAACATCAGTGTGTAAATACTGAAACATCATTTGCAACATCAGTATGTAAATAATGAAACATCATCTGCAACATCAGTATGTAAATACTGAAACATCATCAGTATAGAGATGTTAGAACATCGTCATCATCATCGACATAAAAATGTTGAAACAATCATCATCATCATTATAGAAATACTGAAACAAACTCATCAAATGTCATCACAATAATTATCAATATGAGAATATTGAACCTATTACATCAGTATAGGAATATTGAAACTAACTTAGAAATCATATCAAAAATCATTAGTATAAAAATACTAAAACTATCTCAGCAATCATCTCAACGATCCTCAGTATAACAATACTAAAACCACATATTTCCCACTAACTATCTGGGAAAAGTATCACGGTGAGTTCTCTGGTAGATCCATCTGGGAATTTTGTCTAACTTACTAACCCTTTCGAGTCAATAATACTAGTTAGACATATGGATCTTCATGGGGATCAACAATTATTTTCCTAGATTACAAACCCACTTGGGTTAAACTAGTCTATCTAGACATACTAATCCCCCTAGGATCAACAGTCCTCGTCTGACTTACTAACCCTTTCGGGCCAACAAGCCTATCCAAACTTACCCTACTCTAGACTAAGATACTATGCATTGCATCCTTCTACCATATACCGTCACTCCCTCTTGAGAGAGAGGTCCTTTCATACTACACCAAGCTTGTATCGAAAATATTCACACTTTACACAAGATAGAGGCTTATTGAACACATCTGCCACTTGTTCCTTTGTAGGAACATACTTGAGATTTACAACTCCCTTATGAAGCATATCATGGATGTAATGATATCTAAATTCGATATTCTTCGTCTTGTCATGAAACATCGGGTTTTATGTCATCTTGATACAACTCTGATTATCACAAAGGATATGAGTAACAGCTATCTTTGCATCAAATAATCCCGCCAACATCTTGCAAAGCCATACTGCTTAGCTACAAGTTGAACATGTTGCAATGTACTCAGCTCTACTATTCTAAGTGCAATATTGGTCTGCTTTCTAATTAACCATGAGATCATGTCTGATCCAAAACTAAAGCAACATCCTGAAGTTCTCTTTCTATCTTTGGAACTTGTTAGATTTTTAACATTAAGCTAGCATAGCATTAGGATCTTTAACTGAGAGAACAACAAGCATAGCAATCAAACACAAGAGACAATGAACACAGTGTTTTTCCTTGGGGAAACCATAAATGGATAAAACCCCGCAACTTCCTCAGAGATAGAATCAGCACCAAAAGTAAAACCCCAAAACAATAAGATGATATCCCGACAGCAGTAACCTCTTTCTTCCTTGCCCCAGTGTCTTTCTATTCCTTATCTATGCGCTACAACTGAGTGTGAGTGAGTGTGTGATAAATAGAGATGCTAGATCTCTATTTATACTAATTCCCGACTTGACTAAACCCAACTAGGGCCGACTTCACTAGGTGATTATAATAACCCTAGTGCCCCGGAACTGCGAGGACTTTAACCCTTAGACAATAGGAGGGTTACCCACCTTGACTTGACATGACTTGCTTACATTATAGAAAATCCTGATAGGAAAATCGGGGCATGACATGACTCAAGTACATTACAATACATCCTGGAATAAACATCGGGTTACAATACATAAGAAATACAAGTAAATACATTCTGAAGTTACAATTACATCAACACTCCCTCTTAAATAGGAGGGTATTCTCTCGACACAATTTAACAGCACAAGTATTCTTCTATATATCATCTGGATCATCATCAAGCTTTCGTCATCTTCATCTTCAAGTCACCATCATCTTCAAGTCCTCTTCATCTTCAAGTCATCTTTCATCATCGGATTTGGATCATCACTCGATCGGGATCATCATCACTGGATCTGGATGATCATCACTGGATCTGGATCATCACTCAATCTGGATCATCATCACTCGATCTAGATCATCATCACTCGATCTAGATCATCACTGGACATCATCACTGGATCTGGATCATCACTCGATCTGGATCATCATTGTTGTATCATCATCACTGAAATCATCACGGGTGCTATCTCATGATTCTTCTCGTCACAGTAAGTTCTACAGAGCCAGCACTTTTTCATGCTGGGTGTAGTCCTAGCCTCCATGTAGGTCTTTCTCAGCACTTATATCTGACCCTAAGTCAGAATGTCCTATCCAGCACTTGCATTTGACCTTGACTTGTCAGAAAGGCATGCCCAGCACTCACATCTGACCATGAGAGGAACTTAATCCCCTCACCATGTCAGAATGGCCTAGCCCTTACATCTGACTATGGAAGGAACCTCATCCTCTCCCATGTTAGAATGGCCTAGCCCTTACATCTAACCTACTCGTCAGAATGGCCCAACACTTATATCTGAACTACTCGTCAGAATGGCCCAACACTTATATCTGACCTACTCATCATAATGGCTAGCACTTATATCTGACCTACTCGTCAGAATGGCCCTGCACTCACATCTGATCATGTGAGAACACATCCCACAATCATATCAGAATGGCCCCCAGTCCCAGACTAAGCTTTCATGGTAACTGAACAGGTGCCTCCATTCTCCCAGAGAATGGCATCAACCCTTATATCTGATCAAGTGGGAACCAATCCCTTAATCACATCAGAATGGCCATGTGCTCACATCTGATAGTGTAATACAACATCTTACAGTTGTTTCAGAAAGGCCCTCAGTCCCAGACCAAGTATTCCCGGTAACTGACCAGGCACCTCCATTCCAAGAATGGCAACAGCCCTTATATCTGATCATGTAGGAACCAATCCTACAGGCATATTAGAATGGCTGAGCACTCATATCTGAAATGGAAGGAACCAATCCTCTCGCCATGATAGAATGGCTCATCCCTTACATCTTACCATGGAAGAAACCAATCCTCTCACCATGTCAGAATGGCTCATAGACTCATCACTTCCCCTTGGAAGGAACCTCGATCTGGAGAACACCAAGCTTCTCCCTGAAGTACTCAAACTTCACTCTGGCTAATGGATTTTTCAACACATTAGCTATCTGTTCGCCCATCACAACACACTAGAGATTCACTACTCCCCTCTGCACCATATCCCTGATATAGTGATACTTTATCTTGATATGCTTCGACTTGTCATGGAACATCGGGTTCTCCGACAACTTCACACAACTCCGGTTGTCGCAATATATACAAGTAGAATCCAATTAGAGATCAAATAAATCAGACAGTATCTTCCTTAGCCATACTGCCTCACAACTAGCTGAACAAGCTATGACATACTCTGCTTCAGCTGTACTCAATGCCACACAACATTTCTTCCTGCTAAACCAAGAGATCACACCTGATCCCATACTGAAGCAACACCCTGAAGTGCTCTTCCTATCGATGGCACTACCTACCAAATCTGAATCAACATAACCCTCTAGGTTAATCTTCTGACTTGCCTCATACTTGAGCCCATAATCAATTGTACCCTCAGGTACCTCAGAATATGCTTTGCAGCAATCAAGTGAACATGTCTCGGATCTATCAGGAACTGGCTCAAGGTGTTCACATCAAAGCAAATATGTGGTCTTGTGTGAGTCAGGTAAATCAAGGACCCAATCATCTGACGATACATTGTAGCATCAACTGCTTCTGATGAAGCATCACTCAATATCTTCAGGTTCGATGCCATAGGTGTGGTCATGGCCTTGCATTCCATCATCCCGAACCTCTTCAGGATCTCTACCATATATTTCCCTTGTCCCAGGGAAATTCCATCTGCATTTTTCCACACCTCCATGCCTAGAAAATAGTGCATCATTCCCAATTCATTCATTTCGAACTCAGTATCAAGCTTTCTCTTCGTATCAGCAATCAACCCATCCATACCTGTTACAAACAAATCATCTACATACAGTAGGAGCATCACTGGGTTTCCATCTTCAACCTTGTAGTAAAGGTTGGAGTCTGCTTTACTTTTGGTAAATCCCAAACTAAATAGAAAGCTGTCAATTCTTTCGTACCATGTCCTGGGTGCCTGTTGGAAACCGTACATGGATTTCTTCAATCTACAAACATGAGACTCCCTGTCATATGTCTCAAAACCGAGTGGTTATTCCACATACACTTCCTCTTCTACTACACCATTCAAGAAAGCAGTCTTGACATCCATCTGGTGTATCTTCCATTTCATCACTGCAACCAGAGCAAGTACTGATCTGATAGAAGTGTATCTGGCTATAGGTGCAAAAGTTTCTTCATAATCTATTCCTTCTTTCTGGGAGAAACCATGAGCAACAAATCTTGATTTATATTTTTCTATGCTACCATCTGCAGCATTCTTGATCTTGTAGATCCATTTGGAAGTTACAACTGACTTCCCTTCTTGTCTTGCGACAACATTCCAAACATCATTTGTCATGATTGATTGGTACTCTTCGATCATAGCATCATTCCATTCTTTCCATTCTTCTGCTTCTTCATAATTGGAAGGTTCTTCATCAATGAAATCACATAATAATGCTACATATCCGGAGCAGGATCCGGTCCTCTTTCTTTCTCTGTGATTTTCTTCTGGAGCCCCATATATTTCCGCACCTTGGATATCTTCTTGTACCCAAGCAGGTTTCCTCTTGTGAGGATTCGTCTCCTGAGGTGGATCTATAGGTCTTTGTGGTTCTTCAAATTCTCGATCTTCTTCTTGAGTTTCTTCATTCATGGTTGTATCGTGAATTCTAGGTGCTTCTACTTCTTCAGGTTCTTCAGTAGGTTTCTTTCTGGATTTGTTGTAAGTTGTGTCTTCATCAAATGTCACATCCCTGCTGATGTCGATCTTCTTGAATCCTGGGAAGTATATTCTATAAGCCTTCGAGCTTTCAAAGTATCCCACAAATATACTCTTCTTTCCTGAAGTATCTAGTTTTGTTCTCTTCTCTTTTGGAATGTGTATGTACACAGGATAGCTGAATATTCTGAGATGTATGACTTCTAGTTTCTTGCTGGAGAAGACTTCTTCAGGAGTGTTGTTCTCGAGTACTCTGTGTGGAGTACGGTTCTGTACATACACTGTTGTTCTGGCAGCCTCTACCCATAGATGCATGGGAATATCTTGGTCATGAAGCATAACTCTTGCAGCTTCCATGATAGTTTTGTTCTTCCTTTCTGCACTCCCATTCTATTGTGGATTGTATGGAGTGGACAACTCCCTTTTAATCCCTGAGTCTTTGCATAACTCTTTGAATTCATTTGATGTGAATTCTCTGCCATTATCTGATCGAAAGGTCTTGATCTTCTTTTCTATGACATTGGTCCAAATAAATCGGAGTGGATGATTTCCAAGATTCCTTTTGCTTTGCTTTCGCTACTTGGAAATGTCTTCTTCGTGTTCTTTCCTTTCGCACATCCTTTGCAGAACCCATCATGTTTTGCTTGAATTTCTGGAAGACCTTCAACAGCTTTGCTTGCAAGTGGTAGTTCTCTGTAATGCACATGTGCAATCCTTTTGTCCCAAAGCTCATTTGGCTCTACTGCGTCATGGACCAAGGCTTGTTCTGGATGGCCCTTCAATTTATACAATCATCCTTCTTGTTCTCCAATCACTACTGCATCATCAATAGTATTTCCTTTTGGCCACATGATGACATGACCATCTATAAATGCACCCCTCATAACTTTTGCATCTAATGCAGATATGGAGAGAAGGTTCTTCTTTAGTCCTGGTACAAACAATACCTCCTTCATTGTCATACATTTCCCAGAGTCTAGCTTATAGGAGGATTCCCCACTACCTTTTATCAGATATTGGTAGTCATCTCCGAGCTTCACCTTGTGAGGTGATTCATGTTCCGATAGTCTCACAAAGGATCCCTTGAATCATGTCATATGCTTGGAAGCCCCACTGTATATAACCCAATCATTGCTTCCATGTGTGATATTTTCCGTGAGAGTGGAAATCAAAACATATTCTTCATCACTTAAAGAATCTTCACTTTCATATTTGGTCTTCTTTGTGGAAGGTTCATCATCCTCTGCAGCATGAGCATGATGTCTTCTCTTGTTTTTTTTCTTCTTGTGAAAGTTTCTTTTGCTTTTAGGACAATCTCTTGCAAAGTGTCCTATTTCATCACAAGTATAACATCTGAGTTGAGATTTCTTGTGGGAAAAGTGCTTACCTTTAGAATGATGATGATGATGGTCCCTTCTAGGTTTCTTGGATTGAACTGTGAGAGCTTGATCTTCACTTCCCATCTTCTCTTCTCGAGCTGCTATCCGAGCTTCTTCTTGTGAACATTCTTCCCAAATTTTGCTAAACTTGACTAACTTCTTTCTGGCATAGATCCCTTGAATGAAAGAGTCCCATGTCCTAGGGAGACCATTCAAGGTGGTCATTACAATATCTACATTTTCCACTTCTTCATCTACTGCTTCCAGTTGTTCCTTGATCTGAGAAACTCTAGTGATGTACGACTAGAAGGTCTCTGCATTCTCAATCTTCACATTCTTTAGTTGGTTTCTCAGAGTCATCTTCTGGTTTATGTTCTTCCCTTCAAACAATTTGGTTAGGGCATCAAACATAGCTTTAGGTGTCTTTAGGGAGGACACTTGTGGTATGAGGTGATCCTTGATTGAATCAGCAATAATCCTCTTTTCCATAACCAACTTCTTCTTATGTAAGGCCTTAGCCTCATCTCCCTCCGGAACTAGAACCTCCTCACTAATATAGGAGTCCAACTCATTTTCTTCCAAGACTAGAGATATCCTATACTTCCAGTCTCGGAACTTATCAGCTCCCTCAAGCTTTTCATCAAGCTTGTTATGATGAGACATCTTAACTGAGAACCTCAAATGTAAATACAAAATATTTAGATCTTACCAGGTCAAGATGTCGGATCTGGATTTGGAGCTGAAATTCTACAGTGTTAGTTCACGAGTAGATTAGGGTTTTGCTTTTCCGGAGTTCTATCCAACCAAATGCTTTGATATTTAACCCTAACCTTGATTTTGAGGAGGAGATCAATCTAGGCCTGGGCTCACTAAAAAATTCCACTTCTGTGAAAATCCTAATTTCCAGCAGCAGTGTCAGGTCCAAAACTGAAAAACCTTAGAATTGGATTCCGCTTCGACAAAAATATGCACCCTAGGGAAGAGAGTTATTCCAACCTTCTTTTGCTGAAAATATATGGAGAGAGATCCACAAAGTAGGAAGCCCTCGTTCCCGTAGCTGCAAAATGTTTTCTTCTCAGGTTGGCTCTGATACCATGTTAGATTTTTAACATTAAGCTAACATAACATTAGAATCTTTAAATGAGAGAACAACAAGCACAATAATCAAACACAAGAGACAATGAACACAGTTTTTTTTCCTTTGGGAAACCATAAATGGAGAAAACCCCGCAACTTCCTCAGAGATAGAATCAGCACCAAAAGTAAAACCCCAAAATAGTACGATGATCTCCCGACATCAGTAACCTCTTTCTTCCTTGCCCCAGTGTCTTTCTCTTCCTCAGCTATACGTTACAACTGAGTGTGAGTGATTGTGTGATAAATAGAGAGGATAGCTCTCTATTTATACTAATTCCTGACTTGACTAAACCCAACTAGGGCCGACTTCACTAGGTGAGTATAATAACCCTAGTGCCCTGGAACTGCGGGGACTTTAACCCTTAAACAATAGGAGGGTTACCCACCTTGACTTGACATGACTTGCTTACATTATAGAAACTCCTGATAGGAATATCGGGGCATGACATGACTCAAGTACATTACAATACACCCTGGAATAAACATCGGGTTACAATACATAAGAAATACAGGTGAATACATTCCGAAGTTACAATTACATCAACGGCACTTCCTTCCCAATCTTAATCCGTAAATCCATCTAATATGATCTTTCCATTTGATGCATATCTAATACCATGATCTAAAGTCCCCATTAGATACCTCATCACATGTTTTGCTCCAACTAGGTGAATATGTTTGGTATTTACCATATAGTGACTTAGAGTGTTTACAACAAAACGCATATCTAGTCTTGTAATGGTTAAGTACATCAGAGAACCAATAATATTTCTGTATAAGGTGGCATCAACATCTTCTTAAATATAATCATTAAATAACTTCAAATTTGTTGTCATCCAAGTAGTCATAGCCTTGCAATCTATCATTCCAAATATCTTTAGGATTTCTACGGCATATTTTCCGCGGTTTAGGAAAATCTCGTTATATTACTACCATATTTCAAGTCCTAGAAAATAAAGCATCATTCCAAGGTCTTTCATCTCAAATTTTGCAGCAAGCTTCTTCTTACATTTGTTGGTGGGCTTATCGTCACCTATCAAGAATAGATCATCTACATGTAGTAGTAATATCATAATTCCATCACCCTCAACTTTATAGTACAGGTTGGAATCTACTTTACTTTTGGCAAATCCTAACCTCACTAGGAATCCATCGATTATTCCATACCATGCTCTGGGTGCTTGATTTAACCCATACAATGCCTTCTTGAGTCTACATACATGATTTTCCTGATCATGTGGTTGTTTGATATATACTTATTCTTCTATCAAGCCATTTAGAAAGTTTGTATTTACATCCATCTGATGTAACTTCCACTTCATACTGGACACCAAGGCAAGGATGGTTCTAATTGAGGTGTACATAGCTACTGGTGCAGAGGTCTGCTCATAGTCTATCCCTTCCTTTAGGGAGAATCCACGAGCTACGAATATTGCCTTGTATTTCTCTATACTTCCATCTATTGAGTTCTTAGTTTTAAATATCCATTGCAAGAATACCATTGACTTGTCTTTTGGTCTGGGTACTATTTCCCATATATCATTCTTTATAATGGATTGGTATTCCTCGACCATTTCATCAACCCGCTCCTTCTTTTTTATTGCTTCTTCAAAACATGTTGATTCTTTATCAACGAGATCACACATCAAAGCTACATAACTAAGGTATGCCTTTGGATTCATCCTTTCTCAGATGGTTCCTTTTGGGGGCACCGTGTTTTTTTCTTCTTCAATTACTTCACGAGCCCGGGCAGGTTTTCTCTTTCGTGAGATCATTTCATTGGGAAATTATTCAAGTCTCTAAGGTTCTATCATATCATGATCCTCATGCATCTGATCTTATTCTTTGTTCCTAACTGGTTTAGGACTTTCTGCAACTGTGAGTTTCATGCTCCTCTTCATCTTCCTTATCTTTCTTTGATTTTCTGAAAGTTGTATCATCGTCAAAGGTAACATATCTGCTTAATTCAATTTCACAATATCCTAGGATATATATACAATAATATTTTGATTTCTCACTATATCCTGCAAACAATCCTTTCTTTCCTGAAGGATCTAACTTCGATATTTTATCCTTGGGAATGTGTATGTAATACCAAACAACCAAATATATTTAGATGACTTACTCCAGGCTTTTCTCCGATAAACATCTCTTATGGAGTCTTGTTCCCAAGGGCACTGTGAGAGATTCTATTCTATACATATACTATTTTTTTGGTTGCTTCTTTCCATAGGTCATTGGTAGATATTTATCATGTATCATAGATTTCACAGCTTCCATGATAGATCTAATCCTTCTTTCTACCACACCATATTGTTTTGGAATATATGGAATGGTGAGCTCCCTCGTAATCCCAACTTCTTTGCAGTACTCATTGAATTTAATTGATGTGAACTCTCCTCCATTATCTGACCTCAATATATTGATCTTTTTTTCAGAGAGGTTTTCAATCATGGCCTTAAACTCTTTAAACCTTTGAAACACTCCATCCTTCTTTTTCAAGAATTATATCCAAGTCTTGCGAGAATAATCATCAATAAAGGAAGAATAGTAAACATACTCACTTAATGAAGTGGTTTGCATTGGCCCACATATATCTGAGAATATCTAAGCTCCATTTTGTTTTGGTGTCACTATTTGGATAAGGGTTCTTAGTATTCTTTCCTTGTGCGCATCATTTGCACACTCTTTCATGATCTACCTAAATCTTCGGTAAACCAGTCACAACCTTGCTCACAATTGGAAATTCTTTGTAGTGTATATGAGCAATCCTTTTTTTCCATAGATCACATGGGATTATGGTACTAATCATTAATGTTGAATCTACATGTCCCTTTAATTTGTAGAGTCCTCCTTCTTAAGCTCCAATTACTACTACATCATCTATGGTTTTTCCTTTTGTCCACGTGAGAAATTATCCATCCACAAAAGCAACTTTGGAGCCTTTCTTATCTAATGTTGAGATAGAAATATGGTTCTTATTTAATCCTGGTACATACAGGACATATTTCATCTTCATTGACTTCCCAGACTCCAACTTATAGGATGCTTCTCCCATTCCTTTGATGGGGTACTGGGAATCATCTCCAAGCATTACATTGTGTGGGGATTCCTTTTTCACAAGACATGAGAATGAGTCCTTGTAACATGTCATGTGCTTGGAAGCACCACTATCTACTAGACAGGTTTCATTTGCTGGTGAGACTGAACCTGTGAGTGTAAAGATAAAGACATATTATTCATTGGAGTCTTCATCCTTATTAGATTTCTCTTCATCTTCTTGATCCTTGTCTTCAGCATCATGGGCCTGAAATATATTCAGCTTTTTGACACTTTATGCTTTCATGGGACAGTTTATAGCAATGTGTCCCATCTTATGACAAGTGAAGCATTCATAATTTGAGAAGTCTTTCTTGGACTTCTTACACCCTTGAGTCTTTCTAGGAGGATGGTCATAAATCTTTCTCTTGGTCTTGCCTTTGGTATGGACTGTAAAGGCTTGATCCTCATTTTCATTTATCTTTTATTCTTTGGATCCTGTTCTTTCTTATTCTTGAACGCATTCTTCCCATAACTGTCGGAACTTGGTTAGATTCCTTCTTGAACATATTCCTCGATAAATGATTCCCAATCTCTTGGAAGACCATTCAAGGTGGTCATTACAACTTATGATTCTTCAACCATGTCACCAATAGCTTCCAATTGTTCCTTGATTTGAGATACTCTTATAAAATACGATTGCATCGTCTCTGACTTTTGAGCCCTTACACTTTTGAGGTGATTCCTCAAGGTCATCTTTCTATTGATGTTTCTTCCTTCAAATAGGCCGGAAAGAGCATCAAACATTTCTTTTGGTGTATCCCTTGAGGATAATTGAGGGATCAAGTTATCTTTGATGAAGACAGTTATGATCCTCTTATCCTTGATCATATCCTTCTTATATTTGGACTTAGCTTCAGCTTCTTTAGGTTCCGCAACTTCCTCCTTTATAAATCCTTCTAGATCATTTTCTTCTTGAATGAGCATGCTCTAAATTTTTAATCACCTGCAAGATTCTCATCTAGCTTGGTATTATTTGTCATATTAATGGAATGAGAACTTCAAAAGGAATAAGAAGGCATAGCACTTACTTGATGAATACATCTTATGGCTGACCTTCTTCTAGATGACCTAGGGTTTGATGCAGAAACCCTAATTTTTCAGTTGGGATCACTGATAAGGCTGAGTGATGGAAAAGACACGCCTTCCCAAGGTGAGATAGAGTGTATCTTTATTTTTTTGAGATTGATGATGGAGTTTCAGGAAAACTGAAGCCCTAGTTTTTCCTAGCGACAGTGTTTGGTCCAAAACTGAAACTTCTTGGAATTCAGTTATGTTTCCACAGAAATATGCACCCTTCAAGGGTGAGTTGAGTGAGCCCTTTTTTTCAGTTGATCTGTCGAGGGATTTGTTCGAAATAACAAACCCTAGCTGTGTATTGTTTCCTTTCAGGGTGGCTCTGATACCCTGTTAAGTTTTATTAATTGCTTAGATGATATCTTAAAACAATTTTTCACTAGTGGGGTCACTGAAAGAACAACAAGCACAGAAACACAAGAACACAAAGATTTTCCTCGGGGAAACCACAAGGGAGAAAACCCCGCAAAAAATTCCTCAGTATAGAACTCAACTAGAGCAGTGTAAAAACCAGAAAACTACTTCTCTCTTCTTTATGGCGCACTTGTTCTTCTCTCTCTTGCAAACTTGCTTGAGTGAGTGTGTACAAATGAAGGGGAGTTCCTCCATATTTATATTCTTCACTTGAATTGACCTAGGACCTAACAGGGCCGACTTGTCTAACTAATAGGGTCAAATTTTCTAGCAAGACACCAAAAATAACATTTATTATACTGACACTTGGGTATTGTTGACCTTACTTACATCCGGAGGTTTACATTGATTCTTTCAATGACTCTTACATGACTGGACTCATCTCCTGATGGAGGAATACAATCAATACGTATGGAATATTTTTTGAAGTTACAATACTTTAATATTAATATGCTAATATCTAAAATAATGTATTTAATTGTAATTCATAATTTTGAGATCATTTCTTGAACTATTATGAATGTGATCAAAGAATTGTATGAAAAAGTAGCCATGTTTTGATGGACTACGAAGATGGTATGTCAAGAGAACATAGTTACATAAAAATATGCCTTGGATATGGTAGTCGCAAAGTAAGACATAATGAAGACAAGGATGATTTTCTACACAATTAAAAGCTAAGTATTATTAGAATTTGTTGTATTATCTAAAATTTAATTGTTGTCATAATTATTTCCAAGATTGGTAAAATAAATAGTAACATTACTCATGCTATTGTATAATAATGTTTATGACACAACTGAATAGTGAATATACCTAATAAAGGAGACAGATGACTATTGTGAGATAGAAATACCGAAAAGAAGGTCGTTGTGATGACACGGGAACCCTATGATTGGCACATGATATTGGTTCATTAGAGGATGTCAGTGGAATGCTTGGTAGTAAAAATATATATTTGTATGCTCTTCTTGTGTGTGAAATCCTTGTCAATATGGAGTTCCTAAGGGACTATTAACAAATAAGGGGATATGTGAGTATGGAAGGAAGAGTGCAGCAAAGAAGAGGTGACTTAAATGAATATGTTACAAGATATTCTTGTGGAAATCATATTGGAATTAAGTGTCAGAAAGAGAAACTAGTTGAATTCTTGCTCATGGAAACCATGTAAAAACAAATAAATATGCATACATATAGGTATTGGAGTAAAAGTTCATATTTATTTGGTTATATGTATACACATGCATACCTTGTGATTCTTATGGATATAATAATTGTTGCATGAGAATGGTTATAACATGCATATTTCTTCTTGATGATTGGTATAGGTACATGTTGGTATGCCAAGCCTTGGGAGGCAACCAAGACTATGAATAGTCAATGTTGAAGCATTGTATATGGGATAGCCATTAACTATGAAATAATGGAAGGAAAATAATGGTGTGGTAGATGTAACTGAAGAAGTAAGTTGGGCGATGGAGTATGCCACAAAGACATACTATACATGTTTAAAGATATTTTTAATTTTTTCATTGTATATATATTTTTGATTATGCACCAAGGACGGCGAATAAACTAATGGGGAGGGGAATGAAATACCCCATTTTTACCCTAGATTGAAAGGTGTATATAATGATCAAATGGATATAATCCAAGCATATATGGTCTAGGATGACCAAAAATATTGTAATAATGTACATTTGTATATAATGTAAAAATTGTTGATGGTTGCAAATGAAGAAGGGTGAAGAAGAGATGGAGGGCCATTATTACACAAGTGTGAAGTGAAAGGGGGATAAGGGGAGAGAACCTTAGTGAGTTATACAATATAACTCCTTAGCCTTAATTGTAATCATTAAATATAACCTAAATTCCCTAAACCCATGTTATGGTGGTTGATTTATTTAATCATTAACTATAATTTTAAGTTGAGAATAAAGGGTGAAAAGTGGACTTATCACGAGGAGCCACATGGAAAGTTGAGAACATGAAAATAAAATGTAAGGAAATGAGATAGATCATAATTCATTCATGATTCCTTGAAATCATTCCCATCATCGTTCTTTTTGGAGGTATTGAGTGTGTTGTAGAGGGGAAAATACAGTTATACGTATAATTTAACTTCCATGAATGTTGATGCAAAATTTCCATGGGAAATTAGTATTATTGGTTGGTGTGCCTTTATGAGAGGAAACCTAGCATATCGTTGAGAATCCTTGGAGTCACAAATATGAGATTCCTTGTCCAACCTATGCGATTGAACTAGAAGGGAATTGGGATAGCATAAAGGGGTGAATGCAAAAAAGTGGACTCCATTCCTAGTGTTGTGAAGATTGAGGAGGGAGAGTGTTAGCTTATTGGGATAGTTGTAAAATGGATTTTGGCACCAGAGAGAATGTGAGTTGTAGACTAAGGAGAATGCCTCAGAATATTCATCCTTGTGGAATGATAACCTTGGATCGAGGATGGCCTATGTCATAGATAGATTAAGTATGACAAAGTGCCTAAAGCTAGGAGGATCATCCTTCATTTGCAACAAGTGGGAGGACTATACCATATCAGGTGTTAAGAAATGCCATTTTATGTTATGTTCTATGATGTATTTCATTACTATCCATCTTACTCTATTTGGTGTGCATGAAATTAAATTACATAATGAGGGAATAAATTATGATAGAGTTGCTTGTATTGAGGTTGAATTTTAAGTAACAAATATTGGTGTATCTTTTGTCCCAATGTTGAAATGTTATAACCATCTAAAGAATTTGATTTTGGTATCAAAGAATAAATGTTTGGAGAAATTGAGGTACCATGTGGCCTCAATACTATATCAGATATACTAGGTATGTGACATTGTCCAAGACCCGCTCCCCCACCAGGATCATGTCAAATTGATTGTCCTTTAAAACCTACATAACTAACAATAGATCAGATGATGTGCCACATCTACTTTCAATAGTTTTTTTCCCTTAATATTATTGTTCACCGAACCACCCGTTGTCCTTTTTAGTATATTTGATATTAGGGATGTGGCACTTAGAACAACAAAAAAAATCTTCAGACAAATTTCTTTCCAAGTAGTCCATGAGTTGTATATCTTGGTCCATTTCCTTCAAATTCCACTAAGGAAAACAATGAAAACCGTAGCCCTAAATCCATGGCATCTAGCCAAAGTCCACGGTTATGCAATAGCTAGTGCATTGTAGTTAGGATTTTCCAAACCTTTGTATCACAACTATGTTATTGCAACACTTGTTGCATTGAATTGCGTTGATTGGAATGACTAGCTAATAAAGGTTGAAATAGTCGAGTACACTAGTGCATCAGGTCAAAGAGATAAAATGATGGTTGCACGCATAGATATTATCTGAATATTGATGCTACCCTCAGTTATGACCAAGGTTTGATCTAATTCCTATGCAATATGATACCTTGAAATCCATTCAAGATACCATATGATTCCATGTTGAAGAGATTAATTTCGCCCATATTTTTTGCAACCCTAAAAATTTCATCTTTGTGTTAAAAAAACTCAATGGTATATCATTACAAGGAGTTGGAAATGACATTAGGGATAGTAATAAAACTTCCTAAAAGTTTTTATTAACCTTTGGAAAATCCATCTACCAAAAAAAAAATATTTGTTGAACATGCCAAAAAACATGCCCTGCAAAATCATAATGATAGATGTTTAATCACACCTTTGAAAATTATTGTCATATGTTAGCTAGTGCATCTCTAAGATAGCACCTATGGGTAAATTACAAATACCATCAGGACTCTCTTTTGGGATTCTCCTATAGCCTTGCTACTACCACACTTGAATTCAAATTGACTGAATTTGGTCAGGGACAGCATGTGTGATGTCAATCTATACATATCCTCCATCTTGAATACTTTAAACTTGCACAATCCTTGGCCATGGATGCCTTGCAACATGGTCATCATTGTTCATGTATTAATAAATAAATTAGAGTGATGGATTTCATTGATAAAACTTATGGGATTGAGAGAATAGAAACCTCCTCATTTCTTCCCAAATAACCTTTTGCTAATTGTGTTTCTCAATTGGCTTGAACATATTTTTGGTGATTCAGTTCTCTCAAAGTGTGATTAAACTCAATGTTTTTAGATAGAGAAGCTTCGACTTTGATATTAAAAATTAATCAAGCTAGATATTTTTCCAATGAGATATGTTGCTTCTTCATGAACTTTAGTATAATGGTCGAATACTCCACAACTACTAGAGATATTACACTACTAGAGTCAATGAATTTGAGTCCTTAAAGGAGAGAAACCTTAGCTTGGCTATTGATAATTGTTCTAAGACCATAAAGATTGCTTATTTCAAGAATTTCTCTGAGATTTAAAGTGATCACCCCTACACTTACCACCCCTAAAAATCAAAACCTATAAACAAATACAATATTATGGAACTCAAAATCAAAAACATTACACTATAAATAAACTTATATATTGCACATTATAATTATTAATAATACATTACATATAATTACTAATCATAAATAATGTAAATATATTATTATGTATATAACTATCAACTATATGACATCCATAATATATATAATATAACACATTTATTTTCCTGAAGAAAAAAATCTTGTATTATATTGATCAAAGAGAGACTCTTTACATAATATGTATGCCTTGCATACCATTGGTAACATCTAGAAACAAAACATAGAAAGTCTCCAATATTCCATGTCATAAAACTTGGCCAAAAAATTGTCCATGAAACACTACTATGTTGAAATACATCAAGAAGATAATAGATTGTCTCCTTGAGTCCCACATAATTGTTTAGATGCGACAAAAAACTTCTTGAAAACCTCTCCACCGAAATGGAGAAACACACAAAAAATTGTCGAAAGTTGTTGAAACGTCTGATTGTTTAAGAGGAATTTTCAATGGGAACTAATTCTATAAACGTACTGTGGAAAAACTCATACACTTCCGCATCCATCTTTTCAAAAAAAATCCATGTACCGTGCTCCATCTTCAACCCTCCTTTGGAAAGGTGATCTGCAGTTGTGTTTCTTTCCCTATAAACATGACAACATGAGATGTGGTCAAGATTTGTCCAGAGTTTGTTTACTTCTTCAAAAAGTGAACTGAGAGCAAGATTTCTGCAGCACTGAACTTTATTCACCTAGTTGATAATTACAAGTGAATCTCCGAAAATCTGAAGCTTTCTACAGCCTTTTTCCAGTGCAAATCATAGAAGGAGTTTCATAGAGATGAGATATGCATAGTTATTTGTGCATGTTCCAAGACCCATTTGGATCTAAAAATGATGGTTTTGATTTAAAAAGAGTGGCTCCACCCCCACATTTAAGGTCTTGCGAGGCTCCGTCAAAAAAATCCTAAGGCAAAGAATAAACATTATGTTCTTCTGTTACTATTCTTACGGTCGGTGCACCTTTGGTTTGTGGGAAGTAAGAAAGGATGTCGATACCTTGTTTTTCTATGGCTTCAGGTGATGAGGCTTTTTCCTGAAATATTGCATTATTTTGAGCTATCCAGACACCCCAAGTATGGATCAAGGGTAGATATTTTAGGTGGGATAGTTGAGGAGAGGTGGACCAAGTTTTCCAAGCATCTTCAAATGATTGTCTGCTCCAGCCAATTCTTTTATTCAGCAGAGCTTGCGAGCGTGACCAGACATGAGATGTAAAGGGTCAATTAAGGAAGAGATGATTGGTAGATTCTTTGTTATTTTTGCAGAGGGTACACCAGTCCAGCCCTTCCAGAGATATTTTATGCATTATATCCCAAGTTGGATTTCTATTAGCGAGAGCACACCACATGAAAACCTTTTTCTTCAGAGAGAATTTAAGTTTCCAAATCCCTGGTTGCCACCATTTCGGGTTAGTTTGGAAAGTATTGAGACAATGTTGTCTGTATCTAGTCTTTGGGGTGTAGCTTCCATGTGCAGCATGTTCCCAAACTAGTCCATCCTCTGTATCTGTGAGCCTAATATGAGATAGGTGAAGGGATGAAATGAACATATTCCAAGTTTGAGTCCAATGGGTTGTGATCTCAAGCTCCATGCATCCCAGCCACCCTTGTTGTCATAGGTTTGTAGATGCGGGGTCAACAATCGGACTTAAGTGAAAGAGACCTTTATGCTGCAAAAACTAAATGAGATGGTGTGGAAGAAGGTGGTTGAGTTGGCTTCTAGTCCAGGGATCTGCACCAATTCTAACTCTTGTCCCATTACCAACCTTCCAAGATAATCCATTGTGAATGAGTGAAAAAACATTCCAGATTTCCTTCTAAATAATTGAGCCCGACTGAAGAGAAATGAGGACTGAGTTTCTGAACAACGGTACTTGACTTATGTACTTATAATAAACCACCTCCGTCCACAAAATTTTCATTTTGATAAGCCTCCATCCTGCTTTAGCCGCTAGAGCTTTGGAAAATAGTGCATTATTTTTTATCCCCGACCCTCCCAGATATTTGGCTCTAGAAATTTCATCCCACTTTACCCAGGGAGGAATTTTTATCCTTATTTCCTATCCATAAGAATCTTTAGCAAAAATTTTGGCACTTTTCCAAAATGTATTTTGGGATCCATGCTAAAGAAATCCAGTAGAGAGGGATGAATTCAAGAACATATTTTACCAAAATTATCCTTCCCACTCTCGAAAGTCGTCTGTTGCACCAAATATTTACCTTGCAATCTAGTTTTTCCAGCATCCAATTCCAATCTTATTTCTTGTAGCAGTTTGGTTTTAGCCTAAAACCCAGGTACTTCAGACCATCATCCAGGACAGTGAATATGAACAGAAAAAGGTCCAAGAGTCTCCTAATTATGTCCTCTTCCAAGTTAAAAGTGGTAATCATGGATTTTGCTCACTTAACATCATGCTTGTGGCTTTGCAAAAGGTCTACAGGATTGCTGAGAAATTTTCTGCTTCTCGAAATGAGCCATTGCAGAAGAGGAGGATGTCATCTACAAACCATAGATTAGTGATACTAAGGTTTGTGGCTATTTTGATTCCTTCATACAGACTTCTCCTCTTTGCATCCAGAATAGACATGCTCACTCCTTCTGCTACCAATAAGAATAAGAGAGGAGAGAGAGGGCATCCTTGTCTGAGGCCCCTCTTTGATAGGAATAAAGGTGAGGTTGAGCCATTGATAAGGACCGCGAAATATGTGGTGGAAATGCATGTGAAAATCCATTTTACAAAAGAGTAGTTGAGTCCCAGGTGAGTGAGAAGGAGTCTCAAATAAATCTAACTTACTCTGTCAAAATATTTAGAGAGGTCAATCTTAAGAATTGCTCCTTTTGATTTCCTGAGTTTTATGCTATGCATACCTTCTTAAGCAACTCCAATTGCTTCGTGCATTTGTTTGTTTTCCAGAAAGCCAAATTGTTCATGCGAGATGATTTTCGAGAGGACCTTCTTTAGATGTTCATCAATCACTTTTGCTATCACTTTATAAATGATATTGCAGAGGGATATAGGCCTAAAATCTTCCAGATTGACCGAGTTGTCTTTTTTTGGAATAAGGCCAGGAAATTTGTGTTGAGTGGAGGGTGAACATGCCCATTTTCATGGGATTCTTCGACCAGGTGAAGGAGTTCAGGACCAATTGTATCGTAGGCTGCTAGGAAGAATTCAATGGTCCAGCCATTCGGGCTTGGACTTTTGTTCTTCTGGAATCTATGCAGTGTTGTCTTTAGTTCAGCTTCCGAGACAGCTTCCATCAAAACCTTATTGTCCTCTTCTGAGATCCTTTCAGGCAAGAAAAGTGATGTATGAATGACTTCCACAATTTTATCTTGTTGGTCCGCTTTGAACAGATTTTCGAAGTAATATTTACCAATCTATGCCATTCCTTCAAAGGTAGAGACATGTTCATTGTTCAAATTTCTTAGCTCCCAGATTGTATTCTGTTCTTTTATTCCTTTGGCAAAAGCTTCAAAAAAATTTGTGTTATCGTCCCCGATTTCCATCCAAATGGCTCTACTCTATAGTCTCCAGACTTCTTCTCTTTCCTTCAAGATCTTGTTGCTGTTGGATTCAAGGGAGATCAGTCTTTCCTTATATCCCTAAGTGAGAAAATCACCCCCTTCGGAGTTATGGATATCTACCAATTCTACCTCAATCTGAGTGAGATCTTGATCATCCAGAGTTTTTTTGTTCCAGGCCCACTTCTTCAAAAAGCATTTGATGCGAGAAATATCTTTATCAAAATGAATGGCAGCATGAGTTTCGGCATTTTCCATATAAGGGATCCAGTTTGAATGAATGAGCCTAAGGACTTCCTCATTTTTTAACTAGGATGCACAGAATTTGAAGGGACTGGCTGGATTCTTAGGGTTTCTTAAAATCTCCAAACAAATAGGCATATGGTCAAAGTCAACTCCTGAATCCACCCATTGTTTGAACATCAGATCTTTTTCCAAAAAACTTTATGCTAGGAGAAATCTACCAATCCTTTTTGCAATTCGATCCTCCCCTGATCTTCTATTTGTTCATGTCGGCTTGATCTTTAGCGGGTCCAAATCAGGGATGATTTTAAGGAACCATACTTATTTCAAAATGTATAAATGTTGGCGATAAAAATCCAACTATAAAATATTTGGCAATATTTTTCAAAAAATATTTTAATTTCCAAGGATTTTAAATTGTTTATATAATAATTTGGCTATTTTTGGGTGAAAAAATTTTACGCCATCAAAATTGGGCAAAACAGGGCTTCAAAAAATGCAAAATGGCGAATCTTTTTTTGAAGAAAAACATGGAAAAATAGCCCATGGGCTAAATTTCGCCCCTAAAATTATCCTTGGTCCAAATCTACCATATTGATGTTCTGAAGGAGATTGTTGAAGAAGGTGGCGAGAGGGTTTATTCTTGCTTTTGGTCCCCATATTTCATGGGCGCCAAGGGTGAAGTTCAAGTCTCCACTAATCACCACATTTCCGCTTCTTAAGATCTGGGAGGCTTGCATAGTTTCCTAGAAATCCACTCTGTTGTTGTATGGACCATAGATATTTAGGATGTTTAAAAGTAGATTTGCTTCAGCCCAGAATAATTGAATCCCCATGCCATAGGAGGCTCCCCACTAATTTTTGCATAGCAAGGTCGAATGATTCCAACCTATTGTCAAGATGCCTGAAAGCCCTCTTGCACTCTAGGATAAGAATGTAAAATTGTTTGCAATGGAGTTTAACAACTTTGTGACCTCAAATTATGAACCTAAAGTTTCCTGCAAGAGAATGACATCTGGTTTTTGGGCCAGAATCATCCTCTTTAAGGAAAGTTTTTTCCGGCTACTTTCCATACCCCTATAGTTGAGGAAGAGGATTTTCATTTGGGAACCCTGTCGAGGGCCTGCACTGCTATAAGTGCCCCCAAAAAGAGTTTTTTGTTTTCCATTCACTTGGTCCCGAAGGGCTTTCTACTGAGAAAAGGAGAGAAGTGAGGGTCTACCTCATCTCTTTCCCCTTGCTGGTAAGATAGGGTTTGTGCCCAGTCCAAGGAGAGGTGTTGGTGGGTTGGTTCGAGCAGGGATGTCCCTTGATATGAGATGGAAACAAATCGGAGAGGATGCGGTAAGTGAGTCTGAAGGGGTAGCCTATGGAGAGGGTATGGAGGTCGAGGAAGGAAGGACCATCAGAGGAGGTGAAGAGGGTGGGGAGGGTTTCTCCTGTGAGCAGGGAGGGAAATATAGAGTGAAAAGATCTAATTGTGGAGGAGAAGAATCATTTAAATTCAAATCAATCAACTGATCTTTTAAAGAAATGGCTAGAGACATACTCGAGTGAGACCGAGGCTGCTGTTGAGGAGGGAGATCTTATCCAACTTCTGGGAGGGGAGCAGCCTGATTCTTTGAGAGGTTCGAAGGTTGAGCTGAATCGTCTTCAGTCTGCCTTACATCTATCTTGCATGTTTCCCATGCCTCTTCCTCCTTAGAGAGCCTCCTCTTTTGAGTGAAAACTTGTGCAAGGCCCAAGTGGCACTTCTTCGCCAGATGCCCTATTTTGTGACAATGGTGACATCTAAATGGCAAACCTTCATAGTCCAAAATCTTTTGTCGGGTTGTGGAACCCAAAATTAGTTTTATATACTCCCTCAGCTATGTTATGATGTTCATCGAGACAAGTATTCTTGACATAGTTTTTCAACGGGTCTTCAAGAAGGATAGATCTGCTTCTAGAAAACCCCCAAGGCGTTTCCAAGATCCCTCAGTGATTTTGGGTTCCAAAATTCCAATGGAAGACCCAGAAGCCGCACCCAAACCGGAATTGTGTCCAATATTTCGTTATCTGCATCAAACAGGGGTGTCCATTTTTTGAGCATGATGGGCACCAAACTGAAAAACTAGTTATGATTCAAAATTTTCTCTGCCTCCTCTTTTCTATTGAAAGTGAACCCGAATCGCCCTTTCTAGAGGGCATCAACCTATGGTTCAGCCTATATCAATCCCATCTAGTTCCTTCAAACCCATAGTTCCATTTCTTCTTGGTTAGGGTTTCTTCCTCTGATCTTTCCTACCAAGGGCCAGGTCTATCATTTCCCCTGCTTCTTCAATTGACATGTTGATGTCGCAGACTAGGTTCAACGTTCCTCCGCTTGGGGCCAGACACTTATTCTTCCTCTTTCGATTAGGTTTTCTTTCTCCCCCAACATCTTCTTCTAAAGAACCCTCTCGCAAGTTGTTATTGTTGGGATCTTATCATGACCTCGGAAGGGTTTCATTCTGACCATACGCCTGTAAAATGGAAGTGATGAAGCCTTTTGTGTTTAGGTCTTCTTTCAAAAAGTGTGGCTCTGAGGATAGTTGTTATTTGAGCAATGGAAATTATTCAAGCCACCCCACCTCCCATAAATCTAGGTCATCGGGAAGAGTTTGCTCAAGCAGATACGGAGGAGGGTCTGGTGCAAAGAGAATTTAACTGGTGGTCACTTTTGATAGAGGAAAAGAGGGAAAAGAGGGAAAAGTGAAGAATGGATTCCCACGAGAGCTGGTTCTAGTGTGAAATCCGCTAGCGGTGACGGTGAGAAGGTTGTGTCTTGGATTGGTGGGGAACCCGAAGGCTTGCATATTACCCTAGCTTCCATAACTACAACAGTTGCAGGAGTGCTTCTAGCTGGTAGAGAAACCGGAGGTGGTGGAGGCATAACTACATAGACTGCTGCTGGAGCGATGTAAACGGGCTTGCTATGCCATGGGTCATCAGTATAATTAAATAGATTGCCTTCGTTGTCGTACACCACGTGGGCTATCCCAATGATAAGGACAGGGGCTGATAGTTCAACCCTGTCACATGCCCCAATTTTGCAAAAAACTATTTTATATTATTTGAGGAACAATATGTTAAATTTTATGCTAAGTTGTAATTTATGACCTAGTGGGGTCAAGGATATTTAATGTAAATTCTGAATATTTTATTTATAAATAAATAAATGAGGAGACAACAGCTTAGGAGAGCTGTTAAAAGAGTGTTTGCTAGTCAAATTGGTGGAGGAGACTGGGTGGAGAGCAAACTAACATGTGGCGGCATCCTCAAACCACTTCAAACTATTGCAAGTGGAAACCTCCCTACATTTGTGGTCATGATTCCCCAAGAAAGTGGAATCAGAGCAGGTGGCTCAATTAATGAAAATTGACCCAAAAGACCTAGGCAATATTTACAAAAATTCCCATTGAAGAGAGCTGAGGCTACTCATTCTAGAGAAGTGATCATTCAGGGTGAATAAATGTACTTCAGAGAAATTCAATGGAAGGGAAATCTGGAAAGTGTTTGAGGGGATAACTGTTGATTGATCTAGTTGCAGCTTTTAAGATGAAGATCATACTGCTAAGAGCAAAGTATTTTACTAAGGTATTGAACTAGTCAGTTGACAGAGGGTTCTACTGTTTGCATTCTCCACCCAGTTCTTAGCCAAGAAGACTAGGAACAAGCTCAGGGGTCTTGAGGAAGCATTGTTTGAGTGCTCTCCAAGAGATTGGTAGGGAGGAATGACCTCCTAAAGTTGTTGTCGCATGTCCTCAACAGGTTCTATGTTATTTATTTTACTGTTTTAGTTAAATAAATCTTAGTTTAACTGTTATATGAATGTTAAAAGTTCAGTTTGTGAAATGCTAGATTTAGTATTCTTATTAGATTGTTATAGAAATGAAATGGATTTAGAGAATAATGTGTTAGAATGAAAATAAATTTCTAAACTGTGTTTTTCCACACCCGGAAACCAGGTCGTACTCTAGCACAGTTAGAATGCTTAAAGTAGATAAGTGAATGAAAATAATAGATAGGATTTTGAATCTGTAGATAGCAGAGTAAATTTATTTCAATGTTTAAAATATTATGAAGGGAAAACAATGTTATGATATATTTGTGTTTATTGTTTTTACTTAGTATAACTAAATAAAAATGCATGAAAAGAAATCGTAAACTACACTAGAATTACAGTAATAATATACTGATAAAATAAAAGCTTATAGAAGATAACAGCTAAGTATATAAACAAATTATTAACCACGCAGTCTATCTTTTAAAACTATTAACTTAAACTTAAACTATGACTTAATATAAACCAGAATAGGGTTATGTTTACAAACCCTTTATTTATGAGAAGTAAACAGAGTTACAAAGTTAACCTTCTATTCTTTACAGAGCTCAAGTTACAGAAATAATTATCAATACCAGACAGGCTTATAACCTATGAAAGAAAAACCTGATGATCGAAACCCTAATTTTTAATTTATCTATTTATAAATTAATTTATTTAGGTTTTAATCCGTCTACTTTAATAACTGTGTAAACAAACTTTACAAGAAGATTACAACTCATACTTTAGACTGTTTACAGTATTTTCATAAGACAAATATCTTTTATAAACAAGTAAAATAAATATATAGTTAACACGTTAATAAACCACCATACACCTGTAATAGCCAAACTGAAGTTCCTAAGTAATAATTAAATTAAGAATACATTTATGCAAGGGTTTCAATTCCATTAAACCCTAGCTATTATATCCTGAAGTGATAAGTATAAATTTATAAATTTTACATTACAACTGATCTACAATCTTCACAATAACAATATTTACTTACAAAAGATATTATTAATAGTAAATTTACTTCACTGACAGTTGAAGAAAAAAACCTATCTTACAATATTAGTATTTACAAGTTAAATTATAATAAACAGAGTAATTCGAAACAGGAGTGACTTAAAAACCATAAGTACAGGAGAAACCCCTTTTATTTTAAAAACTAGAGTATGATATTATCAAGCCGTAAGGCTGTAATCCCTTTTACAAGTCAAGAAAACTAAATACAAGTCGCGGCTTATAAGCCGGAGCTACCCAGCAACATGCAAGGGTTTTTAACAACAAAACTAAGTAATAACTTAAAACTGAGCATCTAAACATTGGAGGAATCGAAGCCATGCTTCCTTTCAAACTGTAACTCATTTCCATTAACCTTTGCAAACAGGGAGATGCCACGTTAAACCGGGGCTTACCCGTTTTTTCCATGAAGTCAACCAGCGTTGGAGAGGGTTCTTTCAAGCCCGAAGACGAAAGGTAACCTGCAAGAACAAGGCCGAATGCTTTAGTTAGATATTGTTTTCATTATGCTAAAATTGAAACTAGAAAATAAAAGTAATAGCAGGGTAATTCTATTTACTTGTAAGTAAGAAATTTGGAGCCGAGGAGGTAACCAAACCAGTTTGAGGAACTGCACTTTGAAGAGATGAAACCCTCGTGCCAAACCTGTGACAGAGGCAGCAAGGTTCTTTTTTCAGTTTTACACCAACGAAGGAGCAAACCACGAGCAGAGACAAGGGTAAGGCTATGCCTAGCTCTCTAAACTACTGAAAGAGATAAGAAAACCATGCTCACGGTGTTCATAAACTTCTATAACGAAACCACGTTACAAACTGGGAATTCTTTAACTTTTGCACAACGATATAAAAAATACCACTCACTTAAGGACTGTCATTTGATGAACCAGCGAGCCTCTCATGGCCGTGAAGGAACCTAGACAATGCAGAGACAAACCCTTGAAAGAGAAATGACCAAGATAGGGTTTCTTTACAAGCTTTTAAATCGACCAATGCATGGTGGAGACTCATCCGCGTGCCTGTCAATATTTTTACTCAGCAATGGGTCGATCAATATAGTTCTCCTGCACTGTCGGGTAAAACATATTATTGCCAATGATTTATATGATAAACACGATACTCCCCTAGGTGTAGACCAATTGGAAACCGTGCACTTGTTAAGGTGTACAGGGTGTTAAGCAAGTCAAGGGTTCAAACCTCGTTGCAGCCTGAGATGCGTTGTGGGGGTCAACGTATTCTCCTGGAGGTTATAGTGGTAGCAGTCGGAATCGACCCCATGTCACGCGAGTACGAAACCGTCTAATTGTCTATTACTCCAGATACAAGAAAGAAAGAAAAAAAATGATAACCACGATGATAATGTTTGTTATAAAGTCAAATTTGTATTATTGCAATGATAAACAATAAAATCAAGCAATGGTAAAAAATTTGTTTGTATCGTTAACTTTTGCATTTTGAAAACCTTGTAATCAATCTTTGGTAAAAACATTTATACAAAGATCAATAGTGGAGTATATGCCTTTGACCATGAGTCGATAGTACTACTAACAACTATTCATACAAACCTTATGTTTGATGATAGATGTTATATTATTAGAACTAGTGTTATACGAGTTGGTGAAGTAATTTGTTTATAGATTAACTATATGTAAGTAAATATAGATAGTAATTCCACTCTAGAATAACTCTTATATTTGCATAAAGTCTACAGTGCGTTGGTGTGAAAACTTCTTGAAAGTTAATGTTCTTTTGGTCTCTATAAAGAACCAAACTCTTATTAAATCAAGCCATTATTTATACTATATCTTGGTAGTTGCTAGGTCGTAAGACTACCTAGAGTTAAAAGTAAAAATCACTCAGTAATATGATTAAGCGATATGATAATGCAATATTACAATAATACATGTGACCTGGTGACACTTAGAAAAATCGAAATTATAGCTTGGTGGCTAGTAGTGTAAGAAGACTATTAGAACTATATATAAATAAACAGGATGATACTCTTCACTATAAGAGCTGAATTAAAAGTAAACCTATGTAATCAATTCTAAACTTTTAATTTGAAGGTCTTAGAATTATACTCATGCTTATAAAGCAGCACATTGAACATTAGACATAGCAATAGCAGTAAGTTCATGCTTCAGTCAAAGTGTTTCTATATTAAATCATGAGCCCTATACTCATCAGTAAAACTTGCGAGTAGCTAGATCTATAATATCAACAAAAAAAAATTTAAGTAGAACTCATGCTGGTAAAAGACACTAGTATATTACAGACAATGGTCTTTACGACTAACTTAATATACTGTCATAGATTCAAAAACAACAAAAGAAGTACTTTACCTCATCGTAGCCTTGCTTTCTATTAATCAAATTATGCTCTAGCATTTTTATTATGCTAAAGAAGTACTTCTTGACTTAACACAAAAACAAACTCTTACTTGTTCAAAAATTTACCTGCGGAACCTGTAAGAATTAGAAATTCAGTTGAGTTAGCAATTGCTAAGTAAGCCTCAGTATAGAACATAGCTTCTCACCTACTTGACAAAAGCAAATCATCAGTACAGCTAGAAGCAACTGAATGCAGATCATATACATATCATATTAAAATTAAAATGGTATTAGTTTTTATGCGTTTGAAGTTAATCATTACAATTGTTAACTATTTCATTTTTCCGCTAGCCACTAGTAGTTATCAAATTGCGACATTAGACATTTTATGTTACATTAAAAAATTTAATTTTTTGTGAAAATTTGGGGTTATGACATGTGGTATCAAAGCACAAGGTTAAAACACTAGGCCTTGATGAAGCTCAACTTGCTTATATGAAACAATGTATTAAATCATTTTGTTGATGTTGTTTTCTTTTAATATTATTCAACAGAGAAATGTTGTTCTGAGTTTAACAACAGGTATGGAAAGACTGGAGGAATATGCGGAAGAGGAATCTCACTTTACTGAACAAGAAAACTTACAAAGAGAACCTATATCAAAACTTTTACAAATAGTAAAAGAATTAAAATATGAAATGGAATCTGTTAAAAAAGAAAATGAGAGGATTCTGAGAGCTCAGGAGGAGCTGAATCAGATCCTAACATAAAGATTTCAAACTGAGGGAAGGGGTAAAAGAGCTGATTCAGAAGATATAAGTTGCCAACATAAGTATAAAAATATTAAACAGGATAAAAATGAAAGCAGTTCATCTTCCGAAGTGTTTGGTGATCAACGTAGCTTCCATTCTACTAGTGATAGTAGTGAGGATAAGCACTATACAAGAAAGAGAAAATATAAACCATATGAAGAAATTTCTAGAGAGTTTAAAAAGATCAAACCGACAACCTTTAATGGGGAAACTAAGAAGGGGGAGGAAGTGAAATCTTGGCTATCTAGGATGAAGAAGTACTTCTAGATTTACAACTATTCTAACCAATTAAAGGCTAGAATGGCTATCTATAATCTTTCAGGGAAAACTGATATATGGTGGCAAGATTTAAAGAGAGTGAAAGGAATAAGAGAGAAGAACATAAATTGGAGTACCTTCAAGAAGTACTTTAAAAAGAAATTTTTATCTGAACAGTACTATGAAAAAAGAGAAAAAGAATTCTATGAGCTTAAACTAGGTACAATGACTATGAAAGATTTGAACAGTAAGTTTTTAAGTCTGCTTAGGTATGTGCCATACCTTGTAGATTAAAAACCGAACGTACAGCGGTTCCTCAACTGTTTACCTTATCACATAAAGGATAGGATTGAGTATGACAATCCAAAAACTCTGGAAGAAGCTATGAGGAAAGCCAATTTCTGTTATGAACAGAATAGGAAAAAGGAGAGTATGGCCAACTAGAAGGCCAAAAAGAATAATAATAATTATGATCAAAAGAAGAAATAGTTTGTGCCCAATCGGAATTCTAAAAATAATAAGGCCAGAAATTTTCCTAACAAGAAATTCCAAGAGAATAAGAATAATTCACCAAACAATCTAAACAATCAAAAGAGTAAAGAGTCTGCTAATAATCATGGTAATTACACGAAAAACTTTCAACGAAAAGAACTCATAAAGTGCTAGGAGTGTAATGGCCCACATTATGCTTCAGTCTGTCCTAGTCGGAAAAAGACTGTTAGTAATATCCATACATTACAGGAGGAGATGATTGTTGGAGATTTAGCAAGGACTGTGCCTAGGATCAATGCAGCCCTGGAGAATCGACAAGCAGACTATCAAACTTCCATGGTAGAAGTAGAAGGTAAAATAAACCAAACACTCATAGCTATTTTAATTGATCCAGGAGCTAGTCTAAGTTATATTTCACTTAAATTGGTAGAAAAATGTAAGCTTCCTGTTGATAAGTTTGAAAGTTCTTGGTTGGTTCAGTTAGCCACTGGTGCAAAAAGGAAGGTAACTTGTTTTGTAAAGAACTGTGCAGTAGTTATGGATCAATTTGAAACTTTTGTGAAGCTTAATGTACTACCTCTGGGTTCTTATGACATACTAATCGGTGTGGATTGGTTAGAGAAACATAGGGTGATCTTAAACTGTTATGATAAAACCTTTACTGGTATAAATAAAGATGGAAAACCAATAAGCGTAAAGGGAATCCCTAGAAAAAAACTGTAAGGCAGATTTCTGCTCTGCAGCTTAAGAGAGCTATTAGGAAAGGTTGTAAGGTTTATGTAGTAACAGTAACTAATGAAAAAATCTAAATAATATGAATAAATTAAAGATGGAGGATATACCAGTTTTAAACGAGTATGCAGATGTGTCTCCGGAAGAAATTCCAGGAGTACCTCCAAAACGGGAACTAGATTTTACCATTGAACTGGTACCTGGTGCAGTACCCAGCTCAAAGGCCTCTTATCGGATGAACATACTTGAACTTAATGAGCTTAAATCATAATTAAAAGAACTTATTGACAAGAAGTATATTCGACCCAGTGTGTCTCCCTGGGGGGCACCTGTCATCTTCATTAAGAAAAAGGACGGAACTCTGAGACTTTGCATAGATTACCGACAGTTGAATAAGATGACTATTAAAAATAGATACCCGTTGCCTTGCGTAGATGATTTGTTTGATCAACAACGAGGAGCTACGGTGTTTTCAAAAATTGATTTAAGGTCTAGATATCACCAAGTTAGAATTAAAGATGAGGACATCTTTAAAACAGCTTTTAGGACTCGATATGGCCATTACGAGTTTGTCGTCATGCCATTCGGGCTTACTAACGCCCCACTATTTTTATGTATTCAATGAACAATGTAATGCATAAATATATGGACAAGTTTGTGGTCGTGTTTATCGACGACATATTAATCTATTCGAAATCTGAAGAAGAGCATAAAGAACATTTGAAAATTTTTTTGCAAGAGTTACGAGATCATCAACTCTTTGCAAAGTTTAGTAAATGCGATTTCTTTAAGGATAAAATCCAGTACTTAGGTCATGTGGTGACTAAGAAAGGAATTTCGGTGGATCCCGGATATATAAAGGAAATTGAAGATTGGCCAGTTTCTAAAGATGTAACTAATGTTCGATCCTTCATGGGAATTACCGGTTATTACCGGAGGTTCATTGAAGTTTATTCGAGAATTGCAAATCCGATAACCTCTTTGCAAAAGAAGGGAAAGAAATTTGATTGGAATCAGAAGTGTAAGGAGAGTTTTAAAAATTTAAAAACCTTATTAACCAGTGCACCTATTTTAAGAATAGCTTATCCAAATAAATATTTTGTAGTGTGTACTGACACCTACAATGATGGTTTAAGCAGAGTGTGGACTCAAGAAGGGCATGTTATCGCTTATGAATCTAGGAAATTAAAAATTCATGAAAAGAATTATGCAACTTATGACCTGGAATTAGCTGTTGTTATACATGCTCTAAAGATGTGGCGTCATCATTTAATTGGAAGAAAATTTATTCTAATGACAGATAATAAATGACTAAAATATATGTTAGATCAACCTAATCTGAATGCCAGACAAGCTAGGTGGCTAGCTTTTCTAAATGAGTATGATTTTAAAATTCAGCACATTAAAGGGAAAGAAAATAAAGTTGTTGATGCATTAAGTAGAAATGCAAGACTGAACTTTACAGCAGTTATCAGCACTTATACAACAGATCTGGAAGAACAGCTTAAAGCAGAAATAGAACAAGATGAAATTTGCCAAAAATTACAAGTAAAAGAAAAATAAAATCCAACAGAAAGTTCAAGAAAAGGGTACAACTTGAATGAAAAATGATTCTTACTGTATAAGGATAGAATGTATGTACCTAATGTACCTAAAGTTAAGTTATTAATTTTAGATGAAATCCATAAAACTCCATACTCAGGCCAGGTTATCAGAAGACTATAACTTTGTTAAGAAAAGAATACTTTTGGCCAAACATGAAGACTGAACTATTAGAATATATCGCTAGATGTTTTGAATGTCAACAAGTAAAAACTGAACATCAACATCCAGCTAGATTACTTCAGCCATTGCCCATTCCTAGCTGAAAATGGGAGATAATTAGTCTTGATTTTGTTACTGGACTACCTAAAAATCAAAATTTAAATGATTCTATAATGGTAGTGGTCGATAAATTAAGTAAAGCAACCCATTTTATACCTGTGAAAACTACATATAACGATGCAAACATAGCTGATATCTTTTTAAAGAAAATTTTCCGACTGCATGGGATACCGAAGGTTATAATCTTAGATCGAGACCCTAAATTTACAGGTAACTTTTGGAAATCTCTGTTTAAAGGATTAAACGCTACACTAAATTTTAGTACTTTGTTCCATCCTCAAACTGATGGACAGACTGAAAGAGTAAACCAAGTACTAGAAGATTTACTAAGAATGTATGTAAAGGATCAGCCAGGTAAATGGGAGGATTATTTGCATCTGGTAGAATTCGCTTATAATAATAATTATCAAGCTTCAGCCAAATTTATTCCTTTCGAAATCTTGTATGGAAGGAAGTGTAACACTCCTATCTCTTGGAGTAATCCGGTGGACAGATTAGTATTAGGTCTTGAACTATTGAAAGAAATGGAAGAAATTGTAAGGCAGGTACAAGGTAATCTGAAAATTGCGCAAGATCGACAGAAAATTCAAGCATACCTTAAAAGAACTCCAAAGGAGTTTCAGGTAGGTGAACATGTGTTCATCAAGGTGAGACCCAAAAAGAGCTCTCAGAGGTTGGGTAGTTGTGCAAAACTAGCACCTCATTACTGTGGTCCTTTTGAAATACTGTCCAGGATTGGATAGGTAGCCTATCAGTTAACCTTACCACCGAATTTAAGAGTTCATAATGTTTTTCACATTTCTGTATTAAAGAAATATGTTCATGATGCTACTCATGTTGTTAACTGGAATGATGTATAGGTGGAACCAGAAGGAGATTTTCTAGTGGAACCGGACTATATCCTCGAGCAGAGGGAGATCACATTTCAAAACCGCACCATTGGTCAGGTGAAGGTGCAATGGAAGCACCTTAGTCTAGAGGAAGCCACCTGGGAATTGGAAAGCCACATGCAGGATGCATATCCAATTCTGCTCCAGGGGAATTCTGAGGATGAGGAATAAATAACATCGAGGACGATGTTATGATTTAAGGGGGTGTGTATGTCACATGCCTCAATTTTGCAAAAAACTATTTTATATTATTTGAGGAACAATATGTTAAATTTTATGCTAAGTTGTAATTGATGACCCAGTGGGGTCAAGGATATTTAATGTAAATTCTGAATATTTTATTTATAAATAAATAAATGAGGAGACAACAGCTTAGGAGATCTATTAAAAGAGTGTTTGCTAGTCAAATTGGTGGAGGAGACTAGGTGGAGAGCAAATTGACATGTGGCAGCATCCTCAAACCACTTCCAACTGTTGTAGGTGGAAACCTCCCTACATTTGTGGTCATGATTCCCCAAGAAAGTGGAATCAGAGCGTGGCTCAATTAATGAAAACTAACCCAAAAGACCTAGGCAATCTTTATAAAAATTCCCATTGAAGAGAGATGAGGCTGCTCATTCTAGAGAAATGATCATTGAGGATGAATGAATGTACTTCAGAGAAATTCAATGGAAGGGAAATCTGGAAAGTGTTTGAGGGGATAACTGCTAATTGATCTAGTTGCAACTTTTAAGCTGAAGATCATACTGCTACGAGCAGAGTGTTTTACTGAGGCATTGAACTAGTCAGTTGACAGAGGGTTCTACTGTTTGCATTCTCCACCCAGTTCTCAGCCAAGAAGTCCAGGAACAGGATCAGGGGTCCTGAGGAAGCGTTGTTTGAGCGCTCTCCAGGAGATTGGTAAGGAGGAACGACCTCCTAAAGTTGTTTTCGTATGTCCTCAACAGGTTCTATATTATTTATTTTACTGTTTTAGTTAAATAAATCTTAGTTTAACTGTTATATGAATGTTAAAAGTTCAGTTTGTGAAATGTTAGATTTAGTATTCTTATTAGATTGTTATAGAAATGAAATGGATTTAGAGAATAATGTGTTAGAACGAAAATAAATTTCTAAACTGTGTTTCTCCACACCTAGAAACCAGGTTGTACTCTAGCACAGTTAGAATGCTTAAAGTAGATAAGTGAATGAAAATAATAGATAGGATTTTGAATCTGTAGATAGCAGAGTAAATTTATTTCAATGTTTAAAATATTATGAAGGGAAGACAGTGTTATGATATATTTGTGTTTACTGTTTTTACTTAGTATAACTAAATAAAAATGCAGGAAAAGAAACAGTAAACTACACTAGAATTACAGTAATAATATACTGATAAAATAAAAGCTTATAGAAGATAATAGCTAAGTATATAAACAAATTATTGACCACACAGTCTATCTTTTAAAACTATTAACTAAATCTTAAACTATTCCTTAATATAAACCAGAATAGGGTTATGTTTACAAACCCTTTATTTATGAGAAGTAAACAGAGTTACAAAGTTAACCTTTTATTCTTTACAGAGCTCAAGTTACCAAATAGTAAATAAAAATAAATGTAATTAGTAATTAAAATAGAACTAAGAAATTACTTATTCAAGAAATAATTATCAATACCAGAGAGGCTTATAACATGTGAAAGAAAAATTTGAGGATCGAAACCCTAACTTTTAATTTATCTATTTATAAATTTATTTATTTAGGTTTTAATTCATCTACTTTAATAACTATGTTAACAAACTTTACAAGAAGATTACAACTCATACTTTAGACTGTTTACAGTCTTTTCTTAAGACAAATATCTTTTATAAACAAGTAAAATAAATATATAGTTAACAGGTTAATAAACCACCATACACCTGTAATAGCCAAATTGAAGCAACAAGAAACACTGCCTAGGTAATAATTAAATTAAGAATACATTTATGCAAGGGTTTCATTTCCATTAAACCCTAGTTATTATATCCTGAACTGATAAGTATAAATTTATAAATTTTACATTACGACTGATCTACAGTCTTCACAATAACAATATTTACTTACAAAAGATATCATTATAGTAAATTTACTTCACGGACAGTTGAAGAAGAAAAGCTATCTTACATTATTAGTATTTACAAGTTAAATTATAATAAACAGGGTAATTTGAAATAGGAGTCACTTAAAAACTATAAGTACAAGAGAAACCCCTTTTATTTTAAAAACCAGATTATGATATTGTCAAGCCATAAGGCTGTAATCCCTTTTACAAGTCAAGAAAACTAAATACAAGTCACGGCTTATAAGCTGGAGCTACCCAGCAACATGCAAGGGTTTTTAACAACAAAACTAAGTAATAACTTAAAACTGAACATCTAAACATTGGAGGAATCGAAGCCATGCTTCTCTTCAAACTGTAACTCCTTTCCATTAACCTTTGCAAGTAGGGAGATGCTACGTTAAACCGGGGCTTGCCCGTTTTGGCCATGAAGTCAACCAACGTTGGAGAGGGTTCTTTCAAGCTCGAATACGAAAGGTAACTTGCAAGAACAAGGCCAAATGCTTTAGTTAGATACTGTTTTCATTATGCTAAAATTGAAACTAGAAAATAAAAGTAACAGCAGGGTAGTTCTATTTACATGTAAGTAAGAAATCTGGAGTCGAGAAGGTAACCGAACCAGTTCAAGGAATTGCACTTTGAAGAGATGAAACCCTCGTGCCAAACCTGTGACAGAGGCAGCGAGGTTCTTGTTTTCAGTTTTACACCGACGAAGGAGCAAGCCACGAGTAGAGACAAGTGTAACGCTATGCCCAGCTCTCTAAACTACTGACAAAGATAAGAAAACCACCCTCACGGTGTTCATAAACTTCCAGAACGAAACCATGTTACAAACTGGGAATTCTTTAACTCTTGCACAACGATATAGCACTATACCACTCACTTAAGGACTGTCATTTGATGAACCAGCGAGCCTCTCATGGCCGCGAAGGAACCCAGACAGCGCAGAGACAAACCCTCGAAAGATAAATGAATAAGATAGGTTTTATTTACAAGCTTTTAAATCGACCAATGCATGGTGGAGACTCATCCACGTGCCCATCAAGATTTTTACTCAGCACTGGGTCGATCAATATAGTTCTCTTGCATTGTCGGGTAAAACATATTATTGCCAATGATTTATATGATAGCCACGATGATAATGTTTTTTATAAAATCAAATTCGTATCATTGCAATGATAAACAATAAAATCAAGCAATGGTAAAAACATTTGTTTGTATCGTTAACTTTTGCATTTTGAAAACCTTGTAATCAATCTTTGGTAAAAACATTTATATAAAGATCAATAGTGGAGTATATGCCTTTGACCATGAGTTGATAGTACTACTAATGACTATTCATACAAACCTTATGTTTGATGATACATGCTATATTATTAGAACTAGTGTTATGCATACACGAGTTGGTGAAGTAATTTGTTTATAGATTAACTATATGTAAGTAAATATAGATAGTAATTCCACCCTAGAATAATTCTTATATTTGCATAAAGTCTACAGTGCTTTGGTGTGAAAACTTCTTGGAAGTTAATGTTCTTTTGGTCTCTATAAAGAACCAAACTCTTATTAAATCAAGCCATTATTTAGACTATACCTTGGTAGTTGCTAGGTCGTAAGACTATCTAGAGTTAAAAGTAAAAATCACTCAGTAATATGATTAAGCGATATGATAATGCAATATTACAATAATACATGTGACCTGGTGACACTTAGAAAAATTGGAATTATAGCTTAGTGGTTAGTAGTGTAAGAAGACTATTAGAACTATATATAAATAAACGGGATGATACTCTTCACTGTAAGAGCTGAATTAAAAGTAAACCTATGTAATCAATTGTAAACTTTTTATCTGAAGGTCTTAGAATTATACTCATGCTTATAAAGCACCACATTGAACATTAGACATAGCAATAGTAGTAAGTTCATGCTTCAGTCAAAGTGTTTCTATATTAAATCATGAGCCCTATGCTCATCAGTAAAACTTGTGAGTAACTGGGTATATAATATCAACAACAAAAAAAAACTTAAGTAGAACTCATGCTAGTAAAAGGTAGTAGTATATTACGGACAATGGTCTTTACGACTGACTTAATATACTGTCATAGTTTAAAAAAATCAAAAGAAGTACTTTACCTCATCGTAGACTTGCTTTCTATTAATCAAATTATGCTCTAGCATTTTTATTATGCTAAAGAAGTACTTCTTGACTTAACACAAAAACAAACTCCTACTTGTTCAAAATTTTACCTATGGAACCTGTAAGAATCAGAAATCCAGCTGAGTTAGCAATTGCTAAGTAAGCCTCAGTTTAGAACATAGCTTCTCACCTACTTGACAAAATCAAATCATCAGTACAACTAGAAGCAACTGAATGCAGATCATATACATATCATATTAAAATTAAAATGGTACTAGTTTTTATGCGTTTGAAGTTAATCATTACAATTGTTAACTGTTTCATTTTTCCGCTAGCCGCTAGTAGTTATCAAACTGCGACATTAGATATTTTATGTTACATTAAAAAATTTAAATTTTTGTGAAAATTTGGGGTTATGACAACCCCATCGGCCTAACAACCAACCACAAAAAACCTTCACCATCTGGTGGTCATCAATTTCGATCATTTAGATTTTATTCATATATCTTATATAATATAAGACATAATTAAAAATTACACACTATAATATACATTATAACTATATAATTTATTATATATATTATAATTAAGTATTATTTATTATATATAACTCCATACTATGAATTAAATTATATATAATATGGTGACAAATAATATATTGTATTTTATAACCACTAATTATATATTATATTATAACAAATTTGGTTGTTTCTTGTTCTAACAAATTTGTCTTTGGTGACAGAGGTGGATGGTATCTAGTGAAGAAAATATTTTTTAATGATTTTTTTATGTATTTTTTTTTCAAAAAAAAAAATTTCTGCTATTTATATTAAATCAAGGAAAGAATACAACCTTCTTACAGTCCCTTACAAAAATTTTCAGAAAAAGTTCTTTCAGATATATATTACATAACCCAAATGATTCAATCTTCTAGCTAGTTCAAAAGACTATTCCTTTCAGTGCTTCAACAACTGATTAAAAAGACAAAAGAAGATATGCTCTATAGTCTAACATATTCATATTATGCTCTGAATCAAAGGTTATTAGGATCAAAAAAAGCCGTCAAAGGTCTTATTCCCTTCCATATATTCCAGAATACTTGCAAATCCAAACAAATATGAGAGTGCTTCTTTTGAAAATGAGTCTGATGTAGCATTGAAGCACCTTGAAATATGACTGAAAGAAATGCTTGCAAAAGACTTTTTAATCAGTTGGATTTTATGACTCCAATGACTAAGAGATAAAACCTGCAGTTTTGAAATACCATTATGCTAGTCTATAATAATCTTTGAGTTCCCATAAATACTAATATTGTATACTCCAATAAGAGAAGCTATAAGAAGAAGACCATATAAACTTAAGAGTTCAGCTTTTGTGTTTTTCCCTGGACCCCCACCAAAACTGAAATACAAAAAGTGATCTTTATTTAAGTTAAGGACAAAGCCACATCCACAATTATACAATTTGGATGCACCGTCAAAGAATCCAATTGCTCCATTTGAAGCCTATGCTGGCTTAAATAGCTTTTTGGTGATCCTTTTATAGACAAGATTCTCATATTCCTTAAATAGATTCAAACTTCTGATGCTGCAAATATGAACATTTGGCCGATTATCTAGAAAAACAGAGGAATTCCTAGAAATCCATATAGACCAAGAGACAAAAATTGGCAGCAATTTATATAGATCTTCCTTAGTAAACCAGTTTTGAAAAGAGTTTTCTAAACTTCCAACTCCCCAACAAGAACTAATACCAAGATGGTCTTTTATATTTTTCCAAACATCCAAACAGAAAGAACATTCGACAAATAAATGAGAAGTAGATTCACCTTCATTTATGCACAGAAGACAAATACTAGGACCCTCCCAACCTCTATTTAGTAAATTTTTCCAAGTAAGGATTTTGTCCATAAGGGTTAACCACCAGAAGCATCTTATTTGGTTGGGATGTTTCATTTCCACAAACCTTTGGACCACCAAGATGCCTCCATATGACTAACTTTTTTATCATGAACTCATATGCCAATTTAGCTGTCAAGACCCCATTTTTCTTGTTTGCAGACCATACCAAAGTGTCTTTTTCATTGCTGAGCTTTGTACCAGCAATCTTCAGAACTTCACTGTAAGAGTCCCATTTGTCTTCCCATTCACCACTAAGTCCCAGATCTCTTGCATTTAACCGGTATCCACCTTTAAGGATAGCCCACTTAGGCCTAACCATAACATTCAGAGTCTTCATATCAATCCATTCAAGATGCTCTATAATTTCTGTTGGAAGATAGGGTCGGCCAGAATCACCTATAAAAGGATCAATGCCAATTAGAATAGTTTTCTCATTCCCAATATTCCAGCTTATGCCTTTTTTCAGCCTTGAATTACTTTCATCATGTACTACTCCAAATAACTGATGCATTTGCACAATAGAACTCAGACTTCCTAATCCAAGTATTGACAGAAATGTTTTTCAAATATTTTGATTTCATTACCTCACTCCACAAACTCTAAGAAAAGAGACATCTCCAGAGTGATTTAAGGCATAAGGCATAGATAAGAGTTAAATACAAAGAGATTTTTTATGCCCCAACCACCCTTAGGGTCACAAATAATATATTGTATTTTATAACCACTAATTATATATTATATTATAACAAATTTAGTTGTAAATTTTGTCTTTGGTGATAGAGGTGGATGCTATTTTAAAAGTTTTTTAATGATTTTTGTATCATTAGTTTTATATTTTGGAATGAAATATAAATATATTTTTTTAAACAAATTATATAAAAAAAATATAATAATATATTTTAGAATAAGAGAGGAGGAGATAGTACAATGTATTATAAATTGTTTATATCAAGTATTTTGTAGAAAGTATATGTATATCTGATTTGATACTCAATATAAAAATTGTTATTTTTGAAAGCAAGATTTAGTATTTAAGAAAAGTTGCATTATTGACCTACACAAAAAAAAATAAAAACACAATTAGGTTAAAATAGAACAGTGAATTAGGTGGTTAAGTTCAATCTAGAATTGAAAAACTGCCATGAATTGTAAATGCATTTTGGAAAAAGCAAACGGTAATGACCACCCATATTTGAGACTCTATATGGTGGATAAACTTAGCACTACTTGATGCGGTGCATGCATTATGTTAATTTTCTACCTTGGCGCCATGTGAAGCTTAACTATTACACATATAGTTTTTTTTAATCAAGGGAACAACAACCTCCCAAGAGAATATCCAATAGCCTGCAAGTCAATATACCAATAACTTGTGACTTAGCAGGGGCCCAGAAGTCCCGAAGCACATTGAGGTGAGCCTCTATCCCAGGGGTCGCCTCCCCTTCGAACCTTGTCACAATGAGCAGCTATTACACCTATAGTTGTCTCAGTCACTAAGCTATCAATAGTGGATCGTTGACTTACCAACAAGACCAACATAATGCAATGGAATACCATAATGCAAGGCAGGGAATAAACGAATGATGCTAATATAGGTGTGGGTTAAACAACGGACAGGGAGGAAGCCTCTGAAAATTCCTACGGTTCTTACTTGCACACTATATGGGTTTTCCCAAAGCCTCTCAACAAATATTTCTACCAGTTTCCGGGATTTGTCGTACCTCTATATGGTTGACCCTACGAAATTATAGTGGATACAAATAATGGCCAAGCTTTCATCACTCTATTGAGACACTTGGTTTGTTGCATTTTAAAAATGTATCATTCACATATACTCGTGTATATTATGATGAATCTGTGTTGGTTAGTTCCAATCACGGTTGGAACTTTAAATGGCGGATACTAGTCAAAATTTGCCGGTAACAATTAAAATCTGAAAGGTTTTCTATATTCTAAGTCAGATTTTGACGATCTCCGTCAAATCTTAGCTGTATTTGACAAGGACATTTACCGGTCAAATTCCATCCATGGTTCCAATATTGTGCTCTATATTTGTTTGATTAGAACATCTGACACTTAGAATCCCTGTATCAACGCTATCGAGTTGTGAGCCCTCTGTAAGGCCATGTCTGCAGCGGTTAAACCAGGAACAATTTTGAGCTTTAAAACTAGAACTAATATTGGTGAACATCTTAAACTTTATATGTTTTACCTACAGACATTAACTATTGTCAACTATAGCTCTATTTCGTATAACAATGAGAAATTATTTGAGTATAACTATTTTGGGGTACATTGCAGTGTTCTTTCTTTAAAATAAATTTTTATTAGTATCTCAATCTCATATTTCTGATTTTTTTTTTTAACCACGGGAATAGCAACCTCTCAAGAGTATATCCAACAGCCTGCAAGCTAGATATACCAATAACTTGTGACTTCGCAGAGGCCGAGACGTCCTAAAACCCATCAAAGTGAGCCTCTATCCCAGGGGTGACTTATGACTGATATTTGCGTTTTCATTTGGTGTTTTTTTATAATGGTTAAATGGAGTTAGTGAAATTTAATTGAGATCTTTAACAGCGATAGCTAATATGCCAAAAAATAAGATTGATATGTAAACGTCAACTATGATTCACTTATGATATTATTTTTTAATGAATAAACTAGATATATTTGTATTTCACGGTATCCTAATGACAACTTCGAATGCTTCTTGATACCACAAATTCCTTCGAAGAATAAAAATCTTGCAATGGTTGTAAGTACCACACATGTCATTTCATCAAACAATACTGAGGACTTTCCTCCCACTGTCGTCAGGCAAACATCGTGGGTTGTAAACGCCTCAGAATCGGATAGTATTCAATTTTATGTCGATTTGTTCCAAGAGAAAATATTACTTGTGTTGTATTTTGCATAGCTGGAGACGCTTAATCCGTCTGTATCAAGATCATTTTACGTGAAGATAAATGGCGTATGGCGGTCTAATATCACCACGTTGGTGAGAAATCATTCTGCCATAGTCTAATGATATTTCAACAAATAACTTTCGGCCATTATCATGAACCTTGCACCTATCAGCAATGCTTATGAATATTATTGGCTAATATATACGCAACCGGAAACATATTTCCAAGATGGTATAGTTGCCATATCAAGTACCGATTCAATATTTGACATTACTAGTCTCTTGTGTCTGTGCGACAAAACCCAGTAATCAAAACTTCTATCTATGCAACAATAAAATAGAGAAACCAAGAAAGAATGCAAGTCATAAGCATTGGAACCACCTACACAGAGAAAAGAACAAGTGCTCATGATTAATACATAAAGAATAAACTTCAAAGGAACCATATAAAAGAAAACATGTTATAATTGTGTGTGTCGGGTACAATGAACCAGTAAGAGATGATGAGATACAACAACGAATTCAATAGGTAAGCCACTTGATGAGCAACAAAACTCCTGCTATTAAAGCTTTAAATGCCAAAAATGAAACTGAGATCCATTAATAAGAGATAGAACCAACGGGCATACCTAAGTTGTCGGGCAAAGCCAAGTGATCACAGACTAGCTCGGAGCTCAAGGCCAGAATGCACGAGACCTCCCAAAAGAGTTCGAATGAATGGAAATCCTACCAAGTCTAGATGAAGCACAACTACACTCTATAGTCGTGAGCCGCATTTCGTCGAGGAGAGAAGAGATGAGTAGCAGGAGTCGCCAGTAATCGCCGTTGGGCACAAATCCCATCGTCCTTCCGAACATCAACTGCTGAGCTGACTGTTTGAGGGGTCGGTCTGCCAAGTACTGAGGGGAGCTGAGCAAGTCTCTGGCCACCTCAGGATTGAATGTAATCACGGCTGGCGTTGAGCCCAAGCTAAACGCCATGAGATTCTTGGCACCATGAGAACGAGTCGGACATTCGAGCCTGCGGTGAGCAAGGCCAACGCTCATGTCCATGAGGCTTCCGATTATCGGCCATCCTTTAGGGCCGGGAATCACGACGCTTTTCTTGTGCCTTTCTGTCCATGCAGTACAGCCACCCGGGCTGAACCAGGATGCCATCGTAATATAAACAAAACAAAAGCTATAAGCAGTGCTACATAAAGAGGCCACTGCGCCGATGCAGAAATATGGGCAGTAGATTGTAAGAAATTATAGCCACATCTTCCATTCTTTGTAAAGAGACGAGCTAGCTTCCCGCTCACTATTCATGCTACTAGAAAAGATCTATCATACGCCATTTTAGTGGTCTAGCTTTCTCCACGCAGCTGGCCTAGTACTCAGCACCCATGTATTAATTAAGCTTGAATGAATATGGCTATATAGGGGATTCTTGTCCCTGAGCTCCCTTACTTCGGAAAGAAATTGTCTAATGTTGGACACGCTGATACTGAATCCATACTGAAAGAAGAATAATCCTTTGATTAGAGGATCTCATGAGCAAGCTGTCAGCAGCTTGCATGTTATTATGATATCCAATAATTACAGGATATCCTAAAAAGAGAAAAGCGTTGTTCTTCGGTCTTGTACCAGTTGCTAGAGACCTAATTAAGCAATGGAAGTAACACACTTGTCCTGAGCATTATTATTGTCTTCTTCAACTTTCTCTGTAAAATCGAAGTAGATATAATCAGAAAACCTTCTACCAGCGGAATTTTCAGATTTTATAAATACATGTTAAGATGGCAACTTTTATGAAAGTAGATATAATCAGAAAACCTTTTACCAGCGGAATTTTCAGAATTTCTTTTAAATGCATGTTAAGATGGCAACTTTTAGGGAAACTTTAAAAATATGAACAGCCGAGTCTCTCGCCAGTGAAGGGCCAAAGGCTAGACTAAATACTATAAATAAAATGCAGAAGAAAATACTATAAATAAAATGCAGGGAAAAAAGAACGGGGTCAAAACCTGTATTCCTTCAACGGAGTAGAACCTGTACATTAAAACCCTTGTCCCTGGCGGATTGGCATTTTATTTCAAATCTATGAAGACAATAAGAGGAAGAAACATTAGGTGGCAACTCAACATGCGTGGCAGCATGTAAGTGGTCTGGCCACTTTCAGGTGTGTTGGATGTAGGTGTCCTAATTCAGGAGTCCACTTTATAACCATGGAGCCATGGTATGATCTTGGCATCAAGAAGGGCATGCAGAACCCTCACCATACTGTCACTCTAATGTTGTCTCTTCAAAGCTGAGTATGACTGCAGAGTCATAGGATGTAGCAGCTGATGTAGAGGATGTCACAGGTGGAATAAAAAGTTGTTTCAGAAATACAAGAAAGTTGCTTCAGAAATAAGAGGTTGTAGTGTAAAAACCTTAAGTTAAGTTGAAAAAACTATAGTATTAAAAAGTGAAATTTTGAATGCAGAACTACCTAAACCCTAAGGAGTACACAATTCCCTAAGGCAAAGAATAATAAGAATGAGTTATAATTATTATAATTATAATATTTATTAATTTTAATTATAGTTATATTGTAAATTTTAAATTAAAAAAAATAGTGGTGTATTTAAATATTTACAAATTATTCTAAATAAAATATAATAAAATTTAAATGTTTTGGCATTACATTATTTATTATGTGTACAAGAATTTAAATTTATTGTTATTATTTTTAATCATCACTTCTTAACTTTACACTAACTTAACTTAGTTGGCAACTATCATTAAGGAGACAATATAGATTAATCTTCACTAGATAATGCATGTAACTTACTCTCACATGACATATGGTTAGTGTGATGTGGCATATTTTTTACTATATTTAGTCTAACAAGACTAAGCTTGTTTGAGCCAATGCATAATAGAAAGCATTCAAGAAGCTAAAGTGCCATCTCTACTCAACTCTAATCCTCATTCTACCAAATTTGCAACAACCACTTGAAATTGAGACAAATGCCTTAAATTATGTCGCCAATGCAATTCTCACATGACATATGGTATAATCACTGGCCAATCACAAAGAGACACTCGCTAATGCGGTTTGTAGATACCCTCCCTATGGAAAGGAGATTTACTCCATTGTCTAGGGTTTTCAACAATGGATGCATTATATTCTAGAAAAGAAAATATTCATCCACTCCAAGTGCAAGCCTCTGCAACTTATGCACACTCATGTCAAGTTGTAGAACAATTGCCACCAAAAGCAGTCCATGTACCTTCAATGGTTCCACCTAAACATCAAGTACAAGAAGAATAACACCAATAGAGTTCCAACCTTCCTTAGTTGTCCTCCAATTGTTGCATTGACCAAATTCCTTAATACATGTGGGCACGGACCTCATAGTGGCCCTTGTTGTATGACAATGATCTTGATTGTGCTAAGATATATCATAAACTGGTTGAAAATAAACAGTTTTAAAGCTTCGCCTCCAAGATGGGCTTCTATACCATCTTATTCATCTCCATGTTCCTTTAGGCGAGCATTAGAAGATGATCTTGTTGTGGTATTACACTAGGGTGGTAGGGCACTTCAACTAGAGAAAAGAGTGGCAATGTTGCGAAAGTGTTTCTACTATCCAAAGCTTCGGCAAGCCATTAGGAAATATATCAAATCGTCACTATCACTAAACTTACAATCAAAAAGCAAGCATTTTACACTCTTCAAAATACAAATAAGTGTTAGGGATTGGTATCCATGGATTTTATGTATGGTTTACCCTCAACCAAGCAAGGTCATGATTGTAATTTTATGGTTGATCACTCCTACAAGATGCCAATTTTGGCGCCCTACAAAGTGTCACCATAGAAGACAGTAGTAAGCTTCTCTTCAAGCATGTTTGGGTTCACTTTGGGTTACTAAAGAACAGTGTTTCTAATAGGGACAACAAGTTCCTAAGTTTCTTCTAGTCTATATGTTGGTGCATTATGGAGACCAATTTAACCAAGTTGATTTCCTTTCATCCATAGACGATGGACAAACAGAGGTAGTCAACAGAGTGATAATACATATCTTTAGAATGTACAACTCCAATCATCCACGTAAATGGGATAAAATTCTTCCTTATATATAACATCACTAAAACATAACTCTTCATAGTTCTATCAATGACATTCATTTTCATGTGACTTTGATTCTAACTATTAGTCTCAATTCATGTAACTTTTTCCAATGCATAAGCACAAGAAGAGTCCTCCCGTGCTTAGAGAATGTCAAACAAAGCAATCAAATTTGTTGAATGGGCCCAACACAACCAACCAGAAATTGATGATATTATGAAGAAAGCAAACACCAATTACAAACATACATATCATCAACATCAAATTCCACACAAGTTTTAGGTTGGTGACAAGGCATGGTTACACTAGAGCTCAAACCACTCCCATTTAAGCCTTATATTATTATCAGAGTTGTGAGTGAGAAAGTTATTGAAATGAATCTTCCACCTTAAATCCTTAGCTTACACCATGTCTTTGATGTGAATTTTATTCGACAGTACTCTCCACCTTTATTGGACACCTCAAAGGTGATAAATCACTTGGCCAGTATAGAGCTCAACCTTTGTTAAATGTGTAATTCATGGCTTATATATGCACTCAAAGAATTATAACCTATATTTACACACTAAAATTCTAGTAACCACCTATAAAAACTTCATATTTTCTTTGACTACAGCCATATTCGATAAATCCAAATGATACAAATACTACATTGTATGAGAGAATTCAAAACACCAAATAACTAGGAACTATTCTACATAAATCTACAATCTAGAAATTCAAATCAACAGTCACAATCTCCAACATAACATTCCATTACTTGCTCTTAAATAGACACACTAATAAACACACTATGATGAGACCAAGGATTGACTCGATTGCTCATCTTTCTATTTGCATTTATCTATTGAATACCTAATTAAGCCCTGCCACCTTTGAGTACCATATTTCCTAGATTGTCCAATTTTGTAGCCATTCACATTTTATTAATGAATTACTTATAATTAATATTGATTAATTTGATAGCTTTTTAATGAGATTTTGTGAAAAATTATCTAAGTTGCATGTGTGCTTGATGAATATGCGTCAATAGCAAGCTTATAGATGAGCTATGGATGTTATCTTTTGTTGCTTGTGAAGTTTACATTTGTTGCAAAATGGTTATTCATTTATTTCATCAATAAAAATAGCAACAATACTTATACACATTATTAAGTTATAAATTTAGTAAGCAAATAGGTTGCACATTCTTCCCAACTCTGTAGCACGCTGCATGCTCATGAAATATGTTAAAATTTAAAACTCAAGTGGAAACCAATTAACAATTAATAAGGAGAACTCAACCCAACACTAGCTCATACTTATCAAGAAAAAAAATGGGCCTAAGAATTCACGTCTCCATCATCCCACTAGTTCAACCAACCAAGAAGGAGAATGTACCCAATAAATTGTTTTTTTAGCAACCCACCAATATGATAGATAATCATCGCAAAAAACTTGGTGATTCTTGGGGGGAATAGTTGGGAGGAGTCTTAGAAATCCCTGGCATCTATCTTAAAGAATCCAAGAACTTCTCAGTATTTCTGTGCCTATTTGCAACTTGATTTTCTTTAGATTATTCTTAGCTAGGTTAAGAGTTGTGAGTTGTAGAGTAGAGTTGCCATATCCATTAAAGTTTTTTTATTAAAACAATTATGATAGTAGAGTTGAGTTAAAAATTATTACAGGGATTCATCAACATTCTTGAAGTAAGGACCCACTTAAAGAATTTTCTGATAGATGCATTTTTTTAATATATTTTTGTAATTGCATTTATATTTGTTAGTTGTGTGTTATGTAATTCCTCATTCAAACATCTTACATTCATGTGGGTGGATCAAGAATAGCCATGCATTTAGTTTCAAAATTTATCTTTGATTGTGTTTTTTAAGTTCTTCCACTAGCCTACCATGACTATATTTGTTGGAAAAGGAATAGTTGTGTTGTTCAACTAGCTATAGGATTAGTTCTTGTTTTATGTGGCATTTAGTTTTTATCTTCTGTAGCATCCATTTCTTACTTTACCGTTTATTTAATATTAAGCATCGCATTTTGATTTCAATATGTGCAAGGGTATTCTAGAAAGTCAAGCCTAAAAATCCAAGAGGCACTTTATGCCCTATATGACTTGCTTTACAAAATTGATGAACTTTTGATAGGATGAATCAGTTATCGTAGTTAGTTACATTTAATTCTGAAACATTTAGAGCCATGCCAACAATTATTTTAGTAACATTTGAAACCTTTGGAGGTTGCATAAATAATGTATGACACCTCAAAAGTCTATGCACCCTAATTGATAATTTAAGAATAGGTAATTATTTCAGTAATTGTTTAGCTCGCCATATTAACTCTACCTCAAATAGACTCATAAGCTAGTGTGCCTTCCTCACTTACTCTCTACCACTCATAAGTTAATGCACTCTCCTCTCATGTTCCCAACTATAAAAGTAGGGAAGCTACAGTAGGTAGTTATTAACTTGACCATGTCAACCTCAATAGGTGTGTCCCATTATGAGAGAAGGGAACCCCCTTCATAAATGTGCTCCAGTTGTTGATGTATTTGTAACTTCGGAATGTATTCACTTATGTATTTCATATATTGTATTTGATTGGTCCCTGATGTTCCTATCAGGAGAATCATTAATGTAAACAAGTCATGTAAAGTCACAAAGGTTAACCCTCCTTGTTGATCAGGGGTTAAATTCCCCGCAGTTGTGGGGCACTAGGGTTATTAGACTCTCCTAGAGAAGTTGGCCCTGGTAAGTTATTATCAAGTCAGAAACTAGTATAAATAGAGAGTGAGCCTCTCTATTTATCACACAGACACTCACACTCAGTTGTAGCGCATGAGTGAGAGAGAGAAGGAGCTGGAACAAGAGAGAGAGAGAGAGAGATCAGCTGTCGGAGATCATCTTTGTATCTTTGGGTTTTTACTTTTGGTGCCCATTCTATCTCTGAGGAAGTTGCGGGGTTTTCTCCTTTATGGTTTCCCCAAGGAAAATCTGTCTATCCATCGTCTCTTGTGATTGATTGTTGTGCTTGGTATTCTCTCAGATAAGATCCTAAGATCATACAGGCTTAAATGATAAAAAGCTAACATGGTATCAGAGCTAGCCTGAGAAGAAGACACTGTGCAGTTGCAGAAGCTAGGGATTCTTACTTTTTGGGTCTCTCTCCACAATCCATCAGCAAAAGGAGGCTAGGCTAACTCTCCATTGAAGGGCACATCTTTTTGTCGAAACAGAATCTAATTCTGAGCTTTTCAGTTTTTTACCTACCACTACATTAGGAAATTAGGGCTTTTCACAGAAGTGGAATTTTTTAGTGAGCCCAGCCTAGGATTGATCTCCTCATCAAAATCGAAGTTTAGAGACAAAAATTGAGGTTTTTGGTTGGGTAGAACTTTGGGAAAGTCAAACCCTAATTTTCTCTAGAACCAAAAAACCAGCACTACAGAAGATCAGCTCTATATCCAGTTTTCATCTTCTCAAATTGGTAATATCTAAATCTTTTGTATTTCCATTTGAGGTTCTCTATTAATATGTCTCATCACACCAAGCTTGATGAAAAGCTTGAGGGAGCTGACAACTTCCGAGCCTAGAAGTATAGGATCTCCCTGGTCATAGAAGAAAATGAGTTGGACTCTTACATCAGTGAATAGGTTCCAGTTCTAGAGGGAGATGAGGCTAAGGCCTTACACAAAAGGAAATTGGTCATGGCTAAGAGGATTATTGTTGATTCAATCAAGGATCACCTCATACCACATGTGTCCTCCCTAAAGACACCTAAAGAGATGTTTGATGCCTTCACCAAGCTATTTGAAGGGAAGAACATTGATCGGAAGATGACTTTGAGGAACCAGTTGAAGAATGTAAATATACAGAATGAAGAGACCATACAGTCATACTTTACAAGGGTCTCTCAAATCAAGGAACAACTTAAAGAAGTAGATGAAGAAGTAGAGAATGCAGAAATTGTGATGACCACCTTGAATGGTCTCCCTAGGTCATGGGATTCTTTCATCCAAGGGATCTGTGCCAAAAATAATCTAATCAAGTTTAGTAGGTTGTGCGAAGAATTCTCACAAGAATAAGCTCGAATAGTAGCTCGAGAAGAAAAGATGGGAAATGGAGATCAAGCTCTCACAGTACACTCCAAGAAAAGCAGAAGGGACAATCATCATCACCAAGGTAAGCATTCTCACCATAGAGATAACCCTGGAAGATCAAGCAAGGATCTATCCAAACTCATATGCTATACATGTGATGAGAGAGGACACTTTGCCAGAAATTGTCCTAAAAATAAGAATGGCTCTCAAAAGAAGAAGAACTACAAAAGAAAACATCATGCTCACACTGCAGAGGATGATGATCCTCCTAGGAATAGAGTCAAACAAGAAAGTGAAGATTCTTCACTAGTGATGAAGAATATGTTCTGATCTCTACTCTCACGGGAACTGTAACACATGGAAGCAATGATTGGTTTATTTATAGTGGGGATTCCAAGCACATGACGGGATTCAAGGAATCTTTTGTTAAACTATCCGAACATGATTCACCCCACAAAGTAAAACTTGGGGATGACTACCAATGTCCCATAAAAGGTAGTGGTGAATCCTCATAGAAGCTAGACTCTGGAAAGTCTATGAAGATGAAGGATGTTTTGTTTATACCAGGACTAAAGAAGAATCTTCTCTCTATATCAGCATTGGATGCAAAAGGAATGAGGGTTGCATTTATAGATGGCCAAGTCCTCATGTGGCCAAAAGGAAAAACTATAGATGATGCAGTTGTAATTGGAGAGCAAGAAGGAGGACTATACAAATTGAAGGTCCAACCAGAACAAGCCTTGGTCCATGACTCGGTAGAGCCAAATGAACTTTGGCATAGAAGACTTGCACATATGCACTATAGGACTACCACTCGCAAGAAAAGTTGTTGAAGGACTTCCAAAAATGCAAGCAAAACATGAAGGAGTTTTCAAGGGATGTGCGAAAGGAAAGAACACAAAGAAAACATTTCCAAGTAGCGAGAGCAAGGCAAAAGGAATCTTGGAAATCATTCACTCTAATGTATGTGGTCCGATGTCATCCAGTTCATTAAGCGGGTATGTATTATATGTTTCTTTCATTGATGATTTTTCTAGGAAGACATGGATATACTTCATGAAAAGCAAGGATGAAGTATTCAGCAAGTTTGAAAGAGTTCAAAGCCTTGATCGAGAATCACATAGAAAATAAAATCAAGACCTTTCAATCAGAAAATGGCAGAGAATTCACATCAAATGAATTCAAATAATTGTGCATAGATTCAGGGATTAAGAGGGAGTTGACCACTCCATATAATCCACAACAGAATGGGATTGTAGAAAGGAAGAATAGAACGATTATGGAAGCCGCAAGGGCAATGCTTCATGATCAAGATCTTCCCATGCATCTATGGGCAGAAGCTGCTAGAACAGTTGCGTATGTACAGAACCGTACTCCACATAGAGTACTCAAGAACAAGACACCTAAAGAAGTCTTCTCCAGGAAGAAACCAGAAGTCAGTCATCTCAGAATATTTGGTTGTCCAGTGTACATACACACTCCGAAAGAAAATAGGACAAAGTTATATCCTTAAGGGAAGAAGGGTATATTTGTGGGATATAGTGAAAGCTTGAAGGCTTATAGAATATACTTCCCATTATTCAAGAAGATCGACATCAACAGGGACGTAACATTTGACGAAGACTCAGATTACACTAGTACAAAAGCGCGGATTTTTCCACGGAGGTTTTCCACGTTTCTTACTTTTTGGTGTAAAATGGGAAGCAACAGAAATGAGGCGTCGCTGTATCCACGCCTAATCGTCGCTGTATCCACGCAGGGACTCTTATCCGTCGCTATATCCACGTCTAAAGCCTTAGACGTATCTGTATCCACGGCTATCCGTCGCTATAGAGACGGCACCGTCTTTTTGTTGACTTTTTACAAATAAGAGGTTCGATCTTCTTTTTGTTTTCGTTTTCGTGGGCGGGTGGATTAATGCTTATAGTTATGGAGGACGAGGAGGAGGAATCAGAGTTCGAGGTGGCTGTTTTTGGAAATCGATAATAATATTTAGCATCTCATGCAAATCTGCGCGTATTTGATCTGGCATCATCGCACCAGCGAGCTAGGGTTTAATCGTTGGTCCCATTTACATCTACTTGGAGGTCCCGCCATGGTCAGCCCCGGCCTCTGTAAATGCCCAGCAATAATAACTATCTGTTGATGTTGTAAGCAATTGCAGTGAAAAGGAAGAGGGAGTAACACGCAGGAGGCTTTGGAGCCCATGGAGAGTTGTGAAAGATTTGATTTTATGGTTTGTAGAGATGAGAGAGGCATTTGGGACTCCATTCCTGGTCGTGGTGATGATTGTTTATGGTGTAAGTCAAGGCTATGGAGGGCAAATGAAGCGCCTTGCCACTAATTATTATTGGAAAGATGTTCTGAAGATGCAGCCTGCCTCTACACAAGCATTCACGGTAACCCATTTCGTTTCTTCTTGTATTCACTATGTTTTTTTATTTTTCATGGCAACCCACTTCTTCTTATAATCACAGTGCTCGTCATTTTTCATGGTAGCCCACATCTTTTTCTTCAATATGCTCTTCATTTTTCAAGTACAAACACCTTGCTTGCTTCATTGTAGATGGTTGTCAAACCCCGCAGCTCTCAAACGCAATTTAAATAAGTTCATGAAGCAGAATCTATAAACGACAGCTGATAAATTGCATTTTGACAACCTCGAGCTTGGCATACTAGCTGCTGTTAATTCCCCCCACTCCCCCCAAAAAGAATTGCCTCTCACTAGGATTTCCACATCTTGGACTATGGCTTGCCCGTACTCACAAATACTATAAAAATGGTGTTAGACAATTTCTAACAAACGGTTGGTTAATATGATAGATTAAATCTAGTTATTATTATATTTTTTCAATTTTGTTGGTTTTTTAATAGTTTTGCCAATTCCGAAGATGGCTTTGGGCTGCAAGTTCCCCTGAGCTGAAGTCAACTTAATTTTTTAAGGATAACTACAAAACCTTATTTCTAAAGATAGCCCATATAAAAATTTTAGTCTTCTTTGGAGCCTTCAACTTTCAGACTTGCTTTGAACACCAAGTCTTGAGAATCTGGGACAAATAAAGATTTGTAACTTATCCGAGCTGTGTAACGACCTCTTGACTTATACACCTGGGTATGAATCATATCTGGATCCTTTTCAGACATGTCTTGGATCCATAATGGATGTGTATCTGGAAGGGATGCAATATGGTTCTGTATGGGATCCGATCCTGATACATTTGGGATAGATTCCCATGTG